>CM046877.1:618818579-619418579 GCA_025667525.1 Glebionis coronaria
GAATATGGTTCCCACAAAGAAGGTTGATAAGACACCATATGAACTATGGCATGGCAAGAAGCCATATTTGTCTTATTTGAAAGTCTGGGGTTGTGAGGCGTAGGTGAAACGTGACTCTGGAGATAAACTCCAACAACGCTCAGTAAAATGTATCTTTGTAGGTTACCCTAAGGAAACTATGGGTTACTACTTTTATTATCCGGCTGAGAACAAGATAGTTGTGGCTCGGTATGGAGACTTCCTTGAAAATGATCTTGTAAATCAAGAATTCAGTGGGAGAAATTATGATCTTGAAGAAATTCAAGAAGATACATTGCCTTCTGAAAATACTAGCGATGAAATTCCAGTAGAACCAGAAAGTCTGAGTGTTCCACCGGAATTAATTCCTCCACGTAGGTCTCAAAGGACTATACGTGCGCCGGACAAACTATGTCTTTACATAGAGGATGATGAGGAGGAAGTAGGGGATCTTGGTGAACCTGCTAACTATCGATCCGCAATGTCTGATCCAGAAAAGTCAAAATGGATGGTTGCGATGAATGAGGAAATGAAATCCATGGAAATCAATGATGTTTGGATTCTTGTGGACGCACCTAAAAATGCTAAAGTAGTGAAAAATAGGTGGATCTATAAGAAGAAAACTGACATGGATGGCGATGTACAATCCTACAAAGCACGTTTAGTGGCTAAAGGTTTTACTCAAACTTTTGGCATAGACTACGAGGAGACATTTTCTCCTGTAGCAGACTTACGAGCTATTAGGATTCTCATAGCTATAGCAGCATACTATGACTATGAGATATGGCAAATGGATGTTAAAACTGCCTTCTTGAACGGTCGCTTAGATGAAGACATCTATATGCAACAACCGGAAGGGTATGTTGATCCTAAATTTCCAAAACGCGTGTGCAAACTTCAAAGGTCTATTTATGGTTTGAAGCAAGCATCACGTCAATGGAATAAGCGATTTGATGAAGAAATCAAAAAGTTCGGTTTTATTCAAAATCGTGATGAGCCATGTGTATACCGCAAAGCTAGTGGGAGTAATGTAGTGTTCCTAATTCTTTATGTCGATGATATATTAATCATGGGAAGTAACATTCCAAGACTTAAGGAAGTTAAGGATTATCTTGGTAAATGTTTTTCTATGAAAGATTTGGGAGATGCTACATATATTCTGGGAATTAAAATCTATCGAGATAGGAGTGGACGGTTAATTGGTCTTAGCCAAGATGCTTATATTGATAAGATATTGAAGAAATATAACATGCATAACTCTAAGAAAGGTTTCTTACCGATGGAGGTTAAGCATGAGTTAAGTCATGAGAAAGATGCATCATCACCTGAAGAGGTGGCTTACATGAAGAAGGTGCCTTATGCTTCGGCTGTAGGATCTATTATGTATGCTGTAAGATGCACAAGGCCCGATGTGGCGTTTGCTCAGAACTTGGTCAGCAGATACCAACAGAATCCAGGGAAGTCCCACTGGACTGCTGTTAAGCATATTTTGAAGTATTTGAGAAGTACGAAAGATATGTTTTTGGTATTCGGGGGTAAACCAGACACAGAATTGAATGTAACAGGATTCTGTGATGCGTCCTGGCAATATGATAAAGACGATACGAAGTCTCAGACGGGTTACGTGTTTGTCATCAATGGAGGAGCAGTTGACTGGAAGAGCAGTAAGCAGAAAACCATTGCTATGCATGCGACTCAATCTGAGTACATGGCCGCTTCAGAAGCTGCAATGGAAGCTGTTTGGATTAGGAAGTTTATTGGAGATCTTGGAGTGATGCCTTCAATTAAAGAACCTATTGATATATATTGCGACAACTCTGCGGCAATAATATTCGTCAATGACCCTGGAGTCATGAAGGGCGCCATACACTTTAAACGTAGATATCACTACGTTTGAGAACAAGTGGAAGCTCGAGAAATAAAATTAATAAAAGTTCACACAGATGATAACGTAGCTGATCCTTTTACTAAGGCTTTATCTAGGCCAAAGGTAGTTAAGCATGCCAAGGCAATTGGGCTGCAACTAGCTAGCGAATTCATGCAATAAATCTGTTGATTAGTATTTGGATAAAGGATGTAAGACATTATTGAATTGATGAAATAAAGATTGGATTTCGTTTATTTGTCTGTTATTTGATTTTGTATCCTATTTTACATGTTTTAATCCATGAGCATTTTGATGTTTCTAAATGTCCGTTGTCAATTAATAATATGGGAGTATTATTAAATTAAGACAATTCAAAATAGTGACAGAGTATACTTGAAAGTATATTGGTCAATTTTGGATGATATTTGATGGATCAAATATTGGACTTATCCCAACTATGTGATTTTACTTTATGGATCTTTGTCATTAAGTAAATCATAAACAGTTATCCTTAGACCTGAGATGCCAGAAAACTGCATTGAATGTAGTGCATTTCTGTAAGGTAACCTAACGCTAAACGTAACTGGTAGTCATAAGGGTTATTTTCAGAAGTGTTGCGAAGTTCATGTGTTTTGCTTGTAGTCGAAATGGGATTCGTTTCCTTCAAAATTTATTTTGAAGTATAAATACAACTGGGCCCCTCGGGGGAATAGTAAGATGTTTGTGTGGCCACACCCAAATGTGTTTTGGTAATCTTGCTATATCCGTAAACGAGAAACAGAATAGTTAATGAAGGAATGACTAAGATCCATATCCTTATTAACAATGTATTTGAAATGAGAGGATAATAATAATGATTATATATCATTAAAAGGTTTTGTCCAGGAAGCCTTACTCGAGTTGTACTAGTGACATTGTTAGTGTAACTAGACGCTAATCAATGTGATCACGACATTCGAATTTTGTCCAAGTGGGAGCTGAAAGTTTATGGACTTTAAAATCGATAGTCGTGTGATAGGATCGAACTCGAGATCACGAGATTGCACACATTACGTGAAGAGTTAATTTATTTATTAAATATATTTATTATATTTATTAAATCAAACTGCAGCTAACGACCGTTAAGTAATTAAAGGTTAAGTTTTAAACGATCGTTATAGAATATTAAAGAAGCTAAAAGAAGGTGTCAGAAAGTTCTGGAAACCCCCTTTAGCACATAATATATCCGGCCTAAATAGAGGAGACAAGAGAGAAGGGAAAAGATTTTCTTGCTTTATCTTGTTTAACCTTGGAAGAGAAGTTTTCCAAGGTGTATATAAACAAACCTAAAGCCTCATAATTTTTCACTCCATTCTCTCTTTTCTTTGCTCTAACCGCCGGCCAAACACACCCTTATTAGGGTTCTTCTTTGATTTTCTATAAGCTATTTTAGATCTAGTCCTAGCCCCTCTCTAGGGTTGTTGGGTAGATCTTCCATAGACTTGGAAGGCTCGGTTCTGTTCGTGCTAGACTCACGATTAGCTCATCGTATCACGTGTGTACAAGATCGTGGTGTGATCTTATTTTAGATTACATCCTGGTAGTGTTCTTGATCTATTTTTACCGGTGATCATTCTGCTAAGGAAAAGGTATGTAACCCTAGCCTTGATTAATTATAATTGTGTTATTTATAGATCTTGTTAATCTGCTTCCGTTGTATGCTCTTTGATCTATGTTAGGGTTTTTATAATTGTTATGATGATCTTAAACCTTCAGATATATGATCGTGGATGTTTTCTTAGAAATGATTATGTTACATGTTTTCACACCCATATTCCTCTGTTTAAAAAGGTAGTATAACTTTGTATTTATCTCGGTTTTGTGGATGTTTTGATTTTTTTTACAAAGATCATTATATGGATGGAACATGTTTTAACAATTATTAAATGATTATAAAGTTGTGTTTATCTTCTCTTTTAATCAGTGTTTGACAAAAATCTGTGCTTAAGGTTTTATTAATCATTGAAAAAACACTATAGACAGTTAATTTTTATATTTAAACAAGCTAATTTTACTACTGGCAGCTTTTGTTTCGTCTTATATGTGGCATTACGAGCTTATATGATTTCCGCCTCAACATTTTCGCTTATTTTGAAACTTATATCGGCTTATATACTTATATAAGCCCACAAGTCTCAAAATAAGCCACAAAATATAAGCCAAAATCAAATAACCCTCTCCCAAACACCCCCTTAAAACAGCAAACGACTACTAAACTGCTCAAATATACTCCCTGCTGCTATAAACACTGTATCGAATACGCCACACTACTAACTTTCATCACCCAAGCTTCTTAGGATATACAAACGTTCAACCATAATTGCCACATACACTTAACCCAAACAATACTTTCCCGTTCATTCACCTTCTACTACTTTTTCTACTTAATTGAATGCACATATATGTATGACCGACTCACTTAGCACTATGTTCTATCCAAAAACACCTTGTTAGCTTTTTCACACGAATTATCTTTTACGATCACTTAACGCTACCTGTTTAAGGGCCTATATCTTGTTGCAGCATGCACAGGGCCTCCAAATATTACTCCTACTCACTGATGCAGTTTTTTAAACATATTACGAGAATATAATTATCTTATCCTAACTAACGTTGCTCTTATGAATTCTTCATTATACCACAGGTATAAGTATGCTCCCGTTCATTCTCAACTTCTGGTCCATATACTCAATCACTCCCTCGTCCATATTCCTGGGATCTAGATGAACCTCCAGTACTGGACGGCTATTGCTCATTGTTCAGATCCGGCATATCATGGAATTAAGTTTAATAACAAAGAGGCGCAACCCCAAATTGCATATACAGATGCACAAGGTGTTCGTGTGACGTTTAACCCCCCTTCAAAGACTGTTGCACGGACCTCACCCAAAACGCTGTCCAGTATAGATGTTCTTATGCGTGTTAGATTCTACCTCAGCCGCTTTCTATCCGAGATCAGTAACTCTTACGGATATCATATTTCATTTATATTCACTTGTCTATGATCTATACTTGATGGTTTAGTTTCTTTCTAATATTATGACGGATGTTCATGTCACGGAATTGGTTCTGATAATGGATTACGGCTTAGTTTTATAAGGAAAGCTTCTTTGTCAATACGTAACATTTTTGTACCATGTTACACTGTGCCTAGGAGTGATGTTAATTTGTAGTTACTGTGCTAGTCTATGTCTTTCTGCCTTGAGCTGTATGCAATTTTGGACAGATGTAGCGCCTAGTAGTTGAGAGTTGTTGTTAGTTTGTGATATCGAATTTTTGTTCAGGCATCTTATGTTTGTTATACATACAAGTTTGAAACAGAACCATCTTATGACTGATCTGGATCACGACATTGCCTTGTGTATGAGGCTGTGCAGAGTCTTGTTCTCATTCCTTTGTATAACCACCTTGTGTCCATTGTCCACTATCTATTCCATGTGCTATATGGCCATATATGTATAATGTCAATCTCTAAAGCCAGGGGATAATGATTGGCTGTTGACGCTCTTATTCAGCAATCTCATTGCTTGGCACCTTATGAAGAACAGTAGCTCCTAGAGGAATTATTCTGATTTACAGTTTTCGAAACAATGTTTGTTTGTCAATATGTAGTTTATACAAATGTCTTATAATAAAATCAATTAACATGTACATTTTCAATTTCATTTCTACTTTTTTAGTGTGCAAGTTACTGATGAATTATTAATCCTCACAGCTTAATCATTTGAAAGATGGACTTTTCAATAAGTCAATGGAGAGGGAGGCAGAACTGATTGAAATGAAAGAAGTGAGATTAACGGATCAATGGCTAAGCAGGTTAGTCCAAGAGTTGCCATTTTTAAGTGGGTGGGTAGTATTAAATGTAATCTTTTATAAAACTTTTTTGCAGAATGTTGCGGGATTATGTCGAGCCGACTAAGTCATATACAAATCAACCAACCAAGGAAATACTTCAACTGATAGACGAAAGGTTTTGAGTACTTTGCCCTTTGGTACTATTTGATAATGCCCCTCGTAATCATACAATGTCCTTTACGTGGGATATATATAATCACTTAATTCAATGTGTTTGTTTGATTATGAAAGAACAAATTCAGTTAATGGGCTATTTTGGACCATCAACCGTTTCTGTTACATTTGAACGTCAATCTTGTCAACCTTGAGTCTGCTTTTTGTAACCCGAGTTCAAGCGTTAATCTATCATCTTTTTAATACTTTTTACATGGTCAAATTCAGTTTGTAGATAAGGATTGTTCTTAATTGATTGTCGATTGCACTATATTTTCGGATTTAATATAAACACAATAGGCAGAAAAAGAATAGTAAAATCATCACTCTATTATTGTAAATAATATGGGCATGATAGTATATGATATTCCCTTGGAAAGATGTTACTTGATTTTGTCCTCGGTCTAAATGCAGTGTATGTGAAAGAAAAGTGTAATAGATTTGAAGCTTGGTTAATCGTGGTATTTCATGGGTCTTATGGTGAAAATAATTTCTCAAAGTCTCAGTTTTTTTATCTTTACTACTACGAATACCAATTTTAAGTGTCATGGCGCATTAGTGGTAGCTTATCTTGCCTAGTCCTTGATCATTTTACATTTCTTGTTTCTCAGTCACAACGTGAGGCAGATCAGCAAGGAGGCGTTCGTTAAATCAGATTGAGTTGAGGCTTAAAGAGTTACAACGCATGGTATAGTTTACTTTTACCTATGAATATACTTAGTGAGTTAGTGGTAACGCCAAGATAATATCACTGAAAACAACTACAATAATGCTCTCATCCTAAGTTTAGGCCATGTAAATAACACCTTATATAGTTGGAATATTCGTGCGTAATGTTTTTCATGATGTATCAGCTTCAAGTAGAAATTTCTTTATGCAGGTTGGTCATTAGGAATATTGGCGTGGATTGCTATAGAGAGCCTAACAAAAGCGATAGAGCACTTAACAAAAGCAAGTCACAAATGGGAGAGGTAATTCAATATTATCTTATGTCAAATTATTATTTTTTATCTTCTCCGTGTTTGTCCTAATAAAAAGGCTTTGACCTGAATGTATTTAGCGCAACACCCTCGATTAATCGAGTTAACCCAAATAAGTTTGCTAATCCTAATTGTTATCTTTTTTGTTTATAGCGTGGAAGACAAGATTACCAATTTGGGAAAGAAGTCGGGAGATGAGCCAGATGTGATGTGATACTTTCTCGATTAAAAGCAAATTGTGCATGCAAACATCCGGTCAATCTCTAATTTTCCGGCCTTTTTTAGACTTGTGGGCTTATATGTTAATTATTAATGATAAATTCATATAAGGCCACGAGTCTCAAAATAAGCTAGAAAATTAGGTCTTATCATATATAAGCCGAATTCAAATAACTAATGTTTTGTGTAGCATAACATGTAATGTTTAAATGTAGTAATGTTTTGTGTTCGACTTGTTACGTTATTATCCTTGATATGGAGTATAGAATTAGTCAAAATTCTGTTCAAGTGTAATGTTTTGTGTACACCATTATTCAATAAATAAACATAAAAACTTTAGGATCCAAATATTATGTTATAAGGTTCAAAGCTAATGTGACGATATATTTTTTAAATAATACGAGTCTGTGACCCAGACTGGTGCCGCATCTTGTTCTCTTAGCGTCTTACATTCTAATATATAGGTATGACCACGAAAATTCACTCGTTTAAGCGATGATGTCCATAGAAAATCAGTAAGTTTATGTAACTATTAGCTAATGAACAAGGCCGGTACATGAAATATATGGCATAGGCCCATCGAAATCCATGAGACATCTAAGATGTTAACGTTCAATTCAAAATCAAACTGTACAAAATATACTCTTTTGTTTCAACAAGTTATGGACAAGTAGTGATAAACACGCTTCATGTATGAAAGGAACACACGATTGGATTCAAGCCAAAATGTTCATTCGATCATCACAAGACAACTCATGCAACCACAACATATGACAGAAGAGATCGAGCACTCAAAGTTTCCCTCAAACCAAACGAAGAAAGTTTTACGGTGAAATAATATTTGCTCAAGGAGAAAAACACGAGAAGAGATTATAAATCAGTGTTAAAATTAAAACCAACAAGATCTGTTTACCAACTGAAATAGTGTTGTCCTTTTGGCCTTTCGATATTGGAAGATTGGGGCTATAGAGAAAAGCCATTGATAAACAATCTTCTAATTCACCTTTAAAAATTGGCCTTCTTATAACATGCTTGTATTTTCCTTCAGTCCATGCCTGCAATTATGACACCCGCCATAACTTTGTTAAGCTATACGCCTATACTAAACCAGTAGTTTGTACGAAAGATTGATGATTTCACAGAAATTGCAAAAAGAAAGCTAAATAAAAAGTCTAGCAAGCTCATGTCAAAACGAACAATCTTAGACGACGTCTAATCAAGATGAGTCTAGTTATGTCATGATGTGTCGACCCGACACTCTTTTGGTTAGAAAGAAAAAAGGTAACTGCCTCGGCCCCTGGTCTTACGACCTAAGAAGTAAATCACGTAACACCATCATTAAAGGGAGACGATGACACAATTTTATCCCATACATAACCTATTCTTTATGAAGACAACATTTGTCCTTTTTACCAATCTGACTTTTTACCAATCTGACTCACCAATAGTAACAACCAAAGCATGCTTATCAGGTGAAAACGACACCCAACCTTTCTTAGAATAAACATGAAACTCTGAAGATCCATCACACAAATGAAAACATAGCGCGTGTTTGTGTTCCGAACCTCTAATCAGCATTCGTATCACATCATAACTAAGCGAATCCATATACTCACCATCATTTGACAGATTGTCGGTATTCTTACAATGCTTATAGAGGTAACATATAGATCCCGCAATTTCTTTATCTCCAATACTATCATCATGGAATCTTGGTTTTGAAGTAAATTGGCCGAGAAACAATTTGAGTAGACTTTCTGATATGTTTTCGATCTTGGACATTAAGTCTTCCATTTTTTCACTACAAATTATAAAAGTTTCAGTTTTTATTGAGATTTAATCAGATTCTAAATATTTAATCATAGGCAGCAAACGAGTCGAGTATCTTAAAATCTAGAGCTTTTATTGTGAATTATGAGGGTGTTTGGGATTTGCTTATTTAAGATGCTTATTTAAGATGCTTATATGCTTAAGGGTAGTTTAAAATTTTATTTAGAGGTAAACAATCAAATTTGCACATAAATAAGCAATCCAAAATCATTCTAGTGACATAATTCACTAAATTTAATCGAATTTGTTATGCTGACGATCTAATCACACCATAACAAATTCGAATAAAATGAACCTAATAAATTACCTAAAATCCGTAGAATTCGGCCATACACCTTTCATTTCTGATCTCAACGACTCATCTCGACACCAAACAAATTCTTCACTCACATCCTTATCATCCCCACAAACCTCCACAAAACCATATAACCATTCATTCGTCCTCAAAATGACCCCTTTTTTCTCATCCTCCGGTCCGAACACTCCTTTACCACATTCCTTAACATCCCACAAAAGTTTACAAGATATCCCATGGTTAACAAGCTCAAAACAACCCTTTTGTGCAATCACTTTAATAGCTTCTTCAAGTTTAAAATCGTCCGAGAAGTTAAGTTTCTTTAAGTCAAGTTTTGGGAGGCTTTGGATGTTTGGATTTTGTCGAGGAAACACTCGATCAGGTAGCACGAGATCAGGGACAATTAGAGTTTGGTGGAGGAAGTTAGTGAGAATGTCGTCGTTAGCGACAGTGGATCGACGACCTGGGCCTACTGGCGACGGTGGTGGTGCTCGAAAATCTAGTGAATTCGACATGGATTTGATCAAGTTGATGCAAAAATGTTTGTTGAATGTGGTTTTTAGATCAAAACAATGTGAAATTTAATAATTGTTTTATTAAAAAAGTTGAAAACATGATGATTAAGCTGTATGGAATTAATGGCACATTGTGTCCCATTTTTACACTTTTTTTCTGTTTTGCTTTTTTGAAGGTTTGTTGGTGGTATTAAAAATAAGGCGGGAATTAAGAACCGGGTTTAGTTGGTATGATGGTGTCACCTGTTTATGATGAAATAAGTACTTTTGATTAAGCATAAGCCAAATATGCATTACCAAACACCCCCTAATTTATAATGTCGTAGTGTCCATGTAATCAAGTGACCATGCATATCAAAAGGTTGTTTCATATACTCAAATCATTTGCCGCAGTTCTTAATGTACAAATTAGCATGTAAACATAGGCTTCGCTTAGAAATGCACGCCGATTGAAAAATCTGAAGTTTGTATCCTAAATTCAAAATAGAAGTATTGCATGAACCGCAAATTTTCATAAATGCTAAGTTAGTGTCTAGTTCTGTTCACTACTCTCGAGTCTTGACTCTTAACAACAATCCTTCTATAGATAGCGTCAAATCGAGATGGGTATATACCAGGTAATACGTGGAAACATTATGCAGTCACTCAATTTTTTTGTGGGTTTTTGGATGTTTAGGTTACCCAACTTTCACTTTTTGTTCACCTAAGTTACCCAACTAATTTTTTGAGACTTTGGATTACTGAACTACAAAGTTTTGCTTTTCAGGTTACTAAACAGCAAAAGTGTGTTCATGTAGGTTACCGTGGGTACCGGCAACCGGTTACTTGTGGGCCATGTTATTCAGCTCAAAAACTTATTAGGTTATTAGATAGATATGCTACTCAACTTTGCGAATTTGTTCACATAGGTTACTAAACTTTGTTGTTAAGTTCTACACATATATTTTATATACATGTTTTTATACAAACACTGATAATGTATACATTTTATATACATTTTGATACATACATTTTTAACCATGTTTTTATACACATCTTTTTACAAACATTTTATATACACGTTTTTAATACACATATTTTATATAAATTTTGGTACATACATTTTTGTACATGTTTTTATACACACACTCATATACACTTCTTTTTTAGACATTTTATATACACATTTGTATACATGTTATATATACATTTTGTGGAAACGTAGAGAGAGTGAAGGGGGGGATGAATACGTTTATAAAATCTTTTGTATCAAATGTCCAACAAGAGGGATATAGTATGAGAAGTGTTGTATATAGTCAATGACTATATTATGAGTCAAGTAGCATATGAGTGATCACGATGAACACGCAATAAGTATAAATCTAGAGTAATAAAGATAAAGGAAATGAAAATCAACACAATGATTTATAGTGGTTCGTTTAAAAAGACACCTTCCTTGCTCTACATCAACTCCCCGAGTCACCTACTCGAGAGTTCGACTTCACTAATCAACAACCTCTTTTATATCAGTGGAAAACACTTAGACGTCTCTTACAATTACCGACACCTAAGCTAGGATGTCGTGTTCTTTCACACGGGTACAATGTCTCTTCTAAATCGCTTACACTTTATCCGGTACTAAATACCAAGCTAACTCCAAGCATTAATGTCACCCATCTTCTAATCTTCTAAACTCTCTGGATATATATAACATTCTAACCTAAATTCTTCTCTTACTTCTTGTCTCTTGTGATTTAGATTTTTGTTAACTTGAAGATCACTTACAAGAATTCTTTCTCCAAGCTTTGATCCTTCAAAGTTTACATTGTGTGATTGTTTTAAGTGTTACCTATACAATTACCATTGTTATACCCATTCTTCTACCTACTTATGTAATATTGTGGTTGGTGTTGTAGACCACAAAGTATATAGTGTGAAGGGAGTTTGTTGTACCCGTGTAAAAGAACACGACTTAATAGCTTAGGTGTCGGTAAAGATTGTAAGCTAAAGTGTAAAGGTTTCTCCACCTTATTAGACCGAACCACTATAAATCCTTGTCCATTGTGGTTTGCTTTATTCTTTCTCTATCTCAATTACTTTGTCAATCACATTTGATCTATATCCACGACCTCCAGGAAACCTCCCCCAAGAAAACCACTTAGTGGAACCTTGGTGGCCAACTGAGCTAAGCCAGTTGGTTGTGTATAATAATATGTATACAAATATGTGTATAAAAACCTGTATAAAACTATGAACGAATTCAAAGTTGAGTAACTTAGGTGAAAAATTTCGTAAAGTTTAGAAACTTATCTAAACAAATTCACAAAGTTTAGTAACTTATTCTTAAAAGTATATTGCTACGCTGGTAGTTGCAACCGGTTACTAATACTAACAAACAGTTTGTCATACTTCGGTATAAACATTACCCGGTTTCCATAGTTTGGTAACCCAAAGTCTCAAAAAAATAGTTGGGTAACTTAGGTGAACAAAAAGTGAAAGTTTGGTAATCTAAACATCCAAAAACCCTTTTTTTGTCTCATAATATTGAGGTGCAATCTCCTCAAGCCACTCGGGTTCTACTTCACTGACCTGCTATATCACACAACCGTCTACCCTCACAGTTAGAGGTGGCATTGTGGCACTGGCAAGATAGGGGAATCTGAGGATCAGGAAATGGGTCAAAAGTAAAAAATATAGGTTTAAAGGACCCATTTGACCCGTTCCAATCATACATATCCAGAATGACCCATTAACTAGTAAAGGGTCACAATTAATTAGTAAACGGGTCACAATTAATTAGTAAACGGGTCACGTTAGGAAAGTATCCTTAAAAGTGCGTAAAAGCTTACTATTATACAATGGTGGATACTAATCGAGAATCAGTACAACCTGAGAGTATGGCCTTCTTAATTACAGCAATATCACCATTGCTTGATAAAAAAATGATTTCAAATCTATTCAATATCCCCTTGAACTTCTTTCTTATGTCTCGAGCACGCTCCATACTCCTTACCTACATTCAAATTTTAGTAAGGTATTATATAACTTAAATAGACCTGAAGTTCAGTTAAACTGCACCTTAACATGTTAATATTTCTGTAACATCATTTTTTTCATATCATAAAATAAAATGCATGATATAAGACCCATCTGTCGTCCCCCTTTCTTTTCTGTTTTTTTGTGTCTAAACACTGTCACTTTTAAATAGGGGTGTTATCGGGTTTATTAGACGGGCTTGAAATTTTTTTAAGTCGCACACAACTTCACCCTTGTTAAGAATCGGGTTATCGGGTTCAAGTAGGATTTGCGGGTCCGGTGATTTGGGTATAAACTATAAAGTCAAAATTCGTATCTCGTGTTTGTTTTGCTTACATTCTTTGCATTACATGCAGTATGGGGTATTGATATGTTTACCACAAGTTTTTCTTTTGTTACCACTTAAATTCCATTATGTACAAAGATTATTATAAACCTTAAAAGTTTTACGACAAGATCTTCAGTTCTTACTGAAATATAAAACCACGTCTTCATTTATCAACACAAGTTCTACATCTACGTACATATACATACATATACTGCCGTAAACATCATCACTCGAAACCGGTAGGGACATAGACCATCATATCGGTTATAGGATGCATTTTCAAAAGAAAAATCCGAGACTTCTCTTTTCCGAAACGCCTCTATTATTATTGGTCTCGCCTGACGAGGGACGGAAATATTATTCCTAAGGGATGAACTTTGTTTTTCGTTGATTTTGTTTCCGATTTGTCGATGTTAGGACCCGACATGCGTTGTGTTAGGTCCTTCAGATTCATTTTCTTCTTCAGGGTTTGTTGCTGGTTGTTTAGCTGTGCATAACTGAATCCAACAGAAGACATTATTGTATGATTTGCTGTGTTTGTGACTTGCAAAATCTATGTGTTGAGAACTTGGTATTTATACGAAGAAATATCTAAAGTGCCAATGGTTTATGGTTATCGCAATCCATGGGCTGATTGCTAAATATATACTACTACTATAATTAAAAGAAGGGCCCTTAAAAGGATTGTCCATCTACTTTTGTATTTATTGTTATAGAAAAATCAATAGTATAATCTAAATTAGGGATGAGCAACGTACCGGTCCTGTCCCGAACCCGTCTCAAATTAGTGGCACCGATTATTTCCTGAACATAAATTTATGGTACCGGTACCGTAACAAACGGGATTCGGGTATCGGTACCAGTAAGGGAATCGGTACCGGTACCGGGAAATCGGGATTTTCCCGTTCTTTTTCGGGGATTTCCCGATTTGGTACCGGTCCTGTCCCGAATTAGTGGTCCCGAATTTTTTTCACCTTATTTCGTAGTTCCGGTATCGTACCGAGCGGGATTCGGGATTCAGTATGATTCCGAGAACGGTTCAAGTTCAATTCGAGATTCAGGTCGAAATGCCCATCCCTAATCTAAACCATTGTCCTTAGTGCATTGGTTCAACCTACTTTAATTTCGACACACCTAGAAGACTAGATCACTTTAACACTAAGTTATGATCAAATGAAAAAAACTTAAAATATAAAAGATGGGAAAAAATTATAATCTCACATTCGATGTAGTTAGATGTGTCTATATCTATTTAGATGCATCGACATTAGTTACGTGGTAATCATTGCACATGTTAGGTGGCGGTTAAGTGATGTGCTAAAAAAATGATGTGTTATTAAGGTGAAGGTAACCGGCTTTGGTGACTTTACACCGGGCATAAGGTAATATGACATGTCATACGATTTAATGGTTGTTGAGGTTAATGTAGAACTGCAACTATATTTCATTGTATTTAACAGCTTTTTGGGAATATGTTTTTTACCAGGGTAAATTTCCCTTTTACTAAAAAAAAGAATGGATAACTTTAGTACGACAAAATCGATAGAATGAAAGAGTTGATATATAATTGAAGGTAACTAATATAGTGTTTATACACTACTAGAAAAACAGCTTTTACCCATAGCAAGTTCCGTGGGAAATCCGGAGGGAAAGGGCCCTTACGCACGGATTTCCCACGGAATTGTTCCGTTTGTAAAAACATCGTGGGTAAATATTTTCCCACGGAATTTCCCACAGAGCGTTGACCATTTTCCCACGGATTTCTCACGGTGTTTATCACCCATTTTTAACATTCAAGGAGTTGTTTTTTCCCACGGATTTCCCACGAACTTTTTTCCCACAGATTACCCACAACCATTTTCCCACAGATTTCCCGCAAAGTTTTAACATCCATCTTCCCATATGTTTCACACAGATTTCCCACGGTTATTTCCCACATATTTACCACGGACATATTCCCACATATTTCCCACAATTTTTAGCAATCGTTTCCCACGGATTTCTCACAATTATTTCCCACAATTTGACATTTTCTGGATTCCAAAATCTATAAATACAAAACTCGTATTCGAAACAATAAAAACCATTATTAAATTACTAAAATATACAAATACATAAACATGTATCAATTGTTATCGACATACTACAACCAAATAGTTCTAACATCTAACACAAAAACTAAAGCCTAATGCTAAATAAAACTAGCCAAGACCTGATTTTGCTAAAGGAATCATAATATGGCATGGCGAGAGATCCTTTGATTGCAATTTACTAATATATCTGAGTAGTGTATTACTCCTTGGACATCGACGGTCCGCCGAGCTGCTTCAATCCAAGAAAGGGAGACCTTGGACATCGACGGTCCCGATCTGCTTCAATCCAACAACAAATATAGCAGCAAGTCCGTTGACTCGTTGTGAGATTGTTTCTAAGCCTTCTGTTCCATGGTAAACGTAGTAGCCATGTTGCAATCAATGGCTGCATAATAACACAACATTTGACTAAAAAACGAGAGAATAAAAAGTGTATTACTCTTTGATTACTTTTACATATATGCATGATCAGCTAACCTCTTTTTCTAAAGGGTTATTTGGTATTGCTTAGGAAATATTCAGGTAACCTCTTTTCGTGGCTTCTGGCTTCGGTCTAGATTCTATTTCCATGGGTACAAAAAGAGTGCCATCAGGTAAATGCCAATGCCTAAGATCCCCAAGTCACCGTATACTAGAAAGAATAGTGTGTACACCGGTTTACATACTAACCTTTTTACTTTTTTATTTCTCTAGAGATGTAGGCAATGATGTGTAACCCTTCGTATTGTCGTCTATGACGATAATGTAGCTGCAAAATCTGGAAAACTAAATGTAGTAGGTAATAGAAATGAACCTTGTTGCAACAAAAATAAGTTTAAAAATAACTAATTTCTACTTTCTTTAATAACAAACGTTAACATATATAATAGATAAATTCAAGAGGTACTAACCTCCAAGACTTCCAGTGTGGGCTCTAAAGAAACAATGTAAACTCTTAGTTATAATAATATATCACAGTTTCGTACTTATTTTACCTTGATAATTTAGGAGCATGGTGGACTTGAGCTCTAGGACAACCATCTATGTGCGTTTACAGGCAGCTCCTACCTGTCAGATTCAATTTATTTGCGAAGGAAACATCATTTTCACTAGGTATGATTTAAGTTATACCCACAGATAACTGAGATAAGTTATTTATAGTTCACAATGGGTTGGATAATAAGATACAATAAAAAAGGTGTAAAATGTATATTTTGTAAATCATAAGACTAGCATTGTACGCTTATTACTTATGTTTATCCGCAAAAGAAGCTATACCCGCATAGCTTAAAAGGGCCTCTGGAATTTCAACAGGAGGTATGATATGAAATAAAAGTTCAAATGGTTACCTAAATTGTAGCGAACGCTTTACCTTTTAGCCGAGACCATAATACACCTCCAAGTATCCACAACAACAACAGATGACCGCCCTGACCAGTCACCACGTGCCCCTACACACATACACAAACACGTGTTTACTTATGATCGTGTTTTAGCAAGTATATAAAGAGCCTTTCGCAAATTAAGATTGACTAAACGTTCAAAGAGTTAGCTGCGATGAATACCGAAGACTCATTAGAAAACACATACTCTGTATTAGAAAACATTAGAAAACACATACTCTGTATTGAACATTTTGAAAGGACTTACAATAATGAGTTTAGCTCCTAGTAAACCATGAGTGCCAATGTGCCATAGCCGTTTATGACTTTATGTTATGGCATATGACATTTACAACTTGATCGATACAACTTTTTATCTTTTTTTTGTTTGTTGAATCCTATTACATAAAGAATCAACGTATGTCATTTCTATGTACTACCCCATTCACAGTTATGCAACAATGCTCGTGGTCAATGTGTCAAGATAAAGCATATGCTTTTCAGTTCCATTGGTACTACTAAAAATTGTTACTTATTAAGAAATAGACCAATGAAATGTTGAATATTTAGACCTTGCAGATAAGCTTACCAAAACACCCAAATTTGCTTATCTGCATAAAGATGAACATATACGCTCTAAAATAAGTAACAACACGAGTGTTTAAATAACCGGTACCTGAGTTGTACAAATGTTACTGGTAGCCTTATCCTTCCAATCGGAACATCCTTAGCCTTATCCTTCCAATGAAATGTTGAATCTTTAGACCTTATCTTCTCGGGACAAGCCCTGTACCCAAAACACATTACAAAGTTTCAATTTTCCCTAAAAAAGGATAGTTTACCAGCTCCTTGGTTTACATCACTATTGATAAAAGTAATATTGACATATAATCCATTTAAAAAACGACTAAATTGAATCAACTTATTAATAAGAAATTAAAGAAAACCACTCAAGTAATTAGATGAATTGAATATACCAACCATAGATCGATGCTGAACAAGATGAAAGCCCCTCTCAATCATATATCCACCTCCTAAACAATCCACCCTTAATTTTGCTCGAATTCATTCTTTCCAAAAAAGGAATCCACCAAGTGAGATGTTTTTTATTATGGTGAATCGTGAATGATCTTTGATCCGTAGGTTTTGTTGTTTTTTGATATATTTGATTCAGATTCGTGAATGATGTTTTTTGTTTGAGGATGAAAGATCGAGAGTTATAGATCTGTGTTTTTAAGTGGGTGTTTTTTTTAGGAAAGTATTTAGATCTCAGTGGTTGAAAAAACATTGGTTCAAAATTTTGGGAAAATATAAGCGGGATATGAAAACATAGAGCGGGTAATGAAAAAGTTATACTTAAAACATTTTATTTTGTTTTTGAAATGTGTAGTATATATTTTGTGGAAAATCTGTGGGAAAATTTCCCACGGCTTTCCTACGGATTTTATACATCTATGGGTAACCCGTGGAAAAATTTCCTACGAATTTCCCACGGACTAATACATCTGTGGGTAATCTGCGGGAAACTACCCACGGCTTTTCCACGGATATAATCGTTTTTCATCCATTTCTTCGATATAGTAACATGTTCACGCATATACTGTAAGCAAATTATAAGTGTAATCATTAACATCAAAACATACATGATGAACACTTAAACTATTATGCCACAAGATCTTAGAATACGATTAATAAAACGAAACGAGAACAACATACCGGAAGTCGTAGCGGATGTTAACATGGTGTAGACACCTTAGTACCTATCTAGTTTCTCTCCCTTGACCCAACTTAAGTGTAGATAGCTTGATGGATAGCTATATTATACTACTTGTGTGTATTTGGGTAAAGAGGGGACTAGGCATATATATAGGCTTAGGAGTTAGTATGTCCATCAATACTAACAAATTAAACGGTTAAGACTTGAAGTATCATTAGGATTATATTGAATTGATTTGACTACATAATGACTATACATTTAAGTATATGTAACCTACAATTCAATATAGGGTGATTATGACACTAATAACATGTCATAATATTACATATACACCTCCCCATACCTACATAAAAAACATCAATAGACACAATGAATGTCATAAACGAATACGCGAAACATACACACTTATATATCCACACATATACAAATGATTTGTCCTGAAAAAAGGTTTGTTACATTATTTTTTCTATATAGTTACACATTCACGCACGTACACGTCCGCATATCGACATAAACTACATCATTAGACATAATAAACATCAACGGAGTAGTCGATAAGTTCTTGTCGTTGTAAATGAGATGTTCAACGGAGTAGTCGATATGATATGGTTGTATACAAGATGTTCAAAGGAGTAATCGATAAGGTAACGTTGTATACGAGATGTTCAAAGGAGTAGTCGATTGGGTATCGTTGTACACGAGAGGTTCAAAGGAGTGATCGATAGGGTATCATTGTACACGAGATGTTCAAATGAGTAGCCGGTAGGGTATCGTTGTATACGATATGTTCAAATAAGTAGTCGATAGGGTATCGTTGTATACGAGATGTTCAAATGAGTAGCCGATAGGGCATCGTTGTATACGATATGTTCAAATGAGTAGTCGATAGGGTATCGTTGTATACGAGATGTTCAAATGAGTAGCCGATAGGGTATCGTTGTATACGAGATGTTCAAATGAGTAGCCGACAGGGTATCGTTGTATACGATATGTTCAAATGAGTAGTCGATAGGGTATCGTTGTATACGATATGTTCAAATGAGTAGTCGATAGGGTATTGTTGTATACGATAAGTTCCCGCCAAAACTTCCCCCCAAAACTTCCCGCCAAAACTTCCCGCCAAAACTTCCCACCATAAGTTCCCGCCAAAACTTCCCCCCAAGATTTCCCCCAAGATTTCCCCCCAAAAGCACCTTTTTTGTTACCATAAAAGCATCTTCATAACCAAGAACTAAACAGACACACTCTTGCCATCTCAACGACCAACACACACATTGTAATTATGAAGATGGTGGCATATGAAGCTTTTACGTGTACTTGTGGAGCCGGAGATGTAGTTCTAAGAGAATCGTATAGACACCATACCCGTGGTAAACTATACTATGCTTGTCCACTATCGAAGGTGATCAATCACATGTGTTTTTATTTGTGTAGTTTACAAATAATATGATTAGGTATGTTTAATGAATAAATTTTCCTTACTCTTTAATTAACAGCCTCGGGAAGGTACTTTTGGATGTGAATTTTTTTTATGGAAAGAGGATCGAGTTCGTCTACTACTTGGTTCTCCTGGAGCTTCAACGACTTCAACTTATTCACCAATACCTTCAATGACTCCAGTTTCCTCTCCAAGCTCTTCAACACCTCCAATCTATTCTTCGGGACCTTCGAGGTATGCAGAGTGTGCAAACTGCAAGCTCTTGACTACAAAGCTAAATATACTCGAGGCAACAATGGAAACACAAATTCATCCCGAGCACCACACAACGAATTCAAATGCACTACTACATGAGCTTTACAATAGCGTGGGAAACATTAGGTTGCAGTAGTTTGTCATTTAGCATCTCGACTTCGTAATGTAATTCTTATGTTTTATCTACTGCGTAATGTAATTCGTATGTTTTATTGACTTTGTAATGTAATTCGTATGTTTTATCATCTTTTTAGTGTAATTCGTATGTTTTTTAGACTTTGTAATATGATTCGTATGTTTTATTGTTTAACTTTTTATCGACTTTATAATGTAAGTTGTATGTTTTATTGAATAAATTTTTATCAACTTTCTTACGGATGTATAAATCACAAAATATTGGTAGTACGTGGGAAATATGTGGGTAATATGTGGGAAATCCGTGGGAAAACCGTGGGAAATCTGTAATCCGTGGGAAATCCGTGGGTAAATTACCCACGGATTTCCCAAGGATGGATAAATAATAAAATAATATGTTTTCCGTGGGAAATCTGTGGGAAAGTTCCGTGGGAAATCTGTGGGTAAATTACCCACGGATTTCCCACGGATGGATAAATAATAAAATAATATGTTGTCCGTGGGTAATCCGTGGGTAAATTACCCACGGATTTCCCACGGATGGATAAATAATAAAATAATATGTTATCCGTGGGAAATCCGTGGGTAAATTACCCACGGATGGATAAATAACAAAATAATATGTTGTCCGTGGGAAATCCGTGGGTAAATTACCCACGTATTTCCCACGTATGGATAAATAATAAAATAATATGTTATCCGTGGGAAATCCGTAGGAAATACGTGTGTAAATTACCCACGGATTTCCCACGGATTAATAAATAATAAAATAATACGTTGTCCGTGGGAAATCCTGGGTAAATTACCCACGGATTTCTCACGGATAGATAAATAATAATATAATGTGTATACCGTGGGAAATCCGTGGGTAATTTGCCACAGCTTTCCCACGGATGTGTAAAATAACTAAAATAGTTTTGTAATCCGTGGGAAATCCGTGGGTAATTTGCAATCCGTGGGAAGTTCGTGGGTAATTTGTCACGACTTTCCCACGACTTTCCCATGGAAACCTTGGTCAATGCTTCTGTGGGAAATCTCCCACGGAATTTTTTTTTATCATTTCTGTGGGAAATCCGTGGGAAATCCGTGTCAAATTTCCCACGGTTTTTGTTCCGTGGGAAAATTTCTGTGGGTAAAGGTTGTTTGTGTAGTAGTGATATAAGGAAACCCGAATTGAAGGGTATAGGTTTTTGCATACGCACAACTAACGTGAAACAAAGCATATCACCCAATTTGGTAAAAAGATGTTATCACAAGTTCATTCACCCAACGGTTAGCAAGGCTTATTTTCAAGTAGTCACATCAACTTACTGAAAATAAATGGATATACCCAGTTTGAGCATGTGTAGTGGCGTGCTCAAATCGTGTGTATTAGCCCCTGGTAGTCGAAACTACGATTATAAAAGAATAATGGTATGCGTTCGCAAACCCTGTGAAACAAAAAAACTCTCAAAGATAAAATTTTGGTAAAAGATATCTTATTTATCAACGGTTAGCAATACTTATCATGAAATGGTCATGTCAACTTACTAAAAAGGAAGAGATTTACCAAGTTTGATCATGTTGTCTTTTATATCTAAATATAACATCTGCATTTTGTTACATCATTATTTATTGAGTGAAGGATTTTCTCAGTAACACGTATTATTCCAAAAAAGTGTTTAAACACATAGGATGACTATGAGGGTGAGATCCCTCATCCTGATCCATTACATAGGTAAACAAATGCGTTTATTATCCTTCAAACTCAACCTAAGAGAACACCCCAATTTTATGAAAACGCCTATACTATCGTTACTTCTTAACTCGACTACAAAGACGAATGTCAAATTCAGGTAAATCATAACAATGATACTCACATCGATGGTAGCAATCAAAATCTTCATTCTCGAGTAGAACTGCATCATTTTCTCCCCCAACATCCTCGATGCGTAAAAGACATATATATATCAAGCAATATCATCATCAAGCTCCTCAATGTCATCATCCGACTCTTCCAATTGTTCTCCTTAGAAGTACCATACATGTTTCTTCTTTAACCACTCAAGGGTGAGCTCCTGACAAAAGGTTTTGTGGCTATTACTCTAAAGTGTGCGAGGTCTCAAGTTCTATGTGCAAACAACCTTAAGGTAGCCACGCCAACCTCTTGAAAAGAGAAGGTTTTATCTAGTTTAAGTCTGTAAGGCGGTGGGCTCAAACTCGTAGATTAGTCGGCTAATATGTCAAAAAACATGGTTACCAAAAAAACCCAGACATGTAAAGTGATGACTATATTTACCATCATTTTCAATGGAGCATTATCACACGAGCTAATACTAGGTTCAATAACTTTCCATTATCATCACAAGCACAAGTTCTTCATCCAATATTTGTCTTGGTAGGTTATTAATTGTTGGTGCTAGAGAGGTAGTATTAGGATTGCCAAATGCCACATACACTACGACAATACTGAACCTAGGGACGCCCTTTTTCTAGGGTCGACTTAGTCGTCCCTAGATTAAAGGGGGACCCACCACTTTTACAACAACAAATTCGTCAAAATGGCTGTGGGGATAAAGTGGGGACCACAAATCCTAGGGACGACTAAGTCGTCCCTAGGTTAAGTAAATGTATTTTCCCAGTTTTTTATCTTTTTTATTTATTTAAAATTATTTAAAATTAATATAAATATTTTTTAAAAAAAAAAATTTTAAATGAAAGTGGACCCACATAACTTAGGGACGACTTTCCCAGTTTTTTTTTATCTTTTTTATTTATTTAAAATTATTTAAAATTAATATAAATATTTTTTTAAAAAACGTTTAAAACAAAGGTGGGGCCCTTGTAACCTAGGGACGACTAAGTCGTCCCTAGGTGAAGGAAAAATTATTTTTTTCCCTTTTTTGTCACTTGTATTTATTTAAAATTATTTAAAAATAATTTAATTATTTTATTTAGAAAAAAACTTTATTATAGTTAAACTTAACTTTATACATATTTAAAAATAACTTTATACGTATTAAAAAAACTTTATACATATATAAAAAAACTTTATACATATTTAGAAAAAAATTATACATATTTAAAAATAACTTTATACATATTTAAAAAAAACTTTATACATATTTAAAAAAAACTTTATACATATTTAAAAAAAATATATTTATTTAAAAAAACTTATACGTATTTAAAAAAAACTTTAGATATATATTTAACATTTAAACACGCGCTTAATTAAACATATATATTACAGCGATAATAGATTCATAAATAAGAAAAAAAACACATCACAAACTAGTTAAAACTAAACGTATAGATTAACATATAATAATAATATATAAATTAACACATTAAAATAACAATTAGATTATTACTCAAAGCTAAGATTTTCCATTTCATTTAAAAGCTCATGAAGTATTGCAGCCGATTGACATGCGTGGTATTCAGGATGCCTTTCCATTTCTAGTCTTGCAATTAGAGCACTCAGTGGGTGCAGATTGAGAATGACCTGTAGAAGAACTTGGATGTGAACCTTGAGGTGTTGAAGATCCAGGGGAAGATCTTATACGGAGTTCGAGATCAAAATCATCCTTCCATTTAAAATATTTTCATCCATAATCATCTGTTTTTGGTTGTTACAAAGTAAACAAATAACATGACATGTCATTTTAATAATCACACGTATTACATAACTAAAACATTTGATTGTTTACCTTCGAAAGAGGACATGCATAGTAAAGTTTACCAAAGCTATGAGTTTGATGTGACTGTCTCAACACAATATATCCCTTTCTACATGTACACTTATAAGCTTCAAGCATATCCATCTTATGCAAAATCGGGTGGTGGTGGTGGTGAGTTTGGTATGAGAGGATAAGAGTTGTGAGGATAAGAGCTACCATAAATAAAGATAAAAATTTAGGGTCGACACATTTATGGACGAATTAGTCGACCCTAGCTTTCCCGCCAACATTTTCCCACCAGCATTTACCGCCAACATTTTCCGCCAATATTTGATCACTTAAACATGCTTAAGCTCAGTATTTTTAGCTTAATGGTCACCTCAGAGCAATAATAACATATTGTCTTACACTCTTACTATATAATCATGATTAGTTTTGTAATAATGACAATTGACTAATACTTATCTTCTAACACATTTTCTATTCAATCTAGTTACTAATGAATTATTTTATCAAATTATTTCCAAACTATAACTATCTTTGAGACACACAATGACTTAATACTTAACTTGAAGTGATCATTGTGTGAACCTATAACGTATAACCCTAGCATATGGACTCATCAGTTGAACCTATAACGTATAACCCTAACATATCGACTCATTGGTTAAACCTATAACGTATAACCGTTACACATGGACTCATCGGTTAAACCTATAACGTATAACCCTAGCATATGGACTCATCGGTTTAACCTATAACGTATAACCGTAACATATGGACTCATCGATTAAACCTATAACGTATAACCCTAGCATATGGACTCATCGGTTAAACCTATAACGTAAAACCGTAACATATGGACTCATCGGTGGAACCTATAACGTATAACCCTAAAATATCGACTCATCGGTTGAGCCTATAACGTATAACCGTAACATATGGACTCATCGGTTAAACCTATAACGTAAAACCCTAGCATATGAACTCATCGGTTTAACCTATAACGTATAACCGTAACATATCGACTCATCGGTTGAACCTATAACGTATAACCCTAACATATCGACTCATCGGTTGAACCTATAACGTATAACTGTAACATATCGACTCATCGGTTGAACCTATAACGTATAACCCTAACATATCGACTCATCGGTTGAACCTATAACGTATAACCCTAACATATGGACTCATCAGTTGAACCTATAACGTATAACCGTAACATATGGACTCATCGGTTGAACCTATAACGTATAACCCTAACATATCAACTCATCGGTTGAACCTATAACGTATAACCTTAACATATCGACTTATCGGTTGAACCTATAACGTATAATCCTAACATATCGACTCATCGGTTGAACCTATAACGTATAACCCTAACATATCGACTCATCGGTTGAACCTATAACGTATAACCGTAACATATCGACTCATCGGTTGAACCTATAACGTATAACCCTAATATATGGACTCATCGGTAGAACCTATAACGTATAACCGTAACATATGGACTCATCGGTTGAACCTATAACATATAACCCTAACATATCGACTCATCGGTTGAACCTATAACGTATAACCCTAACATAACGACTCATCGGTTGAACCTATAACGTATAACCCTAACATATCGACTCATCGGTTGAACCTATAACGTATAACCCTAACATATGGACTCATCGGTTGAACCTATAACGTATAACCCTAACATATGGACTCATCGGTTGAACCTATAACGTATAACCGTAACATATGGACTCATCGGTTGAACCTATAACGTATAACCCTAACATATCGACTCATCGGTTGAACCTATAACGTATAACCCTAACATATCGAATCATCGGTTGAACCTATAACGTATAACCCTAACATATCGACTCATCGGTTGAACCTATAAAGTATAACCCTAACATATCGACTCATCGGTTGAACCTATAACGTATAACCGTAACATATCGACTCATCGGTTGAACCTATAACGTATAACCCTAACATATGGACTCATCGGTTGAACCTATAACGTATAACCGTAACATATCGACTCATCGGTTGAACCTATAACGTATAACCCTAACATATCGACTCATCGGTTGAACCTATAACGTATAACCCTAACATATCGACTCATCGGTTGAACCTATAACGTATAACCCTAACATATCGACTCATCGGTTGAACCTATAACGTATAACCCTAACATATCGACTCATCGGTTGAACCTATAACGTATAACCCTAACATATCGACTCATCGGTTGAACCTATAATGTATAACCCTAACATATCGACTCATCGGTTGAACCTATAACGTATAACCGTAACATATCGACTCATCGGTTGAACCTATAACGTATAACCGTAACATATGGACTCATTGGTTGAACCTATAACGTATAACCCTAACATATCGACTCATCGGTTGAACCTATAATGTATAAACCTAACATATCGACTCATCGGTTGAACCTATAACGTATAACCCTAACATATCGACTCATCGGTTGAACCTATAACGTATAACCCTAACATATCGACTCATCGGTTGAACCTATAACGTATAACCCTAAAATATCGACTCATCGGTTGAACCTATAACGTATAACCGTAACATATCGACTCATCGGTTGAACCTATAACGTATAACCCTAACATATGGGCTCATCGGTTGAACCTATAACGTATAACCGTAACATATGGACTCATCGGTTGAACCTATAACGTATAACCCTAACATATCGACTCATCGGTTGAACCTATAACGTATAACCGTAACATATCGACTCATCGGTTGAACCTATAACGTATAACCGTAACATATCGACTCATCGGTTATTATTTATTACAAACTAAGTATAACATATATTTTAATATTAATTATAATAAATTATTTTGATTTTTATTATTAATTTATATTATCAATTTTATTACATATAGAGAAGCTATAATGTAAAAATCCCTGAAAACACTTAGGGACGACTTTGTCGTCCCTAAATATCAAAGGAAGTCGTCTCTAAAAAACCCTCCAAAACACTTAGCGAAATTTTGTAAAACTTGAAAAATTTGGCCAAAATTTAAATAACCCGCTTGGGTTTGAGATTTCCCGGTGTACACCTAGGGACGACTTAGTCGTCCCTAGGTATCCGGAGTCGTCCCTAAGTTTTAATAATAGACGAAAAAAAAAACCTTTTATTATTAACCTAGGGACGACTTAGTCGTCCCTAAGTTACAAAGGGAATTTGGTTACGTACAAGTTTATATTTCAGTTTGGGTTCAATCACGACCTTAGTTCAAGTCGGTGTGGGTCGAGCTTTAATTTGGTTTCCTAATTGTTGGTATTCAGTTTATTAGCCGCGGGTTCGAGTTTACGTTTTAGTTCGAGTCTCGAGCAGATTTTACTTGGTTAGTATTCGTGTTCTTCGATATTAATAGTCACGCATCCTGACTCCGAATCACTCGAATTCCGCATGGTGCTAAGGTATTACTCTATATCGAAGTTACGATTTGCTATTTATTTACTAATAGAATGAAATATTTATAATACATAACAGTCACTTTCAATTTTAGAATAGAGTGTATTGTAAATGAAGAACTAAATGATAACGTCATTTTACTATTCAATTGCAGAATTGCATTTTTGCATAATTACTTTTTGGTCCCTGAATTATTTAAATAGTTACAAGAAAATATAGAAACATTTATATGGTGAAGATTACTATAGAGCTTAATAAAAGTGTAGAATATGACAATTGAGTTTAGGCATATTCTGCCATGGATCAATGATGTTCCTCTTCCAAATATATCAATGATATCAACTTATTTTTGGGCATAAAAATAAAAGAGTCCGGGTATAGTTCAAGAACAGTAATTAGATGAGTTTACTGCATTTATAATTATATGTTTAACATTATTTTTATTTTTATATGTCATAATATAATGGTTGCGTCAAAATTATGTTCATAATTAAAAATTATGTATCTAAATTATGATGTTTTAATTTGGTTTTCACAAAAGTGTAAAAATGAAATGTAAACCGAAAGTAAAACCCAAAAAAATGAATTGGTTGAAAAATAAAGTTTTTTATTTTAAATTGTTCAAAACACTATTATATGTCAAGTAGATCTTAAATGCTTAAGGAAATACAATATTACTTTAAGTCGGATCCGAAAGCCGACAACCGATAATATGCTTACGGTAGGAACAAATGAGCCTACTATTTAAAAGTTTATTTTATTGGTTAAAGTTACATTTTTGGGTTGCACATATTAGACCATTAGACTATATTTTTATAAACTCGTTTATATCTCTAAGACGCGCCACTTTATTTTAGGTCGTCGTTAGAAGCTCGTGATTTTTCGGCTTATCTTATTTCATCATTTCACAATCGTTACTATTGTCTTGTTCGTTATCCTCATTTGATATCGCTATCGCTAAGGTGAGTTCATAGCCCCTTTTTACTACTATACATTGTTTCTAAACGCGGGGTGAGATTTTATATGGTGGAACACATTCTTTTAAAATTGTATGCTATCCAAAACTTGTATGCTATCCAGAACTTGTATGCTATCCAGATCTTGTATGCTTTCCAGAACAGATTACCATTATTATTATTGCTTTTTAGTTTACATAGCCACTAAGTTTCCCTACCATTTCATGCACCGTTAATTTACTTGTGTTACTAAGCGCGAATGTTGTGGGTGGATCCATCGGGATTGACAATCCCCGTCTTGTATTACTTTGACGCATTACATTTGTTTATACTTGAGTGTTTAGGCTGAATACTCACTAGGGGAACTTACATTTGTTAAGCTTCAGTGTCATGAACTAAATAGCAATAATAATGGCTTCCGACTATGGTTATCGTACGTAACCATTTTCCTTATTTCTTGTTTTACAAATGAATCCTTGTGTTCCACACCTTTACTTCTAAACCTATGAATATCACTCAACTTTGTGTTGACCTTTTTCATGTTTAATCTTAGGTATTATTACTTAGCTTTGCTTGAATGGGAGCCCGCAGGATATTATCGCAGCTTGGAGATTTCTGTGTATATTAAACTTTGGTTTTATCTAAAAACTTTTAGAAGATCTTTCTGTATTTTTTATAACTATATACTATAAATCATGATGAAATAATAAATTTTTCCGCATAAAAACTCTGGGACCTAAGTTTAAAACTCTAATCTTTTATGATGTAATGTACATGTTTTTATTACGTCAACTTTGTGTCAACAGTAATTCATTGTTTCTTGTACCATGACGTGGGGCCCCCATGTTGCCTACGTGTTTCCTTGCCAGATTTCGGGGGTCTCACAGATTGGTATCATTCATATGACGAAGAGTGCGAGGCTTCTTAATAAAAGTGTCTTTAAAAGTTCCAACCGGATGCCTACGTACGTCGTTATCGTAAATCGCAGTAAATTGACCAACTTTAGGACGAATCGAACTTTTCCATTTGCTGATAACTGATTCATAACCTCTTTTTTGCTCACCCGTTTCGGTATAAAAGAACTCACGTACCTCCACCTAAAACTCTTTCGACTTATGATATCGACCACGGGAATTCTCGGAAACGTCCACCCAAGCTTTACACAAAGCTACCGCCTCTTCGGTAGTCCACGAAAATTGAGAACTCCTTATTTTAGATGGTATACAAATTGAAGTTTGGAGAATTGTAAGTTTAATGTGTGTGAAAAATGGTTGAATAAACGAGGTTTTTATAGGGACAAAAGTAGGGCTGAGCGACAGACCCAGACCGGACCGGACCGACCAAAACCGGACCGGACCAAGGACCGAATTGGTCCAAAACCCCGGACCGAGACCGGACCGAAATGGTCCGGCCCGGTCCGGGTCGGTCCGGTCTTGTCCGGTCTTCGGTCCGGTCCGGTCCAAATTCGGCAAAATAAAAGAATTTTTGGTAAGACCGAACCGGACCGGACCGGACCGACCGGACCGAGGACCGAAATGTTCCAAAATCACGGACCGAGGACCGGACCGAATTTGCTCGGTCCGGTCCGGGTCGGTCCGGTTTTCGGGTCCGGTCCGGTTTTCGGGTCCGGTCCGGTCTAACGGTCCAAATGCTCAGCCTTAGACAAAAGGTTAAAAAAAAATTTAAAAAACTTTGAAAATAACGGCTAGTATCTAAAACTCAGCCCTTAGCAACTTGAACGTATACACGACCCTTTTCGTAACAAATTTCTCACGACTCGCTCGTCACAACGGAGCGACCGAATAAGGTCTCGATCGCGACAGACATATTGTACCATCGTTGCGAGTAGCCTTACCCAAGGATAATAATTTCCACACTTGACATTTATTACTTAAAAACAATAATAAAGAGAACATATATAAATTATTTTATGTAAGCCCGTTTTTATCAATGAGCGTGAGAGAGGATGGATCGTGACCAACCATGAGGGCATTTGCTCGTGACCTTGATAAATAAAAAGAAGCTCGTGCGTGACCTGTGGGTATTTTGGCTAACGAAAGTGAGCTTACTACCCATTTCATACATTCATTTAATTTTCTTTTCAGCATATTTATCTTTTATAAATATGTTTCAAAACAGAATAATTATTTAGCAACAAAAATACAACTTCAGTACACATACCTAAAAAAAAATTCAAACATCTTATTTATCTTCTATAAATACATTTTAATACACACTATTTTTTACACAACAATAAATACAACTTCAACACACACAACTTAAATAAAAACCTATTCTAACACCCCATTTTACGTGTTTTATTTATTAATATACGTTTTTTTTCGTAACGTTTTTAATTCCGTAAGTACACGTTTTTATTTTTTTAATGATCTTATATTTTTAAGGTATTTTTTAAATAATAATAAATATATTATATGTAAAACATTTATACAATGTTGGATGGGTGTCTAAACACTTATGGCGCTCTCACCTTTTTCTGAACACGGAAACTCACTTTTTGAAAAATAAACGCACACTCTTATCATTATAGGAATGGCTAGAAAAAACAGACTTAATACGCGAAAATGTATCCGAGTCATCGTTATCAAATTCTTCGAACGTAGACAAAGCAAATGAGATAAACTTGTATCCATTTTCGTTGTCCGCACATATTGATGAGTGCTTCTTTGTACAAAAGTATTATTTTGGTGTGAGTGTGCTTTTTGGTGTAATTGATAAAAATAAATTGTGAGTGAGAGTGATGGTGAAAACCTTGTATCGGACCGGACCGACTGAAACCGGATCGAAATGGTCATAAACCTTGGACAGAGATCGGACCAAAATGGTCCGGCTGGGTCGGTCCGGTGCGGTTTTCGGTCATGGGTCATGTCCGGTCCTGTAGGACATAACGTAAGGTTTTTGATAAGATCGAACTGAACTGCCAAACTGATTGTATCGAAAACCAAAATCATGCAAAATACTGAATCGAGAACCGGACCAAAATTATACTGTCCGGTACGGGTCGGAGGTCCGAAGTGCTCACCCTATTATTGTAAAGTACTACTCTTGAGTCTTGACTATGAGTTGAATGTGATAAGTATCCAATGTTTTGTAGTGAATCCTGGCCATCCAAACATTGTGATAATCATCATAGAAGCCAACTACTGTAATAGACCAAACACACAAACCACATTAACCCACCTACTACTGTGCCACTGTTTCCACAAACATAACCAGATCTATACTCTCTCTCAAACATTCACAAGAATTTTCATCTTTAAACACACAAAAAGGATATAGATCTCACGCACTAAGTTATGTTGATAAAAGTTGGAATCATCGTAGATGTTTTCTTAGAAATGATTGATTATGTTACATGTTTTCACACCCAGATTCCTCTGTTTAAAAAGGTAGTATAACTCTTTCACTAATTATCTCGGTTTTTGTCGATTTTTTTGATTTTTTTTTACCAAGATCATTCTATGGATGAACATGTTTTAACACTAATGAAATGATTACAAGAAGTTAGTGAGATGTTAAATACGCTGTTTTAGAGGTTTTTGGGATTTTTTTGTCTTTTATAAAGTGTCTTTTAGGGTCCGTTTGGTATGGTGATCAGCCCAAATGTAATACTTTAGCTTTAAATACGTTGTTTGGTGTCATAAAGGATTTCAAAACAGGCTCACCAACTTCCAAAAATATGGCATTTGCCAAAGTAAAGTCACATCTTAGGATTAGAAAAATGAACGTTAAGAAAGTCTGACATGAAAACATGAGCCACAAATTAATTCTTTTTTATTTGATTTGGTTTCATTTATATAAATTTTATATTTTATAATTCTTATATAAACATTAAAATAATAGAAATATTTTAAATCTTTAACAAACCAAACACCACTTTTCATTTAACAAAACTTAATCTTAAACCACCCACTTTATAAACCACATACAAAGTAAAACCCGACTTCAAACCAAACGGACCCTTATTTAATCAGTGTTTGATTACATCCTGGTAGTGATCTTATTTTAGATTACATCCTGGTAGTGTTCTTGATCTATTTTTACCGGTGATCATTCTGCTAAGGAAAAGGTATGTAACCCTAGCCTTGATTAATTATAATTGTGTTATTTATAGATCTTGTTAATCTGCTTCCGCTGTATGCTCTTTGATCTATGTTAGGGTTTTTATAATTGTTATGATGATCTTAAACCTTCAGTGGCATCGAGAGCCGTTTTAACATGATTATAATTATCAAGATCTAAAGTTTTTTTTAACTAATATTGATTTGTGTTAAAATTATATGTTGTTTTTAGGTTTTATAAAAATTAGGGGTTTTGTTTTTTATTGTTTAAAAATGGCTTTGCCGTTTTTTTTAATATAAAAAAAAAAATTTTTTTTGTAAACCCTAAAATTACATGGTAATTAACTTTAGATTTATGCATGAATTAATTGTTATGTCATGTGTGGTTACGATCCGTAGTAGTTTTTTAATTGTTAAGAGAATATGGAAGATCCGTAATAAACATGCATGTCTTTACGGATCATATAATTTTGATTGCTATTTGCTTTATTTGATTCAAAGTTTTAAAATTAGGAAAGACTTTTTATGTTAATAAAAACCCTAGATTTGATGTTCTTTGAATAAATTGTTATGCATGTGGCTATTTGATTTAGTTTTTTTTGTACTACTTGTTTTCATGCGTTTTTAACATTGTATGTTGTAAACAAGGGTAATTTTTTTTTAAGAAAAAAATAATATGGACTAAATCCTATCAAAATTAATGAATTGTTTTGAGATCTAAATTACATATGATTTGTGTTGATTAGAATTGCAATAGCAACTTAACGGCCTACTCAATTTTGACAAACTATAAAGTGGGTATAACGCACCGCTGGTCAAGTACCCGGTTAAGGAAGGAGGTGCTATGCTTTTACGCTGACCAAATTCCCGGCTCGCCTGTGCGTCAAAATTGGAATTACCTACGGTTGCTATTGGTATAATTCTTTAAGGTTGTTTGGTTTAACCAATACCTCAACTTGCAAATATATGATGAACTTTTAGTCTCACCAAAAAGTTTACTAAACGTTTTATTAAACTTATGCTATGGAGATGTATGCATGCTTCTTCATACATGATTTTGACACCAAAATGTATACCCTAAAAATTTAAGTCATATGCCCTCTAATTGACGAACACTTGAAGTTACAATTGTCGTCATATAAGATATCAGACGATGTTGTAATGGAGAGAAAACTTCATGACTGAATAAGATTGCACATGAAGGTTTTACGTTCTTTAGATTAGTCGACTTAATTGAGTTACTCAGTGAGAACTGGAAACTTAAGGCATAAAGAAGGGATAAAACATGTTTACAATGCAAAAGTTTTGGCAATGTAAATCCCTGACATATCTAGAAATTGCAATATGATTTGGCAATTATTGTTCGACAAGTTACTATGTTGAATACATTTGTCACTAGCAGATCAACTGATGTGATAAATATATGTCAGTATGGATTCTAGTTTTTCAAGGAAATACTATGGTTTTATTACCGGGGTAATTTTATTTTCTTGAATTTTATTATCGAAAATACTAATGTTTGAACTTATTTCTGTAGAAATGGCTCAACCCGAAAACAATCTGACAATAAGCTCGGCGTTCAAAGCATTTTTTGAACGGCCTGAACTTACTGGCCCTAATTTCAATGATTAGTACCGCTCACTAAGAATTGTTCTGAGAGCAGCGGGTACCATCAATATCTTGGAAACTCCTTTTCCGGAGGATCTTGCTGAAGGAGCAACTGATGCGGAAAGGCTTCAACACGCTGCTAACGTTAAGAAGCACCATGAGGTGGCTGCTGTAATGTTAGGGAGAATGGCTCCATCACTTCAAAGGAAGTATGAGCTATTTCATCCTAAGCAGATGCTTGATGAACTCAAGGCAGTGTATGAAACGCCACAAGCTGTAGAGATCTATGATCTGGTTGATGCTCTACATAGTTGCAAGCAAGCTCCTGGAAAGTCCGTAAGTGCACATTACATGGAGATGAGGGGTTATATGGAACAACTCATCGCACTAGGACAACCCTTCGATCATAATATGGATATTAACTTGATCAATAGGTCCCTTAATAAGGACTTCGGTGATTTTGTTCGTAACTATAATATGCATTGCACGGGGAAGACAGTGAATGATTTGCATGCAATGCTCATTGACTTCGAAAAGGGTTTGAAAGATAAGGCACCCACTGCTACTCCTCAAGTACTTTATGTACAAAAGGGTAGAGTGTCGAAACCAAAACCGCAAGGGAATAAGAAGCAGAAAGGCAAAGGCAAGGTTGATAAGAGCAAGCAAGTTGCGACTACATCAAAACCGAAGCATAACTTTGCTAAGAAATCTCTGAAAGATGAGACTTGTCACCACTGCAAGATGACTGGACACTGGAAGAGGAATTGCTCTCTCTATCTCCATGAAATGGCAGAACATAAGAAGAAGGCTGAGCAAGTTGCTGCAGCACCATCTTCAGGTAACTTATTTATGATAGAGTTATTTAATCTTTCATACAAATCAAACTCCTGGGTATATGATACGGGATGTGGTATTAACATTTGTAATACCCTGCAGGGATTTGAGTTGAAGAGGAGACTATCCTATGGGGAACAATCTCTGCAAGTGGGCAATGGCGCACAAGCACCGGTTGAAGCTATAGGAATATTTAAATTAGTTTTACCTTCGGGTTTAGTACTGTTTTTAAATAATTGTCATTATGCACCTACAATTGTTAGGGGTGTTATTTCCTTTTCTAGTATGTTGGATCTTGGATTTACTCACACGATTGATAATAATAGAATTTCTGTTTTCAAAGATGGTCTATTCTATTTTGATGCAATTTCTGTGAATGGTGTTTTTGAAATTAACATGCATGATATAAATCCCAAGAGGAAAAATAATTCTGTTTTTAGCATGAATAAGAAGAGTAAGTTTGACAAGAACTCTTCTTATCTTTGGCATTGTAGACTTGCCCACATTGGGAAGACTCGCATACAAAAGCTGCAACGTGATGGGCTTTTGGAAAGTATCAATGATGAATCATTTGATAAATGTGAATCTTGTATCTCTGGGAAGATGACCAAGAAACCTTTTAATAGCAATATTGAAAGGGCTACTGAACTACTTGGTTTGATACATACTGATGTGTGTGGACCACTTAGACATGTGTCGAGGAAAGGTGCTAGCTACTTCTTGACGTTTACGGATGATTATAGCCGTTATAGTTATGTTTATTTACTTAAGCATAAACATGAGGTATTTGAAACATTCAAAACGTTTAAAGCCGAAGTAGAGTTACAACTGGGAAAGAAGATTAAAGCTCTTCGTTCTGACCGTGGTGGTGAATATTTAAGTCAAGAGTTTAAAGATTATTTAAGTGAGAATGGAATTGTTCAGAAACTTACTTCTCCGTATACTCCACAACAAAATGGTGTATCTGAAAGGAGAAATCGTATATTATTGGATATGGTACGATCTATGTTTAATCTTACAACTTTACCATTATCTTTTTGGGATTATGCTCTTGAAACTGTTGTTCGTATTCTGAATATGGTTCCCACAAAGAAGGTTGATAAGACACCATATGAACTATGGCATGGCAAGAAGCCATATTTGTCTTATTTGAAAGTCTGGGGTTGTGAGGCGTAGGTGAAACGTGACTCTGGAGATAAACTCCAACAACGCTCAGTAAAATGTATCTTTGTAGGTTACCCTAAGGAAACTATGGGTTACTACTTTTATTATCCGGCTGAGAACAAGATAGTTGTGGCTCGGTATGGAGACTTCCTTGAAAATGATCTTGTAAATCAAGAATTCAGTGGGAGAAATTATGATCTTGAAGAAATTCAAGAAGATACATTGCCTTCTGAAAATACTAGCGATGAAATTCCAGTAGAACCAGAAAGTCTGAGTGTTCCACCGGAATTAATTCCTCCACGTAGGTCTCAAAGGACTATACGTGCGCCGGACAAACTATGTCTTTACATAGAGGATGATGAGGAGGAAGTAGGGGATCTTGGTGAACCTGCTAACTATCGATCCGCAATGTCTGATCCAGAAAAGTCAAAATGGATGGTTGCGATGAATGAGGAAATGAAATCCATGGAAATCAATGATGTTTGGATTCTTGTGGACGCACCTAAAAATGCTAAAGTAGTGAAAAATAGGTGGATCTATAAGAAGAAAACTGACATGGATGGCGATGTACAATCCTACAAAGCACGTTTAGTGGCTAAAGGTTTTACTCAAACTTTTGGCATAGACTACGAGGAGACATTTTCTCCTGTAGCAGACTTACGAGCTATTAGGATTCTCATAGCTATAGCAGCATACTATGACTATGAGATATGGCAAATGGATGTTAAAACTGCCTTCTTGAACGGTCGCTTAGATGAAGACATCTATATGCAACAACCGGAAGGGTATGTTGATCCTAAATTTCCAAAACGCGTGTGCAAACTTCAAAGGTCTATTTATGGTTTGAAGCAAGCATCACGTCAATGGAATAAGCGATTTGATGAAGAAATCAAAAAGTTCGGTTTTATTCAAAATCGTGATGAGCCATGTGTATACCGCAAAGCTAGTGGGAGTAATGTAGTGTTCCTAATTCTTTATGTCGATGATATATTAATCATGGGAAGTAACATTCCAAGACTTAAGGAAGTTAAGGATTATCTTGGTAAATGTTTTTCTATGAAAGATTTGGGAGATGCTACATATATTCTGGGAATTAAAATCTATCGAGATAGGAGTGGACGGTTAATTGGTCTTAGCCAAGATGCTTATATTGATAAGATATTGAAGAAATATAACATGCATAACTCTAAGAAAGGTTTCTTACCGATGGAGGTTAAGCATGAGTTAAGTCATGAGAAAGATGCATCATCACCTGAAGAGGTGGCTTACATGAAGAAGGTGCCTTATGCTTCGGCTGTAGGATCTATTATGTATGCTGTAAGATGCACAAGGCCCGATGTGGCGTTTGCTCAGAACTTGGTCAGCAGATACCAACAGAATCCAGGGAAGTCCCACTGGACTGCTGTTAAGCATATTTTGAAGTATTTGAGAAGTACGAAAGATATGTTTTTGGTATTCGGGGGTAAACCAGACACAGAATTGAATGTAACAGGATTCTGTGATGCGTCCTGGCAATATGATAAAGACGATACGAAGTCTCAGACGGGTTACGTGTTTGTCATCAATGGAGGAGCAGTTGACTGGAAGAGCAGTAAGCAGAAAACCATTGCTATGCATGCGACTCAATCTGAGTACATGGCCGCTTCAGAAGCTGCAATGGAAGCTGTTTGGATTAGGAAGTTTATTGGAGATCTTGGAGTGATGCCTTCAATTAAAGAACCTATTGATATATATTGCGACAACTCTGCGGCAATAATATTCGCCAATGACCCTGGAGTCATGAAGGGCGCCATACACTTTAAACGTAGATATCACTACGTTTGAGAACAAGTGGAAGCTCGAGAAATAAAATTAATAAAAGTTCACACAGATGATAACGTAGCTGATCCTTTTACTAAGGCTTTATCTAGGCCAAAGGTAGTTAAGCATGCCAAGGCAATTGGGCTGCAACTAGCTAGCGAATTCATGCAATAAATCTGTTGATTAGTATTTGGATAAAGGATGTAAGACATTATTGAATTGATGAAATAAAGATTGGATTTCGTTTATTTGTCTGTTATTTGATTTTGTATCCTATTTTACATGTTTTAATCCATGAGCATTTTGATGTTTCTAAATGTCCGTTGTCAATTAATAATATGGGAGTATTATTAAATTAAGACAATTCAAAATAGTGACAGAGTATACTTGAAAGTATATTGGTCAATTTTGGATGATATTTGATGGATCAAATATTGGACTTATCCCAACTATGTGATTTTACTTTATGGATCTTTGTCATTAAGTAAATCATAAACAGTTATCCTTAGACCTGAGATGCCAGAAAACTGCATTGAATGTAGTGCATTTCTGTAAGGTAACCTAACGCTAAACGTAACTGGTAGTCATAAGGGTTATTTTCAGAAGTGTTGCGAAGTTCATGTGTTTTGCTTGTAGTCGAAATGGGATTCGTTTCCTTCAAAATTTATTTTGAAGTATAAATACAACTGGGCCCCTCGGGGGAATAGTAATATGTTTGTGTGGCCACACCCAAATGTGTTTTGGTAATCTTGCTATATCCGTAAACGAGAAACAGAATAGTTAATGAAGGAATGACTAAGATCCATATCCTTATTAACAATGTATTTGAAATGAGAGGATAATAATAATGATTATATATCATTAAAAGGTTTTGTCCAGGAAGCCTTACTCGAGTTGTACTAGTGACATTGTTAGTGTAACTAGACGCTAATCAATGTGATCACGACATTCGAATTTTGTCCAAGTGGGAGCTGAAAGTTTATGGACTTTAAAATCGATAGTCGTGTGATAGGATCGAACTCGAGATCACGAGATTGCACACATTACGTGAAGAGTTAATTTATTTATTAAATATATTTATTATATTTATTAAATCAAACTGCAGCTAACGACCGTTAAGTAATTAAAGGTTAAGTTTTAAACGATCGTTATAGAATATTAAAGAAGCTAAAAGAAGGTGTCAGAAAGTTCTGGAAACCCCCTTTAGCACATAATATATCCGGCCTAAATAGAGGAGACAAGAGAGAAGGGAAAAGATTTTCTTGCTTTATCTTGTTTAACCTTGGAAGAGAAGTTTTCCAAGGTGTATATAAACAAACCTAAAGCCTCATAATTTTTCACTCCATTCTCTCTTTTCTTTGCTCTAACCGCCGGCCAAACACACCCTTATTAGGGTTCTTCTTTGATTTTCTATAAGCTATTTTAGATCTAGTCCTAGCCCCTCTCTAGGGTTGTTGGGTAGATCTTCCATAGACTTGGAAGGCTCGGTTCTGTTCGTGCTAGACTCACGATTAGCTCATCGTATCACGTGTGTACAAGATCGTGGTGTGATCTTATTTTAGATTACATCCTGGTAGTGTTCTTGATCTATTTTTACCGGTGATCATTCTGCTAAGGAAAAGGTATGTAACCCTAGCCTTGATTAATTATAATTGTGTTATTTATAGATCTTGTTAATCTGCTTCCGTTGTATGCTCTTTGATCTATGTTAGGGTTTTTATAATTGTTATGATGATCTTAAACCTTCAGATATATGATCGTGGATGTTTTCTTAGAAATGATTATGTTACATGTTTTCACACCCATATTCCTCTGTTTAAAAAGGTAGTATAACTTTGTATTTATCTCGGTTTTGTGGATGTTTTGATTTTTTTTACAAAGATCATTATATGGATGGAACATGTTTTAACAATTATTAAATGATTATAAAGTTGTGTTTATCTTCTCTTTTAATCAGTGTTTGACAAAAATCTGTGCTTAAGGTTTTATTAATCATTGAAAAAACACTATAGACAGTTAATTTTTATATTTAAACAAGCTAATTTTACTACTGGCAGCTTTTGTTTCGTCTTATATGTGGCATTACGAGCTTATATGATTTCCGCCTCAACATTTTCGCTTATTTTGAAACTTATATCGGCTTATATACTTATATAAGCCCACAAGTCTCAAAATAAGCCACAAAATATAAGCCAAAATCAAATAACCCTCTCCCAAACACCCCCTTAAAACAGCAAACGACTACTAAACTGCTCAAATATACTCCCTGCTGCTATAAACACTGTATCGAATACGCCACACTACTAACTTTCATCACCCAAGCTTCTTAGGATATACAAACGTTCAACCATAATTGCCACATACACTTAACCCAAACAATACTTTCCCGTTCATTCACCTTCTACTACTTTTTCTACTTAATTGAATGCACATATATGTATGACCGACTCACTTAGCACTATGTTCTATACAAAAACACCTTGTTAGCTTTTTCACACGAATTATCTTTTACGATCACTTAACGCTACCTGTTTAAGGGCCTATATCTTGTTGCAGCATGCACAGGGCCTCCAAATATTACTCCTACTCACTGATGCAGTTTTTTAAACATATTACGAGAATATAATTATCTTATCCTAACTAACGTTGCTCTTATGAATTCTTCATTATACCACAGGTATAAGTATGCTCCCGTTCATTCTCAACTTCTGGTCCATATACTCAATCACTCCCTCGTCCATATTCCTGGGATCTAGATGAACCTCCAGTACTGGACGGCTATTGCTCATTGTTCAGATCCGGCATATCATGGAATTAAGTTTAATAACAAAGAGGCGCAACCCCAAATTGCATATACAGATGCACAAGGTGTTCGTGTGACGTTTAACCCCCCTTCAAAGACTGTTGCACGGACCTCACCCAAAACGCTGTCCAGTATAGATGTTCTTATGCGTGTTAGATTCTACCTCAGCCGCTTTCTATCCGAGATCAGTAACTCTTACGGATATCATATTTCATTTATATTCACTTGTCTATGATCTATACTTGATGGTTTAGTTTCTTTCTAATATTATGACGGATGTTCATGTCACGGAATTGGTTCTGATAATGGATTACGGCTTAGTTTTATAAGGAAAGCTTCTTTGTCAATACGTAACATTTTTGTACCATGTTACACTGTGCCTAGGAGTGATGTTAATTTGTAGTTACTGTGCTAGTCTATGTCTTTCTGCCTTGAGCTGTATGCAATTTTGGACAGATGTAGCGCCTAGTAGTTGAGAGTTGTTGTTAGTTTGTGATATCGAATTTTTGTTCAGGCATCTTATGTTTGTTATACATACAAGTTTGAAACAGAACCATCTTATGACTGATCTGGATCACGACATTGCCTTGTGTATGAGGCTGTGCAGAGTCTTGTTCTCATTCCTTTGTATAACCACCTTGTGTCCATTGTCCACTATCTATTCCATGTGCTATATGGCCATATATGTATAATGTCAATCTCTAAAGCCAGGGGATAATGATTGGCTGTTGACGCTCTTATTCAGCAATCTCATTGCTTGGCACCTTATGAAGAACAGTAGCTCCTAGAGGAATTATTCTGATTTACAGTTTTCGAAACAATGTTTGTTTGTCAATATGTAGTTTATACAAATGTCTTATAATAAAATCAATTAACATGTACATTTTCAATTTCATTTCTACTTTTTTAGTGTGCAAGTTACTGATGAATTATTAATCCTCACAGCTTAATCATTTGAAAGATGGACTTTTCAATAAGTCAATGGAGAGGGAGGCAGAACTGATTGAAATGAAAGAAGTGAGATTAACGGATCAATGGCTAAGCAGGTTAGTCCAAGAGTTGCCATTTTTAAGTGGGTGGGTAGTATTAAATGTAATCTTTTATAAAACTTTTTTGCAGAATGTTGCGGGATTATGTCGAGCCGACTAAGTCATATACAAATCAACCAACCAAGGAAATACTTCAACTGATAGACGAAAGGTTTTGAGTACTTTGCCCTTTGGTACTATTTGATAATGCCCCTCGTAATCATACAATGTCCTTTACGTGGGATATATATAATCACTTAATTCAATGTGTTTGTTTGATTATGAAAGAACAAATTCAGTTAATGGGCTATTTTGGACCATCAACCGTTTCTGTTACATTTGAACGTCAATCTTGTCAACCTTGAGTCTGCTTTTTGTAACCCGAGTTCAAGCGTTAATCTATCATCTTTTTAATACTTTTTACATGGTCAAATTCAGTTTGTAGATAAGGATTGTTCTTAATTGATTGTCGATTGCACTATATTTTCGGATTTAATATAAACACAATAGGCAGAAAAAGAATAGTAAAATCATCACTCTATTATTGTAAATAATATGGGCATGATAGTATATGATATTCCCTTGGAAAGATGTTACTTGATTTTGTCCTCGGTCTAAATGCAGTGTATGTGAAAGAAAAGTGTAATAGATTTGAAGCTTGGTTAATCGTGGTATTTCATGGGTCTTATGGTGAAAATAATTTCTCAAAGTCTCAGTTTTTTTATCTTTACTACTACGAATACCAATTTTAAGTGTCATGGCGCATTAGTGGTAGCTTATCTTGCCTAGTCCTTGATCATTTTACATTTCTTGTTTCTCAGTCACAACGTGAGGCAGATCAGCAAGGAGGCGTTCGTTAAATCAGATTGAGTTGAGGCTTAAAGAGTTACAACGCATGGTATAGTTTACTTTTACCTATAAATATACTTAGTGAGTTAGTGGTAACGCCAAGATAATATCACTGAAAACAACTACAATAATGCTCTCATCCTAAGTTTAGGCCATGTAAATAACACCTTATATAGTTGGAATATTCGTGCGTAATGTTTTTCATGATGTATCAGCTTCAAGTAGAAATTTCTTTATGCAGGTTGGTCATTAGGAATATTGGCGTGGATTGCTATAGAGAGCCTAACAAAAGCGATAGAGCACTTAACAAAAGCAAGTCACAAATGGGAGAGGTAATTCAATATTATCTTATGTCAAATTATTATTTTTTATCTTCTCCGTGTTTGTCCTAATAAAAAGGCTTTGACCTGAATGTATTTAGCGCAACACCCTCGATTAATCGAGTTAACCCAAATAAGTTTGCTAATCCTAATTGTTATCTTTTTTGTTTATAGCGTGGAAGACAAGATTACCAATTTGGGAAAGAAGTCGGGAGATGAGCCAGATGTGATGTGATACTTTCTCGATTAAAAGCAAATTGTGCATGCAAACATCCGGTCAATCTCTAATTTTCCGGCCTTTTTTAGACTTGTGGGCTTATATGTTAATTATTAATGATAAATTCATATAAGGCCACGAGTCTCAAAATAAGCTAGAAAATTAGGTCTTATCATATATAAGCCGAATTCAAATAACTAATGTTTTGTGTAGCATAACATGTAATGTTTAAATGTAGTAATGTTTTGTGTTCGACTTGTTACGTTATTATCCTTGATATGGAGTATAGAATTAGTCAAAATTCTGTTCAAGTGTAATGTTTTGTGTACACCATTATTCAATAAATAAACATAAAAACTTTAGGATCCAAATATTATGTTATAAGGTTCAAAGCTAATGTGACGATATATTTTTTAAATAATACGAGTCTGTGACCCAGACTGGTGCCGCATCTTGTTCTCTTAGCGTCTTACATTCTAATATATAGGTATGACCACGAAAATTCACTCGTTTAAGCGATGATGTCCATAGAAAATCAGTAAGTTTATGTAACTATTAGCTAATGAACAAGGCCGGTACATGAAATATATGGCATAGGCCCATCGAAATCCATGAGACATCTAAGATGTTAACGTTCAATTCAAAATCAAACTGTACAAAATATACTCTTTTGTTTCAACAAGTTATGGACAAGTAGTGATAAACACGCTTCATGTATGAAAGGAACACACGATTGGATTCAAGCCAAAATGTTCATTCGATCATCACAAGACAACTCATGCAACCACAACATATGACAGAAGAGATCGAGCACTCAAAGTTTCCCTCAAACCAAACGAAGAAAGTTTTACGGTGAAATAATATTTGCTCAAGGAGAAAAACACGAGAAGAGATTATAAATCAGTGTTAAAATTAAAACCAACAAGATCTGTTTACCAACTGAAATAGTGTTGTCCTTTTGGCCTTTCGATATTGGAAGATTGGGGCTATAGAGAAAAGCCATTGATAAACAATCTTCTAATTCACCTTTAAAAATTGGCCTTCTTATAACATGCTTGTATTTTCCTTCAGTCCATGCCTGCAATTATGACACCCGCCATAACTTTGTTAAGCTATACGCCTATACTAAACCAGTAGTTTGTACGAAAGATTGATGATTTCACAGAAATTGCAAAAAGAAAGCTAAATAAAAAGTCTAGCAAGCTCATGTCAAAACGAACAATCTTAGACGACGTCTAATCAAGATGAGTCTAGTTATGTCATGATGTGTCGACCCGACACTCTTTTGGTTAGAAAGAAAAAAGGTAACTGCCTCGGCCCCTGGTCTTACGACCTAAGAAGTAAATCACGTAACACCATCATTAAAGGGAGACGATGACACAATTTTATCCCATACATAACCTATTCTTTATGAAGACAACATTTGTCCTTTTTACCAATCTGACTTTTTACCAATCTGACTCACCAATAGTAACAACCAAAGCATGCTTATCAGGTGAAAACGACACCCAACCTTTCTTAGAATAAACATGAAACTCTGAAGATCCATCACACAAATGAAAACATAGCGCGTGTTTGTGTTCCGAACCTCTAATCAGCATTCGTATCACATCATAACTAAGCGAATCCATATACTCACCATCATTTGACAGATTGTCGGTATTCTTACAATGCTTATAGAGGTAACATATAGATCCCGCAATTTCTTTATCTCCAATACTATCATCATGGAATCTTGGTTTTGAAGTAAATTGGCCGAGAAACAATTTGAGTAGACTTTCTGATATGTTTTCGATCTTGGACATTAAGTCTTCCATTTTTTCACTACAAATTATAAAAGTTTCAGTTTTTATTGAGATTTAATCAGATTCTAAATATTTAATCATAGGCAGCAAACGAGTCGAGTATCTTAAAATCTAGAGCTTTTATTGTGAATTATGAGGGTGTTTGGGATTTGCTTATTTAAGATGCTTATTTAAGATGCTTATATGCTTAAGGGTAGTTTAAAATTTTATTTAGAGGTAAACAATCAAATTTGCACATAAATAAGCAATCCAAAATCATTCTAGTGACATAATTCACTAAATTTAATCGAATTTGTTATGCTGACGATCTAATCACACCATAACAAATTCGAATAAAATGAACCTAATAAATTACCTAAAATCCGTAGAATTCGGCCATACACCTTTCATTTCTGATCTCAACGACTCATCTCGACACCAAACAAATTCTTCACTCACATCCTTATCATCCCCACAAACCTCCACAAAACCATATAACCATTCATTCGTCCTCAAAATGACCCCTTTTTTCTCATCCTCCGGTCCGAACACTCCTTTACCACATTCCTTAACATCCCACAAAAGTTTACAAGATATCCCATGGTTAACAAGCTCAAAACAACCCTTTTGTGCAATCACTTTAATAGCTTCTTCAAGTTTAAAATCGTCCGAGAAGTTAAGTTTCTTTAAGTCAAGTTTTGGGAGGCTTTGGATGTTTGGATTTTGTCGAGGAAACACTCGATCAGGTAGCACGAGATCAGGGACAATTAGAGTTTGGTGGAGGAAGTTAGTGAGAATGTCGTCGTTAGCGACAGTGGATCGACGACCTGGGCCTACTGGCGACGGTGGTGGTGCTCGAAAATCTAGTGAATTCGACATGGATTTGATCAAGTTGATGCAAAAATGTTTGTTGAATGTGGTTTTTAGATCAAAACAATGTGAAATTTAATAATTGTTTTATTAAAAAAGTTGAAAACATGATGATTAAGCTGTATGGAATTAATGGCACATTGTGTCCCATTTTTACACTTTTTTTCTGTTTTGCTTTTTTGAAGGTTTGTTGGTGGTATTAAAAATAAGGCGGGAATTAAGAACCGGGTTTAGTTGGTATGATGGTGTCACCTGTTTATGATGAAATAAGTACTTTTGATTAAGCATAAGCCAAATATGCATTACCAAACACCCCCTAATTTATAATGTCGTAGTGTCCATGTAATCAAGTGACCATGCATATCAAAAGGTTGTTTCATATACTCAAATCATTTGCCGCAGTTCTTAATGTACAAATTAGCATGTAAACATAGGCTTCGCTTAGAAATGCACGCCGATTGAAAAATCTGAAGTTTGTATCCTAAATTCAAAATAGAAGTATTGCATGAACCGCAAATTTTCATAAATGCTAAGTTAGTGTCTAGTTCTGTTCACTACTCTCGAGTCTTGACTCTTAACAACAATCCTTCTATAGATAGCGTCAAATCGAGATGGGTATATACCAGGTAATACGTGGAAACATTATGCAGTCACTCAATTTTTTTGTGGGTTTTTGGATGTTTAGGTTACCCAACTTTCACTTTTTGTTCACCTAAGTTACCCAACTAATTTTTTGAGACTTTGGATTACTGAACTACAAAGTTTTGCTTTTCAGGTTACTAAACAGCAAAAGTGTGTTCATGTAGGTTACCGTGGGTACCGGCAACCGGTTACTTGTGGGCCATGTTATTCAGCTCAAAAACTTATTAGGTTATTAGATAGATATGCTACTCAACTTTGCGAATTTGTTCACATAGGTTACTAAACTTTGTTGTTAAGTTCTACACATATATTTTATATACATGTTTTTATACAAACACTGATAATGTATACATTTTATATACATTTTGATACATACATTTTTAACCATGTTTTTATACACATCTTTTTACAAACATTTTATATACACGTTTTTAATACACATATTTTATATAAATTTTGGTACATACATTTTTGTACATGTTTTTATACACACACTCATATACACTTCTTTTTTAGACATTTTATATACACATTTGTATACATGTTATATATACATTTTGTGGAAACGTAGAGAGAGTGAAGGGGGGGATGAATACGTTTATAAAATCTTTTGTATCAAATGTCCAACAAGAGGGATATAGTATGAGAAGTGTTGTATATAGTCAATGACTATATTATGAGTCAAGTAGCATATGAGTGATCACGATGAACACGCAATAAGTATAAATCTAGAGTAATAAAGATAAAGGAAATGAAAATCAACACAATGATTTATAGTGGTTCGTTTAAAAAGACACCTTCCTTGCTCTACATCAACTCCCCGAGTCACCTACTCGAGAGTTCGACTTCACTAATCAACAACCTCTTTTATATCAGTGGAAAACACTTAGACGTCTCTTACAATTACCGACACCTAAGCTAGGATGTCGTGTTCTTTCACACGGGTACAATGTCTCTTCTAAATCGCTTACACTTTATCCGGTACTAAATACCAAGCTAACTCCAAGCATTAATGTCACCCATCTTCTAATCTTCTAAACTCTCTGGATATATATAACATTCTAACCTAAATTCTTCTCTTACTTCTTGTCTCTTGTGATTTAGATTTTTGTTAACTTGAAGATCACTTACAAGAATTCTTTCTCCAAGCTTTGATCCTTCAAAGTTTACATTGTGTGATTGTTTTAAGTGTTACCTATACAATTACCATTGTTATACCCATTCTTCTACCTACTTATGTAATATTGTGGTTGGTGTTGTAGACCACAAAGTATATAGTGTGAAGGGAGTTTGTTGTACCCGTGTAAAAGAACACGACTTAATAGCTTAGGTGTCGGTAAAGATTGTAAGCTAAAGTGTAAAGGTTTCTCCACCTTATTAGACCGAACCACTATAAATCCTTGTCCATTGTGGTTTGCTTTATTCTTTCTCTATCTCAATTACTTTGTCAATCACATTTGATCTATATCCACGACCTCCAGGAAACCTCCCCCAAGAAAACCACTTAGTGGAACCTTGGTGGCCAACTGAGCTAAGCCAGTTGGTTGTGTATAATAATATGTATACAAATATGTGTATAAAAACCTGTATAAAACTATGAACGAATTCAAAGTTGAGTAACTTAGGTGAAAAATTTCGTAAAGTTTAGAAACTTATCTAAACAAATTCACAAAGTTTAGTAACTTATTCTTAAAAGTATATTGCTACGCTGGTAGTTGCAACCGGTTACTAATACTAACAAACAGTTTGTCATACTTCGGTATAAACATTACCCGGTTTCCATAGTTTGGTAACCCAAAGTCTCAAAAAAATAGTTGGGTAACTTAGGTGAACAAAAAGTGAAAGTTTGGTAATCTAAACATCCAAAAACCCTTTTTTTGTCTCATAATATTGAGGTGCAATCTCCTCAAGCCACTCGGGTTCTACTTCACTGACCTGCTATATCACACAACCGTCTACCCTCACAGTTAGAGGTGGCATTGTGGCACTGGCAAGATAGGGGAATCTGAGGATCAGGAAATGGGTCAAAAGTAAAAAATATAGGTTTAAAGGACCCATTTGACCCGTTCCAATCATACATATCCAGAATGACCCATTAACTAGTAAAGGGTCACAATTAATTAGTAAACGGGTCACAATTAATTAGTAAACGGGTCACGTTAGGAAAGTATCCTTAAAAGTGCGTAAAAGCTTACTATTATACAATGGTGGATACTAATCGAGAATCAGTACAACCTGAGAGTATGGCCTTCTTAATTACAGCAATATCACCATTGCTTGATAAAAAAATGATTTCAAATCTATTCAATATCCCCTTGAACTTCTTTCTTATGTCTCGAGCACGCTCCATACTCCTTACCTACATTCAAATTTTAGTAAGGTATTATATAACTTAAATAGACCTGAAGTTCAGTTAAACTGCACCTTAACATGTTAATATTTCTGTAACATCATTTTTTTCATATCATAAAATAAAATGCATGATATAAGACCCATCTGTCGTCCCCCTTTCTTTTCTGTTTTTTTGTGTCTAAACACTGTCACTTTTAAATAGGGGTGTTATCGGGTTTATTAGACGGGCTTGAAATTTTTTTAAGTCGCACACAACTTCACCCTTGTTAAGAATCGGGTTATCGGGTTCAAGTAGGATTTGCGGGTCCGGTGATTTGGGTATAAACTATAAAGTCAAAATTCGTATCTCGTGTTTGTTTTGCTTACATTCTTTGCATTACATGCAGTATGGGGTATTGATATGTTTACCACAAGTTTTTCTTTTGTTACCACTTAAATTCCATTATGTACAAAGATTATTATAAACCTTAAAAGTTTTACGACAAGATCTTCAGTTCTTACTGAAATATAAAACCACGTCTTCATTTATCAACACAAGTTCTACATCTACGTACATATACATACATATACTGCCGTAAACATCATCACTCGAAACCGGTAGGGACATAGACCATCATATCGGTTATAGGATGCATTTTCAAAAGAAAAATCCGAGACTTCTCTTTTCCGAAACGCCTCTATTATTATTGGTCTCGCCTGACGAGGGACGGAAATATTATTCCTAAGGGATGAACTTTGTTTTTCGTTGATTTTGTTTCCGATTTGTCGATGTTAGGACCCGACATGCGTTGTGTTAGGTCCTTCAGATTCATTTTCTTCTTCAGGGTTTGTTGCTGGTTGTTTAGCTGTGCATAACTGAATCCAACAGAAGACATTATTGTATGATTTGCTGTGTTTGTGACTTGCAAAATCTATGTGTTGAGAACTTGGTATTTATACGAAGAAATATCTAAAGTGCCAATGGTTTATGGTTATCGCAATCCATGGGCTGATTGCTAAATATATACTACTACTATAATTAAAAGAAGGGCCCTTAAAAGGATTGTCCATCTACTTTTGTATTTATTGTTATAGAAAAATCAATAGTATAATCTAAATTAGGGATGAGCAACGTACCGGTCCTGTCCCGAACCCGTCTCAAATTAGTGGCACCGATTATTTCCTGAACATAAATTTATGGTACCGGTACCGTAACAAACGGGATTCGGGTATCGGTACCAGTAAGGGAATCGGTACCGGTACCGGGAAATCGGGATTTTCCCGTTCTTTTTCGGGGATTTCCCGATTTGGTACCGGTCCTGTCCCGAATTAGTGGTCCCGAATTTTTTTCACCTTATTTCGTAGTTCCGGTATCGTACCGAGCGGGATTCGGGATTCAGTATGATTCCGAGAACGGTTCAAGTTCAATTCGAGATTCAGGTCGAAATGCCCATCCCTAATCTAAACCATTGTCCTTAGTGCATTGGTTCAACCTACTTTAATTTCGACACACCTAGAAGACTAGATCACTTTAACACTAAGTTATGATCAAATGAAAAAAACTTAAAATATAAAAGATGGGAAAAAATTATAATCTCACATTCGATGTAGTTAGATGTGTCTATATCTATTTAGATGCATCGACATTAGTTACGTGGTAATCATTGCACATGTTAGGTGGCGGTTAAGTGATGTGCTAAAAAATGATGTGTTATTAAGGTGAAGGTAACCGGCTTTGGTGACTTTACACCGGGCATAAGGTAATATAACATGTCATACGATTTAATGGTTGTTGAGGTTAATGTAGAACTGCAACTATATTTCATTGTATTTAACAGCTTTTTGGGAATATGTTTTTTACCAGGGTAAATTTCCCTTTTACTAAAAAAAAGAATGGATAACTTTAGTACGACAAAATCGATAGAATGAAAGAGTTGATATATAATTGAAGGTAACTAATATAGTGTTTATACACTACTAGAAAAACAGCTTTTACCCATAGCAAGTTCCGTGGGAAATCCGGAGGGAAAGGGCCCTTACGCACGGATTTCCCACGGAATTGTTCCGTTTGTAAAAACATCGTGGGTAAATATTTTCCCACGGAATTTCCCACAGAGCGTTGACCATTTTCCCACGGATTTCTCACGGTGTTTATCACCCATTTTTAACATTCAAGGAGTTGTTTTTTCCCACGGATTTCCCACGAACTTTTTTCCCACAGATTACCCACAACCATTTTCCCACAGATTTCCCGCAAAGTTTTAACATCCATCTTCCCATATGTTTCATACAGATTTCCCACGGTTATTTCCCACATATTTACCACGGACATATTCCCACATATTTCCCACAATTTTTAGCAATCGTTTCCCACGGATTTCTCACAATTATTTCCCACAATTTGACATTTTCTGGATTCCAAAATCTATAAATACAAAACTCGTATTCGAAACAATAAAAACCATTATTAAATTACTAAAATATACAAATACATAAACATGTATCAATTGTTATCGACATACTACAACCAAATAGTTCTAACATCTAACACAAAAACTAAAGCCTAATGCTAAATAAAACTAGCCAAGACCTGATTTTGCTAAAGGAATCATAATATGGCATGGCGAGAGATCCTTTGATTGCAATTTACTAATATATCTGAGTAGTGTATTACTCCTTGGACATCGACGGTCCGCCGAGCTGCTTCAATCCAAGAAAGGGAGACCTTGGACATCGACGGTCCCGATCTGCTTCAATCCAACAACAAATATAGCAGCAAGTCCGTTGACTCGTTGTGAGATTGTTTCTAAGCCTTCTGTTCCATGGTAAACGTAGTAGCCATGTTGCAATCAATGGCTGCATAATAACACAACATTTGACTAAAAAACGAGAGAATAAAAAGTGTATTACTCTTTGATTACTTTTACATATATGCATGATCAGCTAACCTCTTTTTCTAAAGGGTTATTTGGTATTGCTTAGGAAATATTCAGGTAACCTCTTTTCGTGGCTTCTGGCTTCGGTCTAGATTCTATTTCCATGGGTACAAAAAGAGTGCCATCAGGTAAATGCCAATGCCTAAGATCCCCAAGTCACCGTATACTAGAAAGAATAGTGTGTACACCGGTTTACATACTAACCTTTTTACTTTTTTATTTCTCTAGAGATGTAGGCAATGATGTGTAACCCTTCGTATTGTCGTCTATGACGATAATGTAGCTGCAAAATCTGGAAAACTAAATGTAGTAGGTAATAGAAATGAACCTTGTTGCAACAAAAATAAGTTTAAAAATAACTAATTTCTACTTTCTTTAATAACAAACGTTAACATATATAATAGATAAATTCAAGAGGTACTAACCTCCAAGACTTCCAGTGTGGGCTCTAAAGAAACAATGTAAACTCTTAGTTATAATAATATATCACAGTTTCGTACTTATTTTACCTTGATAATTTAGGAGCATGGTGGACTTGAGCTCTAGGACAACCATCTATGTGCGTTTACAGGCAGCTCCTACCTGTCATATTCAATTTATTTGCGAAGGAAACATCATTTTCACTAGGTATGATTTAAGTTATACCCACAGATAACTGAGATAAGTTATTTATAGTTCACAATGGGTTGGATAATAAGATACAATAAAAAAGGTGTAAAATGTATATTTTGTAAATCATAAGACTAGCATTGTACGCTTATTACTTATGTTTATCCGCAAAAGAAGCTATACCCGCATAGCTTAAAAGGGCCTCTGGAATTTCAACAGGAGGTATGATATGAAATAAAAGTTCAAATGGTTACCTAAATTGTAGCGAACGCTTTACCTTTTAGCCGAGACCATAATACACCTCCAAGTATCCACAACAACAACAGATGACCGCCCTGACCAGTCACCACGTGCCCCTACACACATACACAAACACGTGTTTACTTATGATCGTGTTTTAGCAAGTATATAAAGAGCCTTTCGCAAATTAAGATTGACTAAACGTTCAAAGAGTTAGCTGCGATGAATACCGAAGACTCATTAGAAAACACATACTCTGTATTAGAAAACATTAGAAAACACATACTCTGTATTGAACATTTTGAAAGGACTTACAATAATGAGTTTAGCTCCTAGTAAACCATGAGTGCCAATGTGCCATAGCCGTTTATGACTTTATGTTATGGCATATGACATTTACAACTTGATCGATACAACTTTTTATCTTTTTTTTGTTTGTTGAATCCTATTACATAAAGAATCAACGTATGTCATTTCTATGTACTACCCCATTCACAGTTATGCAACAATGCTCGTGGTCAATGTGTCAAGATAAAGCATATGCTTTTCAGTTCCATTGGTACTACTAAAAATTGTTACTTATTAAGAAATAGACCAATGAAATGTTGAATATTTAGACCTTGCAGATAAGCTTACCAAAACACCCAAATTTGCTTATCTGCATAAAGATGAACATATACGCTCTAAAATAAGTAACAACACGAGTGTTTAAATAACCGGTACCTGAGTTGTACAAATGTTACTGGTAGCCTTATCCTTCCAATCGGAACATCCTTAGCCTTATCCTTCCAATGAAATGTTGAATCTTTAGACCTTATCTTCTCGGGACAAGCCCTGTACCCAAAACACATTACAAAGTTTCAATTTTCCCTAAAAAAGGATAGTTTACCAGCTCCTTGGTTTACATCACTATTGATAAAAGTAATATTGACATATAATCCATTTAAAAAACGACTAAATTGAATCAACTTATTAATAAGAAATTAAAGAAAACCACTCAAGTAATTAGATGAATTGAATATACCAACCATAGATCGATGCTGAACAAGATGAAAGCCCCTCTCAATCATATATCCACCTCCTAAACAATCCACCCTTAATTTTGCTCGAATTCATTCTTTCCAAAAAAGGAATCCACCAAGTGAGATGTTTTTTATTATGGTGAATCGTGAATGATCTTTGATCCGTAGGTTTTGTTGTTTTTTGATATATTTGATTCAGATTCGTGAATGATGTTTTTTGTTTGAGGATGAAAGATCGAGAGTTATAGATCTGTGTTTTTAAGTGGGTGTTTTTTTTAGGAAAGTATTTAGATCTCAGTGGTTGAAAAAACATTGGTTCAAAATTTTGGGAAAATATAAGCGGGATATGAAAACATAGAGCGGGTAATGAAAAAGTTATACTTAAAACATTTTATTTTGTTTTTGAAATGTGTAGTATATATTTTGTGGAAAATCTGTGGGAAAATTTCCCACGGCTTTCCTACGGATTTTATACATCTATGGGTAACCCGTGGAAAAATTTCCTACGAATTTCCCACGGACTAATACATCTGTGGGTAATCTGCGGGAAACTACCCACGGCTTTTCCACGGATATAATCGTTTTTCATCCATTTCTTCGATATAGTAACATGTTCACGCATATACTGTAAGCAAATTATAAGTGTAATCATTAACATCAAAACATACATGATGAACACTTAAACTATTATGCCACAAGATCTTAGAATACGATTAATAAAACGAAACGAGAACAACATACCGGAAGTCGTAGCGGATGTTAACATGGTGTAGACACCTTAGTACCTATCTAGTTTCTCTCCCTTGACCCAACTTAAGTGTAGATAGCTTGATGGATAGCTATATTATACTACTTGTGTGTATTTGGGTAAAGAGGGGACTAGGCATATATATAGGCTTAGGAGTTAGTATGTCCATCAATACTAACAAATTAAACGGTTAAGACTTGAAGTATCATTAGGATTATATTGAATTGATTTGACTACATAATGACTATACATTTAAGTATATGTAACCTACAATTCAATATAGGGTGATTATGACACTAATAACATGTCATAATATTACATATACACCTCCCCATACCTACATAAAAAACATCAATAGACACAATGAATGTCATAAACGAATACGCGAAACATACACACTTATATATCCACACATATACAAATGATTTGTCCTGAAAAAAGGTTTGTTACATTATTTTTTCTATATAGTTACACATTCACGCACGTACACGTCCGCATATCGACATAAACTACATCATTAGACATAATAAACATCAACGGAGTAGTCGATAAGTTCTTGTCGTTGTAAATGAGATGTTCAACGGAGTAGTCGATATGATATGGTTGTATACAAGATGTTCAAAGGAGTAATCGATAAGGTAACGTTGTATACGAGATGTTCAAAGGAGTAGTCGATTGGGTATCGTTGTACACGAGAGGTTCAAAGGAGTGATCGATAGGGTATCATTGTACACGAGATGTTCAAATGAGTAGCCGGTAGGGTATCGTTGTATACGATATGTTCAAATAAGTAGTCGATAGGGTATCGTTGTATACGAGATGTTCAAATGAGTAGCCGATAGGGCATCGTTGTATACGATATGTTCAAATGAGTAGTCGATAGGGTATCGTTGTATACGAGATGTTCAAATGAGTAGCCGATAGGGTATCGTTGTATACGAGATGTTCAAATGAGTAGCCGACAGGGTATCGTTGTATACGATATGTTCAAATGAGTAGTCGATAGGGTATCGTTGTATACGATATGTTCAAATGAGTAGTCGATAGGGTATTGTTGTATACGATAAGTTCCCGCCAAAACTTCCCCCCAAAACTTCCCGCCAAAACTTCCCGCCAAAACTTCCCACCATAAGTTCCCGCCAAAACTTCCCCCCAAGATTTCCCCCAAGATTTCCCCCCAAAAGCACCTTTTTTGTTACCATAAAAGCATCTTCATAACCAAGAACTAAACAGACACACTCTTGCCATCTCAACGACCAACACACACATTGTAATTATGAAGATGGTGGCATATGAAGCTTTTACGTGTACTTGTGGAGCCGGAGATGTAGTTCTAAGAGAATCGTATAGACACCATACCCGTGGTAAACTATACTATGCTTGTCCACTATCGAAGGTGATCAATCACATGTGTTTTTATTTGTGTAGTTTACAAATAATATGATTAGGTATGTTTAATGAATAAATTTTCCTTACTCTTTAATTAACAGCCTCGGGAAGGTACTTTTGGATGTGAATTTTTTTTATGGAAAGAGGATCGAGTTCGTCTACTACTTGGTTCTCCTGGAGCTTCAACGACTTCAACTTATTCACCAATACCTTCAATGACTCCAGTTTCCTCTCCAAGCTCTTCAACACCTCCAATCTATTCTTCGGGACCTTCGAGGTATGCAGAGTGTGCAAACTGCAAGCTCTTGACTACAAAGCTAAATATACTCGAGGCAACAATGGAAACACAAATTCATCCCGAGCACCACACAACGAATTCAAATGCACTACTACATGAGCTTTACAATAGCGTGGGAAACATTAGGTTGCAGTAGTTTGTCATTTAGCATCTCGACTTCGTAATGTAATTCTTATGTTTTATCTACTGCGTAATGTAATTCGTATGTTTTATTGACTTTGTAATGTAATTCGTATGTTTTATCATCTTTTTAGTGTAATTCGTATGTTTTTTAGACTTTGTAATATGATTCGTATGTTTTATTGTTTAACTTTTTATCGACTTTATAATGTAAGTTGTATGTTTTATTGAATAAATTTTTATCAACTTTCTTACGGATGTATAAATCACAAAATATTGGTAGTACGTGGGAAATATGTGGGTAATATGTGGGAAATCCGTGGGAAAACCGTGGGAAATCTGTAATCCGTGGGAAATCCGTGGGTAAATTACACACGGATTTCCCAAGGATGGATAAATAATAAAATAATATGTTTTCCGTGGGAAATCTGTGGGAAAGTTCCGTGGGAAATCTGTGGGTAAATTACCCACGGATTTCCCACGGATGGATAAATAATAAAATAATATGTTGTCCGTGGGTAATCCGTGGGTAAATTACCCACGGATTTCCCACGGATGGATAAATAATAAAATAATATGTTATCCGTGGGAAATCCGTGGGTAAATTACCCACGGATGGATAAATAACAAAATAATATGTTGTCCGTGGGAAATCCGTGGGTAAATTACCCACGTATTTCCCACGTATGGATAAATAATAAAATAATATGTTATCCGTGGGAAATCCGTGGGAAATACGTGTGTAAATTACCCACGGATTTCCCACGGATTAATAAATAATAAAATAATACGTTGTCCGTGGGAAATCCTGGGTAAATTACCCACGGATTTCTCACGGATAGATAAATAATAATATAATGTGTATACCGTGGGAAATCCGTGGGTAATTTGCCACAGCTTTCCCACGGATGTGTAAAATAACTAAAATAGTTTTGTAATCCGTGGGAAATCCGTGGGTAATTTGCAATCCGTGGGAAGTTCGTGGGTAATTTGTCACGACTTTCCCACGACTTTCCCATGGAAACCTTGGTCAATGCTTCTGTGGGAAATCTCCCACGGAATTTTTTTTTATCATTTCTGTGGGAAATCCGTGGGAAATCCGTGTCAAATTTCCCACGGTTTTTGTTCCGTGGGAAAATTTCTGTGGGTAAAGGTTGTTTGTGTAGTAGTGATATAAGGAAACCCGAATTGAAGGGTATAGGTTTTTGCATACGCACAACTAACGTGAAACAAAGCATATCACCCAATTTGGTAAAAAGATGTTATCACAAGTTCATTCACCCAACGGTTAGCAAGGCTTATTTTCAAGTAGTCACATCAACTTACTGAAAATAAATGGATATACCCAGTTTGAGCATGTGTAGTGGCGTGCTCAAATCGTGTGTATTAGCCCCTGGTAGTCGAAACTACGATTATAAAAGAATAATGGTATGCGTTCGCAAACCCTGTGAAACAAAAAAACTCTCAAAGATAAAATTTTGGTAAAAGATATCTTATTTATCAACGGTTAGCAATACTTATCATGAAATGGTCATGTCAACTTACTAAAAAGGAAGAGATTTACCAAGTTTGATCATGTTGTCTTATATATCTAAATATAACATCTGCATTTTGTTACATCATTATTTATTGAGTGAAGGATTTTCTCAGTAACACGTATTATTCCAAAAAAGTGTTTAAACACATAGGATGACTATGAGGGTGAGATCCCTCATCCTGATCCATTACATAGGTAAACAAATGCGTTTATTATCCTTCAAACTCAACCTAAGAGAACACCCCAATTTTATGAAAACGCCTATACTATCGTTACTTCTTAACTCGACTACAAAGACGAATGTCAAATTCAGGTAAATCATAACAATGATACTCACATCGATGGTAGCAATCAAAATCTTCATTCTCGAGTAGAACTGCATCATTTTCTCCCCCAACATCCTCGATGCGTAAAAGACATATATATATCAAGCAATATCATCATCAAGCTCCTCAATGTCATCATCCGACTCTTCCAATTGTTCTCCTTAGAAGTACCATACATGTTTCTTCTTTAACCACTCAAGGGTGAGCTCCTGACAAAAGGTTTTGTGGCTATTACTCTAAAGTGTGCGAGGTCTCAAGTTCTATGTGCAAACAACCTTAAGGTAGCCACGCCAACCTCTTGAAAAGAGAAGGTTTTATCTAGTTTAAGTCTGTAAGGCGGTGGGCTCAAACTCGTAGATTAGTCGGCTAATATGTCAAAAAACATGGTTACCAAAAAAACCCAGACATGTAAAGTGATGACTATATTTACCATCATTTTCAATGGAGCATTATCACACGAGCTAATACTAGGTTCAATAACTTTCCATTATCATCACAAGCACAAGTTCTTCATCCAATATTTGTCTTGGTAGGTTAATAATTGTTGGTGCTAGAGAGGTAGTATTAGGATTGCCAAATGCCACATACACTACGACAATACTGAACCTAGGGACGCCCTTTTTCTAGGGTCGACTTAGTCGTCCCTAGATTAAAGGGGGACCCACCACTTTTACAACAACAAATTCGTCAAAATGGCTGTGGGGATAAAGTGGGGACCACAAATCCTAGGGACGACTAAGTCGTCCCTAGGTTAAGTAAATGTATTTTCCCAGTTTTTTATCTTTTTTATTTATTTAAAATTATTTAAAATTAATATAAATATTTTTTAAAAAAAAAAATTTTAAATGAAAGTGGACCCACATAACTTAGGGACGACTTTCCCAGTTTTTTTTATCTTTTTTATTTATTTAAAATTATTTAAAATTAATATAAATATTTTTTTAAAAAACGTTTAAAACAAAGGTGGGGCCCTTGTAACCTAGGGACGACTAAGTCGTCCCTAGGTGAAGGAAAAATTATTTTTTTCCCTTTTTTGTCACTTGTATTTATTTAAAATTATTTAAAAATAATTTAATTATTTTATTTAGAAAAAAACTTTATTATAGTTAAACTTAACTTTATACATATTTAAAAATAACTTTATACGTATTAAAAAAACTTTATACATATATAAAAAAACTTTATACATATTTAGAAAAAAATTATACATATTTAAAAATAACTTTATACATATTTAAAAAAAACTTTATACATATTTAAAAAAAACTTTATTCATATTTAAAAAAAATATATTTATTTAAAAAAACTTATACGTATTTAAAAAAAACTTTAGATATATATTTAACATTTAAACACGCGCTTAATTAAACATATATATTACAGCGATAATAGATTCATAAATAAGAAAAAAAACACATCACAAACTAGTTAAAACTAAACGTATAGATTAACATATAATAATAATATATAAATTAACACATTAAAATAACAATTAGATTATTACTCAAAGCTAAGATTTTCCATTTCATTTAAAAGCTCATGAAGTATTGCAGCCGATTGACATGCGTGGTATTCAGGATGCCTTTCCATTTCTAGTCTTGCAATTAGAGCACTCAGTGGGTGCAGATTGAGAATGACCTGTAGAAGAACTTGGATGTGAACCTTGAGGTGTTGAAGATCCAGGGGAAGATCTTATACGGAGTTCGAGATCAAAATCATCCTTCCATTTAAAATATTTTCATCCATAATCATCTGTTTTTGGTTGTTACAAAGTAAACAAATAACATGACATGTCATTTTAATAATCACACGTATTACATAACTAAAACATTTGATTGTTTACCTTCGAAAGAGGACATGCATAGTAAAGTTTACCAAAGCTATGAGTTTGATGTGACTGTCTCAACACAATATATCCCTTTCTACATGTACACTTATAAGCTTCAAGCATATCCATCTTATGCAAAATCGGGTGGTGGTGGTGGTGAGTTTGGTATGAGAGGATAAGAGTTGTGAGGATAAGAGCTACCATAAATAAAGATAAAAATTTAGGGTCGACACATTTATGGACGAATTAGTCGACCCTAGCTTTCCCGCCAACATTTTCCCACCAGCATTTACCGCCAACATTTTCCGCCAATATTTGATCACTTAAACATGCTTAAGCTCAGTATTTTTAGCTTAATGGTCACCTCAGAGCAATAATAACATATTGTCTTACACTCTTACTATATAATCATGATTAGTTTTGTAATAATGACAATTGACTAATACTTATCTTCTAACACATTTTCTATTCAATCTAGTTACTAATGAATTATTTTATCAAATTATTTCCAAACTATAACTATCTTTGAGACACACAATGACTTAATACTTAACTTGAAGTGATCATTGTGTGAACCTATAACGTATAACCCTAGCATATGGACTCATCAGTTGAACCTATAACGTATAACCCTAACATATCGACTCATTGGTTGAACCTATAACGTATAACCGTTACACATGGACTCATCGGTTAAACCTATAACGTATAACCCTAGCATATGGACTCATCGGTTTAACCTATAACGTATAACCGTAACATATGGACTCATCGATTAAACCTATAACGTATAACCCTAGCATATGGACTCATCGGTTAAACCTATAACGTAAAACCGTAACATATGGACTCATCGGTGGAACCTATAACGTATAACCCTAAAATATCGACTCATCGGTTGAGCCTATAACGTATAACCGTAACATATGGACTCATCGGTTAAACCTATAACGTAAAACCCTAGCATATGAACTCATCGGTTTAACCTATAACGTATAACCGTAACATATCGACTCATCGGTTGAACCTATAACGTATAACCCTAACATATCGACTCATCGGTTGAACCTATAACGTATAACTGTAACATATCGACTCATCGGTTGAACCTATAACGTATAACCCTAACATATCGACTCATCGGTTGAACCTATAACGTATAACCCTAACATATGGACTCATCAGTTGAACCTATAACGTATAACCGTAACATATGGACTCATCGGTTGAACCTATAACGTATAACCCTAACATATCAACTCATCGGTTGAACCTATAACGTATAACCTTAACATATCGACTTATCGGTTGAACCTATAACGTATAATCCTAACATATCGACTCATCGGTTGAACCTATAACGTATAACCCTAACATATCGACTCATCGGTTGAACCTATAACGTATAACCGTAACATATCGACTCATCGGTTGAACCTATAACGTATAACCCTAATATATGGACTCATCGGTAGAACCTATAACGTATAACCGTAACATATGGACTCATCGGTTGAACCTATAACATATAACCCTAACATATCGACTCATCGGTTGAACCTATAACGTATAACCCTAACATAACGACTCATCGGTTGAACCTATAACGTATAACCCTAACATATCGACTCATCGGTTGAACCTATAACGTATAACCCTAACATATGGACTCATCGGTTGAACCTATAACGTATAACCCTAACATATGGACTCATCGGTTGAACCTATAACGTATAACCGTAACATATGGACTCATCGGTTGAACCTATAACGTATAACCCTAACATATCGACTCATCGGTTGAACCTATAACGTATAACCCTAACATATCGAATCATCGGTTGAACCTATAACGTATAACCCTAACATATCGACTCATCGGTTGAACCTATAAAGTATAACCCTAACATATCGACTCATCGGTTGAACCTATAACGTATAACCGTAACATATCGACTCATCGGTTGAACCTATAACGTATAACCCTAACATATGGACTCATCGGTTGAACCTATAACGTATAACCGTAACATATCGACTCATCGGTTGAACCTATAACGTATAACCCTAACATATCGACTCATCGGTTGAACCTATAACGTATAACCCTAACATATCGACTCATCGGTTGAACCTATAACGTATAACCCTAACATATCGACTCATCGGTTGAACCTATAACGTATAACCCTAACATATCGACTCATCGGTTGAACCTATAACGTATAACCCTAACATATCGACTCATCGGTTGAACCTATAATGTATAACCCTAACATATCGACTCATCGGTTGAACCTATAACGTATAACCGTAACATATCGACTCATCGGTTGAACCTATAACGTATAACCGTAACATATGGACTCATTGGTTGAACCTATAACGTATAACCCTAACATATCGACTCATCGGTTGAACCTATAATGTATAAACCTAACATATCGACTCATCGGTTGAACCTATAACGTATAACCCTAACATATCGACTCATCGGTTGAACCTATAACGTATAACCCTAACATATCGACTCATCGGTTGAACCTATAACGTATAACCCTAACATATCGACTCATCGGTTGAACCTATAACGTATAACCGTAACATATCGACTCATCGGTTGAACCTATAACGTATAACCCTAACATATGGGCTCATCGGTTGAACCTATAACGTATAACCGTAACATATGGACTCATCGGTTGAACCTATAACGTATAACCCTAACATATCGACTCATCGGTTGAACCTATAACGTATAACCGTAACATATCGACTCATCGGTTGAACCTATAACGTATAACCGTAACATATCGACTCATCGGTTATTATTTATTACAAACTAAGTATAACATATATTTTAATATTAATTATAATAAATTATTTTGATTTTTATTATTAATTTATATTATCAATTTTATTACATATAGAGAAGCTATAATGTAAAAATCCCTGAAAACACTTAGGGACGACTTTGTCGTCCCTAAATATCAAAGGAAGTCGTCTCTAAAAAACCCTCCAAAACACTTAGCGAAATTTTGTAAAACTTGAAAATTTTGGCCAAAATTTAAATAACCCGCTTGGGTTTGAGATTTCCCGGTGTACACCTAGGGACGACTTAGTCGTCCCTAGGTATCCGGAGTCGTCCCTAAGTTTTAATAATAGACGAAAAAAAAAACCTTTTATTATTAACCTAGGGACGACTTAGTCGTCCCTAAGTTACAAAGGGAATTTGGTTACGTACAAGTTTATATTTCAGTTTGGGTTCAATCACGACCTTAGTTCAAGTCGGTGTGGGTCGAGCTTTAATTTGGTTTCCTAATTGTTGGTATTCAGTTTATTAGCCGCGGGTTCGAGTTTACGTTTTAGTTCGAGTCTCGAGCAGATTTTACTTGGTTAGTATTCGTGTTCTTCGATATTAATAGTCACGCATCCTGACTCCGAATCACTCGAATTCCGCATGGTGCTAAGGTATTACTCTATATCGAAGTTACGATTTGCTATTTATTTACTAATAGAATGAAATATTTATAATACATAACAGTCACTTTCAATTTTAGAATAGAGTGTATTGTAAATGAAGAACTAAATGATAACGTCATTTTACTATTCAATTGCAGAATTGCATTTTTGCATAATTACTTTTTGGTCCCTGAATTATTTAAATAGTTACAAGAAAATATAGAAACATTTATATGGTGAAGATTACTATAGAGCTTAATAAAAGTGTAGAATATGACAATTGAGTTTAGGCATATTCTGCCATGGATCAATGATGTTCCTCTTCCAAATATATCAATGATATCAACTTATTTTTGGGCATAAAAATAAAAGAGTCCGGGTATAGTTCAAGAACAGTAATTAGATGAGTTTACTGCATTTATAATTATATGTTTAACATTATTTTTATTTTTATATGTCATAATATAATGGTTGCGTCAAAATTATGTTCATAATTAAAAATTATGTATCTAAATTATGATGTTTTAATTTGGTTTTCACAAAAGTGTAAAAATGAAATGTAAACCGAAAGTAAAACCCAAAAAAATGAATTGGTTGAAAAATAAAGTTTTTTATTTTAAATTGTTCAAAACACTATTATATGTCAAGTAGATCTTAAATGCTTAAGGAAATACAATATTACTTTAAGTCGGATCCGAAAGCCGACAACCGATAATATGCTTACGGTAGGAACAAATGAGCCTACTATTTAAAAGTTTATTTTATTGGTTAAAGTTACATTTTTGGGTTGCACATATTAGACCATTAGACTATATTTTTATAAACTCGTTTATATCTCTAAGACGCGCCACTTTATTTTAGGTCGTCGTTAGAAGCTCGTGATTTTTCGGCTTATCTTATTTCATCATTTCACAATCGTTACTATTGTCTTGTTCGTTATCCTCATTTGATATCGCTATCGCTAAGGTGAGTTCATAGCCCCTTTTTACTACTATACATTGTTTCTAAACGCGGGGTGAGATTTTATATGGTGGAACACATTCATTTAAAATTGTATGCTATCCAAAACTTGTATGCTATCCAGAACTTGTATGCTATCCAGATCTTGTATGCTTTCCAGAACAGATTACCATTATTATTATTGCTTTTTAGTTTACATAGCCACTAAGTTTCCCTACCATTTCATGCACCGTTAATTTACTTGTGTTACTAAGCGCGAATGTTGTGGGTGGATCCATCGGGATTGACAATCCCCGTCTTGTATTACTTTGACGCATTACATTTGTTTATACTTGAGTGTTTAGGCTGAATACTCACTAGGGGAACTTACATTTGTTAAGCTTCGGTGTCATGAACTAAATAGCAATAATAATGGCTTCCGACTATGGTTATCGTACGTAACCATTTTCCTTATTTCTTGTTTTACAAATGAATCCTTGTGTTCCACACCTTTACTTCTAAACCTATGAATATCACTCAACTTTGTGTTGACCTTTTTCATGTTTAATCTTAGGTATTATTACTTAGCTTTGCTTGAATGGGAGCCCGCAGGATATTATCGCAGCTTGGAGATTTCTGTGTATATTAAACTTTGGTTTTATCTAAAAACTTTTAGAAGATCTTTCTGTATTTTTTATAACTATATACTATAAATCATGATGAAATAATAAATTTTTCCGCATAAAAACTCTGGGACCTAAGTTTAAAACTCTAATCTTTTATGATGTAATGTACATGTTTTTATTACGTCAACTTTGTGTCAACAGTAATTCATTGTTTCTTGTACCATGACGTGGGGCCCCCATGTTGCCTACGTGTTTCCTTGCCAGATTTCGGGGGTCTCACAGATTGGTATCATTCATATGACGAAGAGTGCGAGGCTTCTTAATAAAAGTGTCTTTAAAAGTTCCAACCGGATGCCTACGTACGTCGTTATCGTAAATCGCAGTAAATTGACCAACTTTAGGACGAATCGAACTTTTCCATTTGCTGATAACTGATTCATAACCTCTTTTTTGCTCACCCGTTTCGGTATAAAAGAACTCACGTACCTCCACCTAAAACTCTTTCGACTTATGATATCGACCACGGGAATTCTCGGAAACGTCCACCCAAGCTTTACACAAAGCTACCGCCTCTTCGGTAGTCCACGAAAATTGAGAACTCCTTATTTTAGATGGTATACAAATTGAAGTTTGGAGAATTGTAAGTTTAATGTGTGTGAAAAATGGTTGAATAAACGAGGTTTTTATAGGGACAAAAGTAGGGCTGAGCGACAGACCCAGACCGGACCGGACCGACCAAAACCGGACCGGACCAAGGACCGAATTGGTCCAAAACCCCGGACCGAGACCGGACCGAAATGGTCCGGCCCGGTCCGGGTCGGTCCGGTCTTGTCCGGTCTTCGGTCCGGTCCGGTCCAAATTCGGCAAAATAAAAGAATTTTTGGTAAGACCGAACCGGACCGGACCGGACCGACCGGACCGAGGACCGAAATGTTCCAAAATCACGGACCGAGGACCGGACCGAATTTGCTCGGTCCGGTCCGGGTCGGTCCGGTTTTCGGGTCCGGTCCGGTTTTCGGGTCCGGTCCGGTCTAACGGTCCAAATGCTCAGCCTTAGACAAAAGGTTAAAAAAAAATTTAAAAAACTTTGAAAATAACGGCTAGTATCTAAAACTCAGCCCTTAGCAACTTGAACGTATACACGACCCTTTTCGTAACAAATTTCTCACGACTCGCTCGTCACAACGGAGCGACCGAATAAGGTCTCGATCGCGACAGACATATTGTACCATCGTTGCGAGTAGCCTTACCCAAGGATAATAATTTCCACACTTGACATTTATTACTTAAAAACAATAATAAAGAGAACATATATAAATTATTTTATGTAAGCCCGTTTTTATCAATGAGCGTGAGAGAGGATGGATCGTGACCAACCATGAGGGCATTTGCTCGTGACCTTGATAAATAAAAAGAAGCTCGTGCGTGACCTGTGGGTATTTTGGCTAACGAAAGTGAGCTTACTACCCATTTCATACATTCATTTAATTTTCTTTTCAGCATATTTATCTTTTATAAATATGTTTCAAAACAGAATAATTATTTAGCAACAAAAATACAACTTCAGTACACATACCTAAAAAAAAATTCAAACATCTTATTTATCTTCTATAAATACATTTTAATACACACTATTTTTTACACAACAATAAATACAACTTCAACACACACAACTTAAATAAAAACCTATTCTAACACCCCATTTTACGTGTTTTATTTATTAATATACGTTTTTTTTCGTAACGTTTTTAATTCCGTAAGTACACGTTTTTATTTTTTTAATGATCTTATATTTTTAAGGTATTTTTTAAATAATAATAAATATATTATATGTAAAACATTTATACAATGTTGGATGGGTGTCTAAACACTTATGGCGCTCTCACCTTTTTCTGAACACGGAAACTCACTTTTTGAAAAATAAACGCACACTCTTATCATTATAGGAATGGCTAGAAAAAACAGACTTAATACGCGAAAATGTATCCGAGTCATCGTTATCAAATTCTTCGAACGTAGACAAAGCAAATGAGATAAACTTGTATCCATTTTCGTTGTCCGCACATATTGATGAGTGCTTCTTTGTACAAAAGTATTATTTTGGTGTGAGTGTGCTTTTTGGTGTAATTGATAAAAATAAATTGTGAGTGAGAGTGATGGTGAAAACCTTGTATCGGACCGGACCGACTGAAACCGGATCGAAATGGTCATAAACCTTGGACAGAGATCGGACCAAAATGGTCCGGCTGGGTCGGTCCGGTGCGGTTTTCGGTCATGGGTCATGTCCGGTCCTGTAGGACATAACGTAAGGTTTTTGATAAGATCGAACTGAACTGCCAAACTGATTGTATCGAAAACCAAAATCATGCAAAATACTGAATCGAGAACCGGACCAAAATTATACTGTCCGGTACGGGTCGGAGGTCCGAAGTGCTCACCCTATTATTGTAAAGTACTACTCTTGAGTCTTGACTATGAGTTGAATGTGATAAGTATCCAATGTTTTGTAGTGAATCCTGGCCATCCAAACATTGTGATAATCATCATAGAAGCCAACTACTGTAATAGACCAAACACACAAACCACATTAACCCACCTACTACTGTGCCACTGTTTCCACAAACATAACCAGATCTATACTCTCTCTCAAACATTCACAAGAATTTTCATCTTTAAACACACAAAAAGGATATAGATCTCACGCACTAAGTTATGTTGATAAAAGTTGGAATCATCGTAGATGTTTTCTTAGAAATGATTGATTATGTTACATGTTTTCACACCCAGATTCCTCTGTTTAAAAAGGTAGTATAACTCTTTCACTAATTATCTCGGTTTTTGTCGATTTTTTTGATTTTTTTTTACCAAGATCATTCTATGGATGAACATGTTTTAACACTAATGAAATGATTACAAGAAGTTAGTGAGATGTTAAATACGCTGTTTTAGAGGTTTTTGGGATTTTTTTGTCTTTTATAAAGTGTCTTTTAGGGTCCGTTTGGTATGGTGATCAGCCTAAATGTAATACTTTAGCTTTAAATACGTTGTTTGGTGTCATAAAGGATTTCAAAACAGGCTCACCAACTTCCAAAAATATGGCATTTGCCAAAGTAAAGTCACATCTTAGGATTAGAAAAATGAACGTTAAGAAAGTCTGACATGAAAACATGAGCCACAAATTAATTCTTTTTTATTTGATTTGGTTTCATTTATATAAATTTTATATTTTATAATTCTTATATAAACATTAAAATAATAGAAATATTTTAAATCTTTAACAAACCAAACACCACTTTTCATTTAACAAAACTTAATCTTAAACCACCCACTTTATAAACCACATACAAAGTAAAACCCGACTTCAAACCAAACGGACCCTTATTTAATCAGTGTTTGACAAGAATATGTGCTTAAATCATTATAAAAAGCACTATCGACAGTTAATTTTTTTTATTTAGACGAAGCTAATTTTACTACTAGCACCTTTTCAAGAAACCCATAAGACTTCCGATCAAGCTACATTATTTAGCTCGTCAATTGGTACTTTATACAATTACTATGAAAAAATGTGAACTACGTGTAATACGTTTGGTAAATCGATTATGCAGGATCTTACACACAGGGAGCGTTTTAAGCCTCCCTACACAATCGTTCTTGATCTTAGTCTGGTGACTTTGCTGAAGAGCAAGGGATTCGTATCCGTGAAGGACTTGGAGCAGCTGTTCTTTGCTATATAGCAAAAAACATAGGGTGCTATATAGTAAAAACCCGTTATTATAAAATTAAATTTAGAAAAAAACCCGTAACGACACATCATGTATTACTATTAACAATAACCAAATAACCAAATGGATGGCTTAATGGTTTATATCTATATATGAAAAATAAAACAAGACAACACGTGGATCGGGTTGTGGCTATAAATAAACCCTCACACCGTCTCTTCAATTTTCATCATCGGCGATTTGGTTCACTCACTCTCGTTAAAAGAGGTAGTAGCTGCCTCTTTTAAATATGTTTTAAAGTAGTTAAAAAATACATATCTAGGTTTATATGAGTTCATTATGACGTTTTTAACAATTTTCTTACTTTCAGGTTAAGGATTTTAGATATTTCTGATTTCATAGTCTCGCCGTTTGATCTTCTGTTATTGTTCATTTTTGGTACGTATTGAATTTTGGTTTATTTTGTTCAATACTTAGGGCTTTAACCTTTAAGTTGATGCTTGTTATTGATTTTTTTACCATGATAAAGAGTGTTCTAATGTGTATTGATTTAGTTCTTTTTCTTGTATATAGGCACACAATGACTGGGAGAAAGAAGTCTGTAAGTGCCAAGTACCATAAGGTCATTAAACCCAAGCGGAACCCTCGTTTGGACCTCACTGCCCAGGACTTGAACTGCCCTTTCATATGCAAGATATATGATCGTGGATGTTTTCTTAGGAATGATTATGTTACATGTTTTCACACCCATATTCCTCTGTTTAAAAAGGTAGTATAACTTTGTATTTATCTCGGTTTTGTGGATGTTTTGATTTGTTTACAAAGATCATTATATGGATGGAACATGTTTTAACAATTATTAAATGATTACAAAGTTGTGTTTATCTTCTCTTTTAATCAGTGTTTGACAAAAATATGTGCTTAAGGTTTTATTAATCATTGAAAAAACACTATAGACAGTTAATTTTTATATTTAAACAAGCTAATTTTACTACTGGCAGCTTTTGTTTCGTCTTATATGTGGCATTACGAGCTTATATGATTTCCGCCTCAACATTTTCGCTTATTTTGAAACTTATATCGGCTTATATACTTATATAAGCCCACAAGTCTCAAAATAAGCCACAAAATATAAGCCAAAATCAAATAACCCTCACATATTAACCCCCAATGGACATCTCCCAAACACCCCCTTAAAACAGCAAACGACTACTAAACTGCTCAAATATACTCCCTGCTGCTATAAACACTGTATCGAATACGCCACACTACTAACTTTCATCACCCAAGCTTCTTAGGATATACAAACGTTCAACCATAATTGCCACATACACTTAACCCAAACACTACTTCGCGTTCATTCACCTTCTACTACTTTTTCTACTTAATTGAATGCACATATATGTATGACCGACTCACTTAGCACTATGTTTTATACAAAAACACCTTGTTAGCTTTTTCACACGAATTATCTTTTACGATCACTTAACGCTACCTGTTTAAGGGCCTATATCTTGTTGCAGCATGCACAGGGCCTCCAAATTTTACTCCTACTCACTGATGCAGTTTTTTAAACATATTACGAGAATGTAATTATCTTATCCTAACTAACGTTGCTCTTATGAATTCTTCATTATACCACAGGTATAAGTATGCTCCCGTTCATTCTCAACTTCTGGTCCATATACTCAATCACTCCCTTGTCCATATGCCTGGGATCCAGATGAACCTCCAGTACTGGACGGCTATTGCTCATGGTTCAGATCCGGCATATCATGGAATTAAGTTTAATAACAAATAGGCGGAACCCCAAATTGCATATACAGATGCACAAGGTGTTCGTGTGACGTTTAACCCCCCTTCAAAGACTGTTGCACGGACCTCACCCAAAACGCTGTCTAGTATAGATGTTCTTATGCGTGTTAGATTCTACCTCAGCCGCTTTATATCCGAGATCAGTAACTCTTACGGATATCATATTTCATTTATAATCACTTGTATATGATCTATACTTGATGGTTTAGTTTCTTTCTAATATTATGACGGATGTTCATGTCACAGAATTGGTTCTGATAATGGATTACGGCTTAGTTTTATAAGGAAAGCTTCTTTGTCAATACGTAACATTTTTGTACCATGTTACTCTGTGCCTAGGAGTGATGTTAATTTGTAGTTACAGTGCTAGTCTATGTCTTTCTCCCTTGATCTGCATGCAATTTGCGGGACAGATATAGCGCCTAGTAGTTGAGAGTTGTTAGTTTGTGATATCGAATTTTTGTTCAGGCATCTTATGTTTCTTATACATACAAGTTTGAAACAGAACCATCTTATGACTGATCTGGATCAGGACACTGCCTTGTGTATGAGGCTGTGCAGAGTCTTGTTCTCATTCCTTTGTATAACCACCTTGTGTCCATTGTCCACAATCTATTCCGTGTGCTATATGGCCATATATGTATAATGTCAATCTCGAAAGCCAGGGGATGATGATTGGCTGTTGACGCTCTTGTTCAGCAATCTCATTGCTTGGCACCTTATGTAGGGTAGTAGTAATCTGGATCTTAATCTTGGCTACAATTTTATGTAATGTGAGTTTAGATTACAAATTACAACTTTAATTATAATACTGTAACAAAAAACCTAGATTCTTTAGCTCGTTGTCTTGGCGAGCCTTTTATAGCAAATGATTGAGGATCTATGTTTATGAAGAACAGTAGCTCCTAGTGGATTTATTCTGATTTACAGTTTTCGAAACAATGTTGTTTGTCAATATGTAGTGTATACAAATGTCTTATATTAAAATCAATTAACATGTACATTTTCAATTTCATTTCAACTTTTTTCGTGTGCAAGTTACTGATGAATTATTAATCCTTCACAGCTTAATCACTTGAAAGATGGACTTTTCAATAAGTCGATGGAGAGGGAGGCGAAACTGATTGAAATGAAAGAATTGATATTAACGGATCAATGGCTAAGCAAGTTAGTCCTAGAGTTGCCATTTTTAAGTGGGTGGTCTGTATTAAATGTAATCTTTTATAAATCTTTTTTGCAGAATGTTGCGGGATTATGTCGAGCCGACTACGTCATATACAAATCAACCAACCAAGGAAATCCTTCAACTGATAGACGAAAGGTTTGAGTACTTTCCCCTTTGGTACTATTTGATAACACCCCTAGTAATCATACAATGTCCTTTATGTGGGGTGTATATAATCACTTAATTCAATGTGTTTGTTTGATTATGAAAGAACAAATTCAGTTAATGGGCTATTTATGTGGGGTGTATATAATCACTTAATTCAATGTCAACCTTGAGTCTGCTTTTTGATACCCGAGCTCAAGCGTTAAACTATCATCTTTTCAATACTTTTTACATGGTCAAATTCAGTTTGTAGATAAGGATTATTCTTAATTGATTGTTGATTGCACTATATTTTTGGGATTTAATCTAAACACAATAGGCGATTTAATATAAACACAAGAATGGTAAAATCAGCACTCTATTATTGTAAATAATATGGGATTATGGGCTTGATAGTATATGAAATTCCTTTAGAAAGATGTTACTTGATTTTGTCCTCGGTCTAAATGTAGTGTATGTGAAGGAAAAGTGTAATAGATTTGAAGCTTGGTTAAATGTGGTATTTCATGGGTCTTATGGTGAAAATAATTTCCCAAACTCTCAGGTTTTTTTTTATCTTAACTACTACGAATATCAATTGTCTTATGGTGAAAATAATTTTCCAAAGTCTGTTTTTTTTATCTTTACTACTACGAATATCAATCTTAAGTGTGATGGCGCATTAGTGGTAGCTTATCTTGCCTAGTCCCTGATCATTTTACATTTCTTGTTTCTCAGTCATAACGTGAGGCAGATCAGCAAGGAAGCAAGGAGGCGTTCATTAAATCAGATTGAGTTGAGGCTTAAAGAGTTACAACGCATGGTGTAGTTCACTTTTACCTGTGAATATACATAGTGAGTTAGTGGTAACACCAAGATAATATCACTGAAAACAACTACTATAATGCTCTCATCCTAAGTTTAGGTCATGTAAATAACACATTATATAGGTAATTCAATATTATTTTATGTCAAATTATTATTTTTTATTTTCTCCGTGTTTGTCCTAATAAAAAGGCTTTGACCTGAACGTATTTAGCGCAACACCCTCGATTAATCGAGTCAACCCAAATAAGTTTGCTAATCCTAATTGTTATCTTTTTTGTTTATAGCGTGGAAGACAAGATTACCAATTTTGGAAAGAAGTTGGGCGATGAGCTAGATGTGATGTGATACTTTCTCGATTAAAAGTAAATTGTGCATGCCAACATCCGGTCAATCTCTAATTTTCTGGCCTTTTTTTAGACTTGTGGGCTTATATGTAAATTATTAGTGATAAATTCATATAAGGCCACGAGTCTCAAAATAAGCTAGAAAATTAGGTCTTATATTATACAAGCCGAATTCGAATAAGTAATATTTTGTGTAGCATAGAATGTATTGTTTTGTGTTCGAATTGTTACATTATTCTCCTTGAGTATAAAATTAGTCAAAGTTTTGTTCAAGTCTAATGTTTTGTGTAGCATACTACTAGCATTATTCAATAAATAAACGTAAAAACTGTAGGATCCAAATATTGTCTTATTATTGAGTGATGAAGATGGTACTTTTGAGTTCAGCTATAAGTTTTGTGTTATAAGGTTCAAAGCTAATGTGACGATATATTTTTTACATAATACCAGCCTATGACACCGACTGGTGACCACATCTTGTCCTCTTAACATCTTACCGTAATTGTTACATTTAAATTTAAAGCTATGACCACGAAATTTCACCCGTTTAAGCGATTGTGTTGATTCATTTGTCCGTCTAAAATTAAACGACCGAACATAAGTAAAAGGCTCCTTTCGTGTTTGGCTGGTTCACTTACAGCCATATAATTATCCATCTACCATATAATTATCCCTGTACGTCGACACTGGTGTAGAATGTGTGGATTTTTTAAGAGTAAATTGCTAAAATTGTCACCACCCTTTTGAGATACTTGTGAGAGCAGGTCTAGCTAGTCCCTGCTAAAATCAAATTGTCACCACCCTTTTGGAATCACCACAGGCGTCAAACACTATGCTTACATGATGGATAACTGGATATGTTGGGACGCACGGGTCAGCAAATATACTCATTTTAGTCAAGTAGCCATAAACACGCTTCATGTATGAAAGGAATACACGATTAGATTCAAACCAAAACTGTTCATTCATCACAAGACAACTCATGCAACCACAACATATGACAGAAGAGATCGAGCACTCAAAGTTTCCCTCAAACCAAACAAAGAATTTTTTACGCTGAAATAATATTTGCTCCAGTAGAAAAACACGAGAAGAGATTAAAAATCAGTGCTAAAATTAAAACCAACAAGATCTGGTTACCAAGTGAAATGGTGTTGTCCATTTGGCCTTTTGATATTGGAAGATTGGGGCTATAAAGAAAAGCCATTGATATGCAATCTTCTAATTCACCTTTAAAAATTGGCCTTCCTATAACATGCTTGTATTTTCCTTCAGTCCATGCCTGCAATTATGAAATCGGCCATAACTTTGTTAACCAGTAATATGTACCGAAAGATCGATGATTTCACAGAAATTGCAAAACGACATCTAAATAAAAAGTTTAGCAAGCTCATGTCAAATTGAACAATCTTAGACGAAGTCTAATCAAGATGAGTCTAGTTATGTCATGATGTGTTGACCTGACACTCTTTTGGTTAGGAAGAGAAAAAGTAACTGCCTCGGCCCTGCTTTTACTGAGAAGTAAATCACGTAACACCATGATTAAAGGGACACGATGACACAAGTTTATCCCATACATAACCTATTCTCTATCAGGACAACTTTTGTCCTTTTTACCAATTTGACTTATTAACTTTTTTTTAATAGTAAAGGCATTGTGAAATTACCTGCAGCTGATCACCAATAGTAACAACCAAAGCATGCTTATCGGGTGAAAACGACACCCAACCTTTCTTAGAATAAACATGAAACTCTGAAGATCCATCACACACATGAAAACATAGCACGTGTTTATGTTCCGACCCTCTAATCAGCATTCGAATCACATCATAACTCAACGAATCCATATACTCACCATCATTTGGCAGATTGTCGGTATTGTTACAATGCTTGTAGAGGTAACATATAGATCCCGCAATTTCTTTATCTCCAATACTATCATCATGGAATCTTGGTTTTGAAGTAAATTGGCCGAGAAACAATTTGAGCAGACTTTCTGATATGTTTTCGATCTTGGACATTAAGTCTTCCATTTTCTCACTACAAATTATAAAAGTTTCAGTTTTTATCGAGATTTGATCAGATTTGTAAAATTTAATCATAGGCAGCAAACGAGTCGAGCATCTAACAATCTAGAGCTTTTATTGTGAATTATGGGGGTGTATGGGATTTGCTTATCTAAGGAACTTATATGCTTAAGGATAGTTTAAAAGTTTTTTTAGAGGTAAACAATCAAATTTGCACATAAATAAGCAATCCAAAATCTTTCTTGTGATATAATTCACTAAATTTATTCGAATTTGTTATGCTGACGATCTAATCACACTATAACAAATTCGAATAAAGTAAACCTAATAAATTACCTAAAATCCGTATAATTTGGCCAAACAACTTTCATTTCTGATCTCAACGAATCATCTCGACACCAAACAAATTCTTCACTCACATCTTTATCATCCCCACAATCCTCCATAAAACCATATAACCGTTCATTCGTCCTCAAAATGACCCGTTTCTTCTCATCCTCCAATCCAAACACTCCTTTACCACATTCCTTAACATCCCAGAAAAGCTTACTAGATATCCCATGGTTTACTAGCTCAAAACAACCCTTTTGCGCAATCACTTCAATAAGTACTTCAAGTTTAAAGTCGTCCGAAAAGGTAAGTTTCTTGAAGTCAAGTTTTGGAAGGCTTTGGATGTTTGGATTTTGTCGAGGAAATACTCGATCAGGTAGTACGAGATCAGGGACGATGAGAGTTTGGTGGAGGAAGTCAGTGAGAATGTCGTCGTTAGCGACAGTGCAACGACGACCTGGGCCTACTGGCGAGGGTGGTGGTGCTCGAAAATCTAGTGAATTCGACATAGATTTGATCAAGTTGATGCAAAAATGTTTGTTGAATATGGTTTTTAGATCAAAGCAATGTGAAATCTAATAATTCTTTTATTAAAAAAGATGAAAACATGATGATTAAGCTGTATGGAATTAATGGCACATTGTGTCCCATTTCTACACTTTTAGCTGTTTTGCTTTTTTGAAGGCCTGTTGGTGGTATTTAAAAATAAGGCGGGAATTAAGAACTGGGTTTTGTTGGTATGATGGTGTCACCTGTTTATGATGAAATAAGTACTTTTGATTAAGCATAAGCCAAATATGCTTTACCAAACACCCCCTAATTTTTAATGTCGTAGTGTCCATGTAATCAAGTGACCATGCATATCAAAAGGTTGTTTCATATACTCAAATCATTTGCCGCAGTTCTTAATGTACAAATTAGCATGTAAACATAGGCTTCGCTTAGAAATGCACGTCGATTGAAAAATCTGAAGTTTGTATCCTAAATTCAAAATAGAAGTATTGCATGAACCGCAAATTTTCATAAATGCTCGGTTAGTGTCTGGTTCTGTTCACTACTCTCGAGTCTTGACTCTTAACAACAATCCTTCTATAGATAGCGTCAAAGCGAGATGGGTATATACCAGGTATTACGTGGAAACATTATGCAGTCACTCGATTTTTTTGTCTCATAATAATGAGGTGCTATCTCCTCAAGCCACTCGGGTTCTACTTCACTGACCTGCTATATCACACAACCATCTACCCTCACAGTTAGAGGTGGCATTATTGTGGCACTGGCAAGATAGGGGAATCTGAGGATCAGGAAATGGGTCAAAAGTATAAAATATAGGTTTAAAGGACCCATTTGACCCGTTCCGTTCATACATATCCAAAATGACCCATTAACTAGTAAACGGGTCACGATTAACTAGTAAACAGGTCACGTTAGGAAAGTATCCCTAAGAGTGCGTAAAAGCTTATTAATATACAATGGTGGTTATAATGTATCTTACATATTAATCGAGCTTGTGTACAACCTGAGAGTATGGCCTTCTTAACTGCAACATATCTCCATTGCTTGATGTTAAATCGATTTCAAATCTTTTCAACAGCTCCTACAACTACTTTACTATATCTCGAGCAAGCTCTATACTCCTCACCTGCATTCAAATTATACTAAGGTATGCTTGTAGATCAGTAGCACGCTGACTTGATAACCTAAAATAGACTTTAAGTTAAGTAGACGGTACCTAAATACTTCTGTAACTTACAATATTTGTCACATTTTAGAGAAAAATAAGATATATAAGACCGATCCGTCGTCCCCCTTTCTTCTCTATTTTTGGTGTCTAAATACTGTCACTTTTAACTAGGGGTGTTATATACCGAGTCGGGTTGAATTTTTTAAAAAGCTGCACACAACTTGACCCGGTTAAGAATCGGGTTATCGGGTTCATTGGTTCAAGTAGGATTTTTGGGTCGGGTGATTCGGGTATAAAGTAATAATTCGTATCTTCTGTTTGGACGGGTTTAGGTTGGACCAGTTTGTCAAAACCATAGCAAATTACGTCTCGTGTTTGTTTTGCTTAGATTCTTACAAATCTTCATTTTTTTACACTTAAATTCAATGATGTAGAAAGATTATTATAAACCTTAAAAGTTTTACGACAAGGTATTCATTTCTTACATGTCACATATCAGACCATACAACTACCGATAAAGTAAAACCAACGTCTTCATTTATCAACACAAGCTCTACATCTACGTACATATACTACCGTAAACATCATCACTCGAAACCGGTAGCGGACATAGACATCAGTTAATTATAGGGCATGCATTCTCAAACGAAAAATCCCAGATTTCTCTTTTCCGAAAGGCCTCTCTATATATTATTGGTCTCGCCTGACAAGGGACGGAAATATTATTCCTAAGGGATGAACTTTTTTTTTTGTTGATTTTGTTTCCGGTTTGTCAATGTTAGGACCCGACATGCGTTGTGTTGCGTCCTTGAGTTTCATTTTCTTCTTCAGGGTTTGTTGTTGGTTGTTTAGCTGTGCATAACTGAATCCAACAGAAGACATTATTGTATGATTTGCTGTGTTTGTGACTTGCAAAATCTAAAGTGTTGAGAACTTGGTATTATCCATGGGCTGATTGCTATATATATACTACTATAATTAAAATAAGGGCCCTTTAAAAGGATTGTCTATCTACTTTTGTATTTATTGTCATAGAAAAATCAATAGTACTCCTATAATCTAAACCATTGTCGTTAGGGCGTTGGTTCAGCCTACTTTAATTTTGACACACCTAGAAGACTAGATCACTTCACACCAAGTGACGATCAAATGAAAAAAACTTAAAACATAAAAGATAGGAAAAAATTATAATCACATATTTGAGATGTATCGATATGAGTTAGGTGCGTCTATATCTATTTAGATACATCGACAATTAGTTAGGTGGTAACCATCGCACATGTTAGGTGGCGGGTTATGTGATGTGCTAAAAAATGATGTATTATTAAGACGGAGGTGATCGTTTTAGTGACTGTTACACCTGACTTAAGTGTAAAACAATGGATAACTAAAGTATGGCAAAGTCGTTAGAATGAAAAAGTTGAAATAAAGTTGATGATATAACTAGTATATACAAGGAAACCCGAAAGGTTTACGTTTGTGCATACGCACAACTAACGTGAAACAAAAGCATCGCCAAATTTGGTAAAAGATGTTAACGGTTAGAGAGGCTTATCATCAAGTAGCCATGTCAATTTAATGAAGCGATTACCCGTTTGAGCATATGTAGTGGCGTGCTCAAATCGTGTGTATTAGCCCCGGGTAGTCGAAACCATGATAACAAAAGTATAATGGTATGCATACGCAACCCCCCCGTGAGACAAAGCAACTCTCAAAGATAAAATTTGATAAAAGATATCTTGTTCATCAAAAGCTCGTTCACCCGAAGGTTAGCAATACTTATCATGAATGGTCATGTCAACTTACTAAAAAAGAAAAGATTTACCAAGTTTGCGCATGTCTAGTGAGGTTATTCAATTTATAAAACAAACACAAGAAAAGATTTAATCAACCAACCTCCCCTTTATTTTTCTATAACTGCGTTAGGCTATCACTTCGAATGTGATACCTAGCTTTGTGATCGTACATACAACTTAGAAAGAAAAGAAACTAAATGTATTATTGATCTTACAAACCAAGATCAATATACAAGTACAAAATCAACAAGATCGCTCAGATCAACAATGGTGGATCAATATTTGAGAGATGAAACAAGATGAATAACAAAAACTGAATGACGGAACAAACAATGAAAAGAGTATATAAGCACGCTTGACTAGGGTTGACTCATCTTTGGTCAACTTGCAATATTTAGCCCTTCAAGTTCTCATAACCTGTCAAAGAAAAACCAAACATTGCAAAATAGGAAATATAAAAGAAATATATTTACCTTTCTTACCCTTAGGCTTATAACAGTTGTCAAATTATGTTTTAATACCCCTCTTAATTTGACTTCTGATGGAGATCAACAAGCTTCAAAAGTTCACAAAAGAAATTGTGATCTTTAATAGACAACCCTTTGGTAAACAAGTCTGCAACATTATCTTCAGATTTGATATTAACAGTTTTGATCAAACCTGCAGATACCTTTTCCCTTAAGAAATATAAGTCAATCTCAAAATGTTTAGTCCTTTCATGAAATACAGGATTGGCTGCAATTTGAATTGCAGAACTACTATCACAACTAATAGGCACAGGTAAATTCACTTTCACCTTAAGATCATTTATTATCTTAAGTATCCACATGATTTCACAAGCAACACTATTCATAGCTCTATATTCAGCTTCAGCTGAAGATTTGGCTAGAACAGATTGTTTCTTGCTTTTCCAGGATACAAATTGTTTAACATCTGCATTTTGTCGCATCATTATTTTTTTAGTGAAGGATTTTCTCAATAACACGTATTCTTCCAAAAAAGTGTTTAAACACATAGGATGACTATGAGGGTGAGATCCCTCATCCTGATCCATTACATAGGTAAACAAATGCGTTTATTATCCTTCAAACTCAACCTAAGAGAACACCCCAATTTTATGAAAACGCCTATACTATCGTTACTTCTTAACTCGACTACAAAGACGAATGTCAAATTCAGGTAAATCATAACAATGATACTCACATCGATGGTAGCAATCAAAATCTTCATTCTCGAGTAGAACTGCATCATTTTCTCCCCAACATCCTCGATTCGTAAAAGACATATATATCAAGCAATATCGTCATCAAGCTCCTCAATGTCATCATCCGAATCTTCCAATTGTTCTCCTTAGAAGGACCATACATGTTTCTTCTTTAATTACTCAAGGGTGACCTACTGGCAAAAGGATTTGTGGCAATCACTCTAAATTAAGTGCGTGAGGTCTCAAGTTCTATGTGCAAACAACCTTAAGGTGGCCACGCCAACGTCCTGATGTGTGGCGGTGGGCTCAAACTCGTAGATTAGACGGCTAATATGTCAAAAATCATGGTTACCAAAAAAAACCAGACATGTAAAGTGATGACTATATTTACCATCATTTTCAATGGAGCATTATCACACGAGCTAATACTAGGTTCAATAACTTTCCATTATCATCACAAGCATAAGTTCTTCATCCAAAATTTGTCTTGGTAGGTTATTAATTGTTGGTGCTAGAGAGGTAGTATTAGGATTGCCAAATGCTACAGATTAAGTCTCGTCAACAGAAGAAACCACGTCATTGTCCCCCATTTTCAGCCAACATTGAGTCTCCCCATTCGTACCCATCTCATCATCGTTTTCAATCGCATTAAGCGCATCAAACGAAGTACTTGCCCTGTGTCTAGTCAATCCAACTTGTTTTTTGTAGCACTTGAGCGGGCACCATTTTTTTAGAGACAAGTTGTTAAACAAGCTGTTTAACCGCCTTGAACTGAATTTTAGAGACACGTTGATAAACTTTTTAGTGTGCCTTTGTAAATTTATAAGGTGCTAAAAATAGATAGTAAAATATAATCAATGTTGCCATATTAACTTTTGTTAAAATAATATTACTAATTTTAGAGAAAACATTAATTAGTTAGTTAGTAAAACTGTTATTTTGCAAAAAAAGAAAAAAAAAAGAAATCATTAATAATTATGTTCTCTTTTGTCTGTGTGTTTTTTTAATCATGAAACAATTATTTTGCATTACGCAAAACAAAACATTATATCGTGACGAGAATTAAATTATCATTCGATCGAGGGGCATATGTATATACTTTTGACGAGTTTTTTTCCTGAGAAAATCATATATACATTGATACGAATCATATATGATTTTCTCAGAAAAAAAAGTTCGACGAAAGTATATACATATGCCCTCAATAGAAATATAATTTAATTCTTTTTTTAATTATGTATTTTTGTCACTTAGCGATTTACCTACCTCAAAAACTAAAAGATCAAAGTTAAATTATAATAATCTAGCATGGAATGAACATTTACGAAGTCAACATTTCAAAATAAGGGATATTAGAAAAGGGAGAATTTCATATATATCCTTATTTTTAGTCAAAATTACATATATATCCAACCTCACCAAAAAATTACATATATATCCAATCTAAAATATAAAATTACATATATGTCCAAAAACCCATTTTTTTCTTTTTTTCTTTTTCGAAATAACATATCATCGATTTAATAGGCTTTTTATTTTTTACTCAATATAAATCTTACCATTCGGTTTTTAGTTTCTTGGTCTCACGTTTATGTGTTTGGACTCTTTAATTGCAATGTAAAAGTAATAAAGTTTCTAACAAGAATATGTTTATTTGTTTATTTGAAATTTATAAGGTTTAAAATGAACAAAATAATTTGACTAAATAATCATAAAATCATATTCTTGTTAGAAATTTTATTAGTTTTAATTGCGCTTAAAAAGCCCATGCACATAAACGTGAAACCAAGAAGTTAAGAACCGGTTGGTGAGATTTATATTAAGTAAAAATTGAAAAGTCTCATTAAATCGATGATATATGATTTCGAAAAAGAAAAAAAGAAAAAAAATTGAGTTTTTGGACATATATGTAATTTTATGTTTTAGATTGGATATATATGTAATTTTTTGATAAGGTTGGATATATATGTAATATTGATTAAAAGTAGGGATATATGAAATTCTCCCTAGAAAATATATCCCCAACTTATCCAAAAGACCAAAACCCTACCATAAATAATTGAGAAATAAGATGGAAGTTTATATCATGGGTTATATTGGCGAAAAGCGAAAATTAGTGGGATTTGATTTTCCGCCATTAGATAATAATTGGCTTATTGTTGGTGAAAAGAATGTTTTATCTTTAATAAACTAAGAAACAATTAGCTTATTCAAATTGTTGGAGAGCATGTTTAAGGACAAGTAATGAGCGTTTTGTAGCAATTAGCCATCAATTTTTAAATTTCAATGCTTGCTTGGCAACAAGCACGGTTGAATTTTAACTTTTTCATAGTGCGAGTACGATAATTAGAACTCTTTAAATAAAATTTCGTCACAAATACGTAAAATCTACATATTTTTCTTTTAAAAACCTGAAAAAAAATCGAAACCCAGCCGGGTGTCAAGAACCAGGTTGACCCAGGTCACCCCAAACCTAACGGGTCTAGCCGGGTTTCGAAAATGTGGAACCCGAGTCAATATGACCAATTTTTTCGACCGAAACCGAGTCAACCGGTTTTGAAAACATTGGTTTAACATCTGCATTTTAGTCACATTATTGTTTGCTACAACTATCCTTAGTGAAGCAAAATTAATTTAAGTTGGCGATATATTTTGGAACATGATTGGTCAAAGGTATGTTTTTTTTAACGGCAGTTTGGTGCAGCGGAGTATCTTGCGTGCCACCGAGGCACCAAGTCTCTCGACCCGAGTTCGGATCATCTCACGAATAAAATATCAACCCTCATGCTAGCCATCCAATTTCTCATTAAGGGGCTTCAAGGCATTGCGATGGGATTCAAACCCGGCTGCCAATTATGGGAAAATCCCCCACATAGGGAATGACAGGAGTCGAACCCCTGACCTCCCCCATATGGAGACTATAACCAAATGCATCCATCCAACTAAGCTAGACTTCATTTGAACCTGAATCTACGGTGGAAATGTTCAGATCTGAATTAAGTTATATTGTTTATTTTTCTTTGAAGAAAACGTCTGGATATTATTAGCCCAATTAGAGGCATTAAGATGCACATATGTCTTATCCATTTAGATTTTTTTGTCTTTTTTTTTCCTCTTAATGAAAATGAAAAATCAAACACACTTAGGTCTTGTTTGTTTTTTTTTAAAAATTCTTTTTATCTCTTTTTGTCTCTTTTCTCAGAAGCGGACAACGATTTTTTTTTCTAGATAAAAGAGCTAAAAAGCTCTTTTTTCCTCTTCACACTATAAAGGGTAAAAGGTATAAAATATCATCTTACTTATTGATTTGTAACGACTTTAAACACTTATAATTTAATCTCATGACTTTACCATTGTACTTATGTGTTTTGTACCAATATAACCATTATGACTGTTTACTTTTACACGTCAACAAATTAGTTATTTTTAAAAATAAAAAATCAGTTTATATATCCTATGTGGAAGTAATAGGTTGCTTTTGACCCATTCAATTTTTCTTACCTGATCCATAAATCAAATTACCTAATATTTATCACATACTGAGTCCCCGATTGAAGATAACCCACCCTAGTAACATCAGCAGCCTCTTGGGATACATTGACCAACATTTATATATCACTCGTATCAACATGTATATACGTAGATTGACCAACATTAACCACCTCAGCAAAAGAAACGACTTTCGACTTAGGATACATTGTCAGATTATATTGTCCTTGTGGAACATACCGAGACGATATCAAACTCATAACAACATTCTTTATAACAATATGATCGTTGGCAACATAGTCGTTGTTATGAGCAGCCCTCGATGAACCACCAACTTGAACCGTACCATTTGTGTTATTATCGACGTGCACACCACGCACGGCTATGCGTGGTTTCCCATCTTTCCGCAATACCTTGCCATCTATATTCTTAATTAATTTAGCTAGATCAACAAACTCAACACCAGATTTTTCCATCTCTCTCAATACCCATAAATCGAACCAGACCCTAATAGGTGCGAAGCACACTAATCTCGTTCCAATACGGGCTTGATAAATTTAGTTTAGCATACACCAAGAAAATCACCCATGGAACTATAAAACCTAAAATAACAATCTGAAACATACCAACAACAGATACGTCTCCAAAACACTCCAACAGTATACAAAGGCTAAGAGAGTGTGAATGAAAATCCAACCAATGATGATAAACCGCAACCAATAAAGACACAATAATTAGATCCAATATGATTAAATTCAACGAGTGAATGGATCAATTGAAGAAATTATAATGAAATGGAATTTTAGGGCCGGATATCACCAATAGATAGAGAGAGAGAAAACCAAAAAAATAATAGGTTTGATAAGTTACATATTACTGGGAAACTTTTATGTTGGTGTTCTTTGTATTTTAGGTGTTGATAAGATTTTGATTTGGATGATCAAGATCTTGTTTGAATCTGAATTTTAGCCATACCTCAGGGACCAAAAGTGCAATTTACTCAAAAGTCAACTATCCAATGGAAATCAGACGTGGAAATATTTTAAAGAAAATAGTAATTGCGTGGATATTATCGTGCCAGTGTGTCGGTAACAAGTTACCATATTGGTAACTTCGAAACAAATTTAAAAATAGAATGGTAAAGTCACGAGATTAAATAGTAAGCGTTTAAAGTCGGTACAAATCAAGAAGTAAGATAGTTTTTTATAGCTTTTACCCCACTATAAACTATCCTTTTCCTCTTTTCTTCTTTTCTTAAAACACAAACTCTATCATAAGTTCATAACTATCCCAATACCACCTCTTTTCTTCTCTTCTTCTCTTCAAAAGCAAAAAGAAAAAAAAACGGTCTTCTTTTTGCATATAAATACTTTAGATATACCTCTTCTTCTATAGACATGACTTGCAGATTAAGAAGAAAAAACTCTGAAAAAACAAACAGAGCCTTAATATCTAAAACCTCTAAATAAGTAAGAGCTATGACCTATTAAGAGACTATTAAGACTTTTTGAGACAAAACAAACATGCCCTTGAGAATAATAAATAAAATGAAAAAAGTTATAATTATTCTTATTCACACATTTTAAATAAGAAAAAGAATGTAAAAGTGTGGATCGTAAATCTTGCTTTAACCCTGAACTTAAGCCATCATTTGACATGAATATTTACAAAGTCAACATCTCAAAATAAAGTCAAGCGATCCGTAAGAAACTAGTAACTTCTTGTGACTGTCTTAACCTTGCATATATTATCTTGATATGAAATTTTGTGATTTAGTCCCAGATTCATTCACATAGTCACCTGTTTTTCGTGTGGTCGTTTTCTGAGTTGGCTCATAATGCGTATTCTTTCTCGGCATGTTTATAGTCCCATCAAGTCTCGAATGTGGTGTCGGTTTTCTTCTTCCGACGTCAAAAGTTTGTTCAGTGACTAGTGTGGTTTCTCGTATTGTTCATAGCTTGCTTCCACTTGTTACTGCATTTGGTTGTAGAAACCAGCCAGCGGACTTGCTCTCACTGTTAACACAACTTACTGATGTGGGATACACATTATATATGGAACATGTATAAAGGATACGGTTACTCGACCGGGTTAACCTGGGTCGACCCGGGTTGACCCGGATACGGTGACTCGACCGGGTCGATTTGAAACCCGGTTTTAAAACATTGCTAAAATATTGAAAAAAGTTTGCCTATACTAAAGAATAAAAAATCAAGGTCGAAAATTGGGCACTACGTAACTAGACATGACCCAATATCAAACTAGGGCTTACATTTATTAGCAGACTTAAAAAGTTAGACAGTCCATATTGAGCAACCAATTCAAATTGTTGGCATTTGGCCATATCAATCAACTAACGCTTATTAATCCGGTTATCAGGATTGGTGGTGGCAACAAACCCGGATTACGATTTGATATTTTAAATAAATCGCAACCGAATTTTCTATAAAGCGGTTTTACTAAAACTGGTTCTCCTCAAACGGTTCGACCAGATCATAAATGCTTAGATGGATAATTAGTTGATCGAATTTTAATACGTTAAAACCGGTTTTTTATTTATGGCCCATTTGTAATCTACATTCCTTGCCATCCATATTAATCTCTCTCCCTTTAGCAATCGGTATTTTGTGAGTTTGTAAAAATATTCATTCTTTTATCATGTATTTCTTTAAAGTTTGTAGCATTTTATTTTTCTCATTAGTTAATTTTATCTTTTTTATGCGTGAGGGAAGTTTTGACAATTAGAGCCTTTATCGTTCATATATGTTGTACGTTATGTTTTAATGATCGGCACACATTTAAGATGGGTAGATAACTCATTTTTTTAGATTTTTTTTGGAGTGAAGCGATTAAAGAGTAAAAGGTGTCTCGTGGGTAAATGTGGCATTTTTCAAAATTTCAAATGAAATGCTACATGTGATGTTGTAAGCATTGAAATAAATTTCTGGCTCATTAAATGTTGCATGTGATGTTTTAAGGATTGACAAAAAATTAAGATGGATGGATTACGCATTTTTTGGATTTTTGACAGGGAATAGAATAAGAGCACTTACAATGCATAAACCATAAATTTATTTTTACTATTTTATAAAGCTTTTGAAAAAGTTATTTTGCATTGCGGCATGAGGTTTCTTAAACAATTTTGCCAAAAGACTTGCCAAACAACAAGCTTTTCCAGAAAGCTATTAGTGACAAATGACTTGTTTATTAAATGCGTTTAATGTAAATATCATGTATTAAATGTAAAACAACATCAATGACTTTTTGCATTATTGAAGCTCTAAGGATTAAATAATAGCTGACACATAGATGACGTTTTGTCAAATAAAATTCAAATTTCAAATATTAATAATAATATTTTTTACCGGGGTAACCCTTTACCTGAAAAAGGGTTCAAATAAGGTTAATGTACATTCATTTTATTATTATTAAAAATAAAAAGATTCCGTTGACGTAAAATATACAATCTCAAAAGATAAAAAAAATCAAATAATGCCAGCATACATTCATTTCTGTATCAAGTTATATAGTTACCCAATGAGAGTCGGGATAAACCGTAATAGACTTAGGACAAATACGTGCAAGTTATCATGAAACAACTTTAGAGTACCCTTTTGACGCAATGCCAGACATGTAACATGTTAAAGTTTAAAAAGTAGAGTTCGACTGTGTGTAACACTAGGACAAACCAACACGATAAGCTTTTGAGGCAACATACAGTCAAACATGTTACATATTTGACTGTGTGTTGCGGCTAAGGGTAATTCGTTTTTTTTTCTTTTCACTTTTTGGAACTCTACCCTTTTGACGCAACACACAGTCAAACCTGTTACACAGTTAATTCGGTTTTTTTACCACAATTTTACACAATCGCGTCTAAGGGTAATTCGTCTAACGTGAGAATATCAAGTTCGATGCGTTTCTTTGATAAGCTTGGGCATTAGAGGATTGTTGAAGTGATCAAACGGGTAGGTTTCTTGAATAACAAATTTCACCATCCTTCCCGAACCCGCTCCACCTCCCATTGCCACAACGATCCATCAATTCCTATGGTTGTTTGACTAGAAGCCACTGACGCTTTCACAACAGAAATTTTTTTCATCATGTTTGTTATCAACGTAGTGTTCTGTCTTGCTTGGAAAACCTTTCCACATTTCTTACATCTCATATTTTTAACCATGGATGTCAGACAAAACTTGATGTTCACCCAAAACTCGGATTTCTATTCGTCGTTTTTATTCTAACAACAGTAAGGTTAGTTGATGATTCTCAAACGAATGACATTTTTCGAGAGTGTCTTTTTTGCGAATTTAGATACTACTATAATTTTATGTTTTGAGATTGTATTTTTTACCCCAAACCCCATCCATTTTATTTTCACTAATAAAAAAGAATGTACACTAGTATTATTTGAAACTTTAAAAAATAAAATTTTAAAAATTTTGAAATTTTGAAATTTTAAAAAGTTAAACTGTGAAACTTTCACACTGAAAAGCACTAAACATTTACTCAAAAGTACCAACCATTTACTCAAAAGTACCCGTCATTTACTTCGCTCCCAACAAATCTGAAAAAGCTTCAAAAGAGTTACTACGAATATTTACCTATATTAATTTTTTGAAAAAGCTCTCAAAAACCTTCATCCACCATCACATGCAACATTTAATGACACCAACATTGAAAACCCAATTTTAAACCGGTTTAAAATCCAGTCCTAACATTATCTATCGAACTGGTTTGTTGCGAACTAGTTTTACTAAGATCGGTTAAAAAACGGTGTTACAGTTTTTTTTATCTAATTGGATCACGAATCGTTTTTTTTTCACCTTTATGGTTAACGATAAAGACTACTAGGAATTAGTTGCATACATTTTGATAAAAGGTGGACTGATTATCAAAATGCATCAGTGAGTATTAACTAGCTAATAATGGGCTCGAGTTTGCTTGTTATGAATTTTGCTTTTACCGGCACTATAACAAAATAAGATAAATTTTGAAATTTATTTTTTTTGAAGAAATGGAAAGAGACAAAACTTTAGATGGGTGACATGCAAATGACTTAAGTTACTAGTATTGTGAGTTAAGGATGTGGGAAGTCTCATTTCCCAGTTAGGCCTATGAGTAAATAAAATCAAGCCCAATCAAATTAAAGTTTCTTCATAACATCCTTTCGAGAGTCGCTAGCATTATCAGTTGTTTTGAAGAGTCGGTTTCGAGAATATCCCCATTCATAGAACTACAATGGTCTTGTTCTTTTGAATAAGATATGCAGGCCTCTTTAAAGGCATGATACCAAGAATCATATTTACATTAAGCGTGAGAATTTTTTCATTGACAATGTATACCAAAATATTCTCTTATTGAAGTTGTTAAGGATCAAAACGGTAAGTAGTATTTGCTTTAGGGTAGTTTTGAATTAAGAGAGCGGTTTTTCGTGTCCATAATTGTAGATTTATCGTGAATGGTTTACAACCACACTAGTTTATGATCTTAGTATCCAATTCGTACTTGACTTCAGAAATAGTATGCGATTTCATGATATTATATGTGATATCATAAAATCACATATGATTTTTCCCGACGTGTGACTTAGAGAAAATCCGAAAAAGTCATCTAAGTATATAGATGTGCCCCTTATAAAAAGATTGTATGTTTCATTATGCGTAACAACCAACGGGTTGTAAGATATTTTTTAAAAAGGATGAAAGTGTAAGCATTTAACTAGTTTAATCATCAAAACCATTTCAAAACCCACTTTTGAATGGCAAACCTACATGTTCAAAAAACCATATCTTTCGTGATTTTTTTTCTTGAAATAGAACGTTTGGGTAGCTCACCTCCGTCATGATGATTTTCGCTTTTTTGAAGCATATTAGAATGAGTAAAAATATAAACTTATGGTGAATTCTAAAGTCAATTGTGCTTATTTGTGTGTAGACGCTTACTCTTTTTCTCTTATTCCATTTTGTTACCAAGAAAGTTTGCTACTAGCGCAAGGGTATAAACCCTTCCAAGATCTCGCTTAACATGTTCATTCATAGAATGCTAATCGATATTACATGAGTAAAAGATCCCTTGTATTCAAAAACTCACGTTACTCATTATGCATTTGCTCCTAATTCATCAAATGTTTCTCCTCATATTGTTCGCATTCAAATGGGAACAAAAAGTCCTTATCCAACATGGCGTTTTTGTTTAGTGTTCTTTCTCTCGATCAGTAAACATAGGAGTAAGTAGTTTTCTTATTTTATTTCGGTACATGAGATCGCTTGTCAGTTTTTTTGTTGGATTTGTTTTTTCAACTTTGTTAAAATTTAGTGCATTATTTTATTCTTTTTTCCAAAAAAAGAAAACTATAAAAAACTAGTGAGGCTAATAAATTGAAAATCATTTCTACATTTCAGTCCAATATATACGAATCAAAACATTTGATTTACGTTGTCACTCGACGCAAACCCTCCAAAAACTACCGACCAAATGCTCCCTAAAACCATAAAGATCAGTATTATCATCGACAAGAAACACACTACTCATAAATATTTCAACAACCAAAGTTGAGTAAATTGACAACTACCTGCTCATAAATATTTCAACAAGCAAAGTTGAGTAAATTGACAACTACCTACTCATAAATATTTCAACAACCAAAGTTGAGTAAATTGATAACTACCTACTCATAAATTTTTCAACAACCGAATCAGAAAAAGATATGTACTATATTTGTTTTTCCTTATAAAAACTGAGATGCTTGTCTAGACTTCTATTTATCTGCGCATCACATTTCTTCCTTCCTCAAAAAGCCACACTACTACACAAATACAAACACAAACACAAATGGTCACCATCCGTCCTCCACCATATCCAGATCGAGAATTCATCACGGACTTTTCATCAGTTGTTGTAACAGATGTTTTCGGAAGTAATATTGTCTCTCGGTATAATTTTTTATTTTCGTATTCCCTTGTTTTCGTTTTTTTTACTGTATTATTTTTGTCATTACTTGTATGTAACCTTCTAGTACTATTTTTTTGCAGGATCTTGTTGGTAAATAGGATAATGAGGGCCAAAGGGCTCACTCTTACCATCTTTCTTGCATCACCAACAATCGCTGGTCTTTTTTTGGCTCTTTGTGTTTTGATTATCTATGGACTAGTCAAGACGGTAAGTGATTTAAATGTGGTATTTGTCAAGATGGTAAGTGATTTAAATGTTTTGATTAGTTGTGTAGTGTATAGTGAAAATAGATCTGAAGCTTGGTTAAATGTGGTATTTGTCTGATTGAAAAAATAATTTCCCAAAAGTCTCAGTTTTATTTTTTAATTCTTTTATCTTTACTACTACGAATACCAATTTAAAGTGTTTTGTGTTAGCTTATCTTGTTTACATTTCTTGTTTCTAGTCACCCCATGAAGGAAGATCCGCAAATAGAAGTAGTAAGATTGAGTTGAGGCTTAAAAAGTTACAAGAAATGGTATAGTTTACTTTTACCTATGAATATATACTTATTGGTAACGGCCATGTAATAAAACTTATAGTTGGAACATGATGTATGAGCTTTAAGTAGAAATTGCTTTCCGTATGCAGGCTCGTCCTAACTCCAAAGGAATATTGGCTTGGATTGCTATTGTACACATTGGATCAGTTGTACAAAGCCATAGAGAGGCCAGCAAAAGCAAGTCATGAATGGGAGAGGTAATTCAATACTGTATTATTTTCTGTCAAATTATTTTTTTTAATTTTCTTCGTCTTTGTCCTAAATCCTCGAGTAATCGAGTCAACCCAAATAAGTTCGCTAATCGTATTTGTTGCCTTTTTTTAATAGCGTGAAAGACGAGATTACCAATTTGGGAAAAAAACCGAGCGATGAGCTAGTATGATGTGATACTGCGGTCAACATCTAATTTTCCGGCCTTTTTTAGACTCGTGGGCTTATATATATTATTAATGATAAACTTATATAAACCCACAAGTCTCAAACTTAGCTAGAAAATTAGGGTTGATGATATATAAGCTAAAATCAAATAAGTTTACAAGCCCACATATAAGCTTAAACAAACACACCCTTGTCTTTAGTGACTTTACATAGTTAGTCATTGCGTTCGACTTGTTACATTATTAGCCTTAATATATAGTATAGAATTTGGTTTAAATGTAATGTTTTGTTTTGTTCACATGATGTAATCTTATTATTGAGTGATGAAGATGGTATTGCTGAGTTAAGTTATGAGTTTTGTGAAGTTATAAGGTTCAAAGTTAATCAGTTAACTGTTAGATATGAGAGTAAATTTTTATAATTGTCCTTACGGTCTTTCGAGAAACAACTGTTTTTTTCTTTTACTTCTTGAAACATAACAGTTTTAACTTCACTAATTAACTAATTTCTTCTTCAAAGTTTACAATGTTAATTTTAGACAAGTAGCGTAAACCCGCTTCTTGTATGAAAGGAATACACGATTAGATTCAAACCAAAATTGTTCATTCATCACAAGACAACTCATGCAACCACAACATATGATAGAAGAGATCTAGCACTCAAAGTTTCTATCAAATCAAACGAAGAAATTTTTACGCTGAAATAGTATTTGCTCAAGGAGAAAAACACGAGAAGAGATTATAAATCAGTGTTAAAATTAAAACAAACAAGATCTGGTTACCTAGTGAAATGGTGTTGTCCTTTTGGCCCATTGATATTGGAAGATTGGGGCTATAGAGCAAAGCCATTGATAAACAATCTTCTAATTCACCTTTAAAAATTGGCCTTCCTATAACATGCTTGTATTTTCCTTCGGTCCATGCCTACAATTATGACACCAGCCATAACTTTGTTAAGCTATACTAAACCAGTAGTTTGTACGAAAGATCGATGATTTCACAAAAATTACAAAACGACATTTAATAAACAGTCTAGCAAGCTCATGTCAAAACGAACAATCTTAGACGAAGTCTAATCAAGATGAGCCTAGTTATGGCATGATGTGTCGACCCGACACTCTTTCTGTTAGAAAGGAAAAAGGTAACTGCCTCGGCCCCGGTCTTACTGAGAAGTAAATCACGTAACACCATGAATAAAGGGATGAGGACAACTTTTGTCCTTTTTACCAATTTGACTTATTAACTTTTTTTTTACAGTAAAGGCATTGTGAATTTACCTGCAGCTGATCACCAATAGTAACAACAGAAGCATGCTTATCGGGTGAAAACCACACCCAACCTTTCTTAGAATAAACATGAAACTCTGAAGATCCATCACACACATGAAAACATAGCACGTGTTTGTGTTCCGACCCTCTAATCAGCATTCAAATCACATCATAACTCAACGAATCCATATACTCATCATCATTTGAATGATTGTCCGCATTCTTACAATGCTTGTAGAGGTAACATATAGATCATGCAATTTCTTTATCTCCAATACTATCATCACGGAATCTTGGTTTTGAAGTAGATTGACCGAGAAACAATGTGAGTAGACTTTCTGATACGTTTTCGATCTTGGACATTAAGTCTTCCATTTTTCCACTACAAATTATAAACGTTTCAGTTTTTATCGTGATTTAATCAGATTTCTAAATATTTAATCATAGGCAGCAAACGAGTCGAGCATCTTAAAATCTAGAGCTTTTATTGTGAATTATGAGGGTGTTTGGGATTTGCTTATTTAGGATGCTTATATTCTTAAGGGTAGTTTAAAAGTTTATTTAGAGGTAAACAATCAAATTTGCACATAAATAAGAAAATCCAAAATCATTCTAGTGATGTAATTCACTAAATTTAATCGAATTTATTATGCTGACGATCTAATCACACCATAACAAATTCGAATAATATGAACCTAATAAATGACCTAAAATCCGTAGAATTCGGCCAAACACATTTCATTTCTGATCTCAACGACTCATCTCGACACCAAACAAATTCATCACTCACATCCTTATCATCCCCACAAAGCTCCACAAAATCATATAACCGTTCATTCCTCCTCAAAATGACCCATTTTTTCTCATCCGCCAATCCGAAGCTTGGTTAAATGTGGTATTTGTCTGATTGAAAAATTAATTTCCCAAAAGTCTCAGTTTTATTTTTTAATTCTTTTATCTTTACTACTACGAATGCCAATTTAAAGTGTTTTGTGTTAGCTTATCTTGTTTACATTTCTTGTTTCTAGTCACCCCATGAAGGAAGATCCGCAAAGAGAAGCAGTAAGATTGAGTTGAGGCTTAAAAAGTTACAAGAAATGGTATAGTTTACTTTTACCTATGAATATATACTTATTGGTAACGGCCATGTAATAAAACTTATAGTTGGAACATGATGTATGAGCTTTAAGTAGAAATTGCTTTCCGTATACAGGCTCGTCCTAACTCGAAAGGAATATTGGCTTGGATTGCTATTGTACACATTGGATCAGTTGTACAAAGCCATAGAGAGGCCAGCAAAAGCAAGTCATGAATGGGAGAGGTAATTCAATACTGTATTATTTTCTGTCAAATTATTTTTTTAATTTTCTTCGTCTTTGTCCTAAATCCTCGAATAATCGAGTCAACCCAAATAAGTTCGCTAATCGTAATTGTTGCCTTTTTCTAATAGCGTGAAAGACGAGATTACAAATTTGGGAAAAAAAACTGAGCGATGAGCTAGATATGATGTGATACTGTGGTCAACATCTAATTTTCCGGCCTTTTTTAGACTCGTGGGCTTATATATATTATTAATGATAAACTTATATAAACCCACGAGTCTCAAAATAAGCTAGAAAATTAGGGTTGATGATATATAAGCTGAAATCAAATAAGTTTACAAGCCCAGATATAAGCTTAAACAAACACACCCTTGTCTTTAGTGACTTTACATAGTTTGTCATTGCGTTCGACTTGTTACATTATTAGCCTTAATATATAATATAGAATTTGGTTTAAATGTAATGTTTTGTTTTGTTCACATGGTGTAATCTTATTATTGAGTGATGAAGATGGTATTGCTGAGTTAAGTTATGAGTTTTGTGAAGTTATAAGGTTCAAAGTTAATCAGTGAACTGTTAGATATGAGAGTAAATTTCTATAATTGTCCTTACGGTCTTTCGAGAAACAACTGTTTTTGTGTTTTACTTCTTGAAAAATAACAGTTTTAACTTCACTAATTAACTAATTTCTTCTTCAAAGTTTACAATGTTAATTTTAGACAAGTAGCGATAAACCCGCTTCTTGTATGAAAGGAATACACGATTAGATTCAAACCAAAATTGTCCATTCATCACAAGAAAACTCATGCAACCATAACATATGACAGAAGAGATCGAGCACTCAAAGTTTCTCTCAAATCAAACGAAGAAATTTTTACGCTGAAATAATATTTGCTCAAGGAGAAAAACACGAGAAGAGATTATAAATCAGTGTTAAAATTAAAACCAACAAGATCTGGTTACCTAGTGAAATGGTGTTGTCCTTTTGGCCCGTTGATATTGGAAGATCGGGGCTATAGAGCAAAGCCATTCATAAACAATCTTCTAATTCACCTTTAAAAATTGGCCTTCCTATAACATGCTTGTATTTTCCTTCAGTCCATGCCTGCAATTATGACACCAGCCATAACTTTGTTAAGCTATACTAAACCAGTAGTTTGTACGAAAGATCGATGATTTCACTGAAATTACAAAACGACATCTAATAAACAGTCTAGCAAGCTCATGTCAAAATGATCAATCTTAGACGAAGTCTAATCAAGATGAGCCTAGTTATGGCATGATGTGTCGACCCGACACTCTTTTGGTTAGAAAGGAAAAAGGTAACTGCCTCGGCCCCGATCTTACTGAGAAGTAAATCACGTAACACCATGAATAAAGGGATGAGGACAACTTTTTTCCTTTTTACCAATTTGACTTATTAACTTTTTTTTTTGACAGTAAAGGCATTGTGAATTTACCTGAAGTTGATCACCAATAGTAACAACAAAAGCATGCTTATCGGGTGAAAACCACACCCAACCTTTCTTAGAATAAACATGAAACTCTGAAGATCCATCACACACATTAAAACATAACACGTGTTTGTGTTCCGTCCCTCTAATAAGCATTCAAATCACATCATAACTCAACGAATCCATATACTCATCATCATTTGACTGATTGTCCGTATTCTTACAATGCTTGTAGAGGTAACATATAGATCCTGCAATTTCTTTATCTCCAATACTATCATCACGGAATCTTGGTTTTGAAGTAGATTGACCGAGAAACAATGTGAATAGACTTTCTGATACGTTTTCGATCTTGGACACTAAGTCTTCCATTTTTACACTACAAATTATAAACGTTTCAGTTTTTATCGTGATTTAATCAGATTTCTAAATGTCTAATCATAGGCAGCAAACGAATCGAGCATCTTAAAATCTAGAGCTTTTATTGTGAATTATGAGGGTGTTTGGGATTTGCTTATTTAGGATGCTTATATTCTTAAGGGTAGTTTAAAAGTTTATTTAGAGGTAAACAATCAAATTTGCACATAAATAAGCAAATCCAAAATCATTCTAGTGATGTAATTCACTAAATTTAATCGAATTTGTTATGCTGACGATCTAATCACACCATAACAAATTCGAATAATATGAATACGTAGGTAACTAATGTTTCCAAAAAAGTGCGCCTAAAGTAATAACGTTTCAATTCGTTCACTCAAGTTACTAAACTTTACTAAACTATACACCACTATAATTTAGTGTTAATTCGAGTAACCTGACGCATATTTTTTGATAAGTTAAGTAACCTAAATGACATGTTTTTACAAGTTAAGTAACATAAATATCACATTTTTACAAGTTAACTAATATTCAGTAACCTAAAATTTATGTTTCATAACTTTAGTAACCTATGTGAACGAATTTAAACGTTATTACTTTAGGCGCATTTTTTTAGAAACGTTAGTAACCTCCGTATGTATTAACCCCTAATAAATTACCTAAAATCCGTAGAATTCGGCCACACACCTTTCATTTCTGATCTCAACGACTCATCTCGACACCAAACAAATTCTTCACTCACATCCTTATCATCCCCACAAAGCTCCACAAAATCATATAACCGTTCATTCCTCCTCAAAATGACCCATTTTTTCTCATCCGCCAATCTGAACGCTCCTTTACCACATTCCTTAACATCCCACGAAATTTTACTAGATATCCCATGGTTAACAAGCTCAAAACAACCCTTTTGTGCAATCACTTCAATAGCTTCTTCAAGTTTAAAATCGTCTGAGAAGTTAAGTTTCTTTAAGTCAAGTTTTGGGAGGCTTTGGATGTTTGGATTTTGTCGAGGAAACACTCAATCAGGTAGCACGAGATCAGGGACAATTAGAGTTTGGTGAAGGAAGTCAGTGAGAATATCATCGTTAGTGACAGTAGAGCGGCGACTGGGCCTACTGGCGACGGTGGTGTTGCTCGAAAATCTAGTGAATTCGACATAGATTTGATCAAGTTGATGCACAAATGTTTGTTGAATATGGTTTTTAGATCAAAACAGTGTGAAATTTAATAATTTTTTTATTAAAAAAGATGAAAACATGATGATTAAGCTGTATGGAATTAATGGCACATTGTGTCTCATTTCTACACTTTTAGATGTTTTGCTTTTTTGAAGGCCTGTTGGTGGTATTAAAAATAAGGTGGGAATTAAGAACCGGGTTTTGTTGGTATGATGGTGTCACCTCTTTATATTTTGATGAAATAATTACTTATGATTATGCATAAGCCAAATATCAATTACCAAACACCCCCTAATTTGTAATGATATAGTGTTAATGTAATCGAGTGACCATGCATATGAAAAGATTGTTTTATATACTCAACAGATTTATCGCAATTCTTAAAGTAAAAAAAGGGACACTCGTATGGATTTGAGGTTTTAGTTAGCATGTAAACGCTGGCTTGGCTTTGAAATACATGCTGATTGGGAAATCTGAATTGAAGTCTGTACGCTCAATGCAGGATGTCATAAACCATGTCGAATAATATACTATAATTACAAGGTTATTTTAACTATAGATAGTGAAACATTATGGAGTTAGAATTGATTTTCTTACATTTGAGGTGTTTCCTTCTCATAATAATGACGTGCTATTTCCACAAGCCACTCGGGTTCAAATTAATATCACACAACCGTCCATGTCCACGGTTAGAGGTAGCAAGATAGGCGAATCTGAAGGTCCGGTAATGGGTCAAAAATCAAAGGTCAATAATAGAGGTTGAAAGGACCCGTTTGACCCGTTCCCTTTTAACATATCCAAAACGACCCATTAACTTGTAAATAGGTCGTAATTGCCACCTCCACATGCGAGATGCAAGAAAAGTCAGATTATTCATATACAATGGTGGCTATAATGGAGTATCTTACATATTAATCGAGTATGTGTACAACCTAAGATTATGGCCTTGTTTATTATGTCTCGAGCACTCTCCATACTCCTCACCTGCGTTAACATTATAGTAACGCCGGGTATTACACTTGTAGATCAGTAGCACGCTGACTTGATAAATTAATAGACTTGATAACTTGGTGTAAAAAAGGGAGCTGGGAAGTCTCATTGAGTTCCCATCAAGGACTATGAGTAAATACAATTAAGCCCAATCAAATTGAAGTTTCTTCATAACATCCTTTAGAGCATCGCTAGCATTAGAGGTTGTTTTGAACAATCGGTTTTTAGGATATCCCCATTCATAGAACTACAATGGTCTGGTTCTTTTGAAGAAGATATGCAGGCCTTTTTAAAGGCAGGATACAAGTATCAGATTTACATTGAGCGTGAGAGCCAAATGAATTGGAATTTTTTTCATTTACAGTGTACCAAAATATACTCTTATTGAAGTGTTTCAGGATCAAAACAGTAAGTAGTTTTTGCTTTAGGGTAGTTTTGAATTAACAGAGCTGTTTTTCGTGTCCGTGATTATGGATTTAGCATGAATGGTTTACAATCAGATGATGCTAGTTTATTGTTGATGTGATAGTTTTATATGCAATATTTCTATTGATCTACGTATATTATAACCTTAGTTGGGAAATCAAGCACTGGTTTATGATCTAACTATTCAACTCATATGTGATTTCATAAAATTATATGTGATTTGTATTCTAATTCATATGTGATTTCATGAAACTATATGTGATTTCATAAAATCAAATACGATTTGTAATATGAATCATATATGATTTTTCCTAACGTTACTTAGAAAAAAGCTGAAAAGTCATCTAAGTATATGTGCTTCTTTATAAAAGATGGTATGTTTCGTTTTGCTTAACAATTAATTTAATTTTTTAAAAAGGATGAAAGTGTGTTTCCTTATCCTAAAAAAACATTAGTTTAAATCATCAAAACCCCCTCAAAATCCATCCAAACCCGCACGCTCAAAAAACGATATCTTTCGTGATTTTTTTCTCGAAATAGATCGTACGGGTAGCTCACCTCGGTCAAGATGATGTTCGTTTTTTAAAGCATGTTCGAATGAGTAAAAATATAAACTTGTCGTGAATTCTATTCCTACATGAAGTCAATTGTGCTTATTTGTATGTAGATGCCAACTCCTTTTCTCTTATTTCACTTTGTTACCAAGAAAGTTTGATACTAGCAAGGGTATAAACTCTTCCAAGATCTCGCTTAACATCTTCATTCATAGAAAGTGTATTGACATTACACGAGTGAAAGATCCTTTGTATTCAAATAGGCATTTGCTCGCAATTCATCATATGTTTCTCCTCATATTGTTCGGTTTCAAATGGGAACAAAATGTCCTTATCCAACATCGAGTTTTTGCTTAGTGTTCTTTCTATCCATCAGTAAACATAGGACTAAGTAGTTTTCTTATTTTATTTCGGTACATGAGATCGCTTTTCAAATGGTGTTGTTATTTGTTTAAAAAATCTTGTTTTTTCCAAAAAAGAAAACTAAAAAAAAATAGTGAGGCTAATAAATTGGAAATCATTTTCACATTTGAGTCCAAAATATACGAATTAGGCATTTGATTTACGTTGTCACTCGACGCAAACCCTCCAAAAACTACCGACCATAAAGATCAGTATTATCAATGACAAGAAACACATTACTCAATAATTTTTCAACAACCAAAGTTGAGTAAATTGACAATTACCTACTCATAAATTTTTCAACAACCGAATCAGAAAAAGATATGTACTGTATTTGTTTTTCCTTATAAAAAATGAGATGCGTTTCTAGACTTGTATTTATCTTGGCCTCACATTTCTTCCTTCCTCAAAAAGACACACAACCGAATTTAATACCCACCCACACTACTACACAAACACAAACACAAAATGGTCACCATCCGTCCTCCACCAGATCCAGATAGAGAATCTCTCACAGACTTTTCATCAGTTGTAACAGATATTTTCGGAAGTAATATCGTCACTCGGTATAATTTTTTTATTTTCGTATTCCCTTGTTTTCGTTTTTTTACTGTATTGTTTTGTCATTAGTTGTATGTAATCTTATAATACTATTTTTTTGTAGGATCTTGTTGGTAAACAGGATAATGAGGGCGAAAGGGCTCACTCTTATCATCTTTCTTGCATCACCAACAATCGCTGGTCTTTTTCTGGCTCTCTGTGTTTTGATTATCTATGGACGAGTCAAGAGGGTAAGTGATTTACTGTGTTTTGTTACTGTTAGTTGTGTAGTGTATAGTGAAAATAGACCTGAAGCTTGGTTTAATGTGGTATTTGTCTGATTGAAAAAATAATTTCTTAAAAGTCTCAGTTTTATTTTTTAATTCTTTTATCTTTACTACTACGAATACCAATTTAAAGTGTTTTGTGTTAGCTTATCTTGTTTACATTTCTTGTTTCTAGTCACCCCATGAAGGAAGATCCGCAAAGAGAAGCAGTAAGATTGAGTTGAGGCTTAAAGAGTTACAAGAAATGGTATTGTTAACTTTTACCTATGAATATATACTTATTGGTAATGGCCATGTATTAAAACTTATAGCTGAAACATGATGTATGAGCTTTAAGTAGAAATTGCCTTCCGTATGCAGGCTCGTCCTAACTCCTAAGGAATATTGGCTTGGATTGCTATTGTACACATTGGATCAGTTGTACAAAGCGATAGAGAGTCCAGCAAAAGCAACTCATGAATGGGGGAGGTGATTCGGTATTATTTTATGTCAAATTATTACTATTTTTTATTTTCTTCGTATTTGTCCTAATAAAAAGGCTTTAAACATGAACATATTTAGCCCAATACCCTCGGGTAATCGAGTCAACCTAAATAAGTTTGCTAATCCTAATTGTTATCATTTTTGTTTATAGCGTTGAAGACAAGATTAACAATTTGGGAAAGAAGCTGGGCGATGAGCCAGATGTGATGTGATACTTTCTCGATTAAAAGCAAATTGTGCATGCCAACATCCGGTCAATCTCTAATTTTCTGGCCTTTTTTAGACTTGTGGGCTTTATACATTGATTATTAATGATAAACTTATATAAGCCCACGAGTCTCAAATGAGCTAGAAAATTAGGGCTGATGATATATAAGCCGAAATCAAATAATTTTACAAGCCCACGTATAAGCTTAAACAAACACACCCTTGTCTTTAGTGGCTTTACATGGTTAGTCATTGCGTTCGACTTGTTACATTATTAGCCTTAATATATACATAAAATTTGATTTTAATGTAATGTTTTGTTTTGTTTACATGATGTAATGTTATATTTTAATGTGTAGCTTTATTCAATAAATAGGAACAAAAACTACAGTATCCAAATATTGCCTTATTCTTTCTTAACGTTTATATTGACAACATTGTATCGAACAAATATAATTCACCGTGACAAGCAGTTCTATTTATTTCCGTCCCATAGGTTTTATTTCTTACTTGTTGATTCAAATAATGGGTTCGTTGGATTTGATACCCAGATTTCTGATTGAAAAGGTGTATAACTGATGTTGTGTAAATCGTACACGTTTTAGGAAAAACGCGTATGAGTGGCAAGTATTAAGTTATACGCTTTAGGAAAAACGTAAAACCGAATAAATGCGGGTTCGTTCTCGAAGGAGGTGTGTGTATTAATGTGCCAATATATAAAATAACAATGTTTGGATTAGTGACGTTTTTGGTTTAGAAAGAGAAAAAGTAAAGACGAGCTACGACTACGATTTAAACTACGACGTTGACGTAAAACGCGAACGTAAATACGTAAAACGCGACAAAATTAAAAATTAAACCTAAAAATTAATTAAAATATTAAACTAAGTCTTAAATAATATAAATAAGAATAAAAATCCAACAAATATATTTTAAAACCTTTTATTAATTAAATATTCAATTTTTAATGCTAATTAAAGCCCAAAAATTAAATATAATTAACAAAGTGCCCAAAATATTATTTTATTGAACTAATAAGTCACTTATATTATTTAAAGACTAAAAACTATTTTTCTTAAATTTTAAAAACTATTTTTATATTTTTAAATCACTTAAAACTATTTTTAAACTAAAATAATGATTAAAAATAATAAAATAATGCCAAAATTAATTTGACAATTTTAAAAATCCTAAATTACCCTAATGAACAGTAGAAAATTGAAAAAGTTTGAAAAATGTAAAAATTTGCACTAAAAGACAAAACTGATTAATAATAAAACCCTAATTAAACTAATTTAATTATAAAAAAGAATTAAAAAGTGAACAGTGAAAATTTTTAAAACCAAAAATCTTAAAATATTATTCTAAGTCTAGGAAAAATTTTAAATCTGAAAAATAGTGAATTTTTACACTAAATGCCAAAAATAGTCTTTAAAAAGTTAATTAAAATAGCCAATTAATCTAAAAAATATCAAATGAACAGTAAAATAAAAACTATTTAAACAGAAAAATCAAGAATTAAAAAAGAAAAATAATAAAAAAAGAATGAAGTTCTAAATCCTATTTTTTCTCACTAAAGACAAAAAAGAATGAAACTGAAAGTGACACTTTGCTTGTTTTTGGCAGTTAGCACAAGCAGTGGAAATGAAAGCACTAGCAGGGGTAATGAAGTTCCCACTGCTAGTGCAAATTAACAGGTCTGGGCACTATTTAGATTGTAACTTTCTTTTTTCTTGGTTTTGAATGGCAACAAAGGCACCCCTACACTCAGTGGAGTGTAGGGAGTCACAATAAGTAAGAAAAAAGGCAAGCTATTCACAAAAATCACACACAAATTTCCCTAATAAGGGACTGTAATACAGAAAAGTGGCTGTGGGTGTTGGTTGCTGGTGCAATTGGCACCTAGGGTGAGATTTGGCTTACCAAATCTTCACAAATGCCCAACCCAATCACTACAAACTGGTCTAAAACCCTAGATGCTCCTAATAACTAACAGATTACAAGCTCTTAACTCAAAAAATTACAAGAACAACTCTATATTAAAGCCTACTGATTATTTATAGCAGAATATATGATGACATGCAAAACTCAACTCCACATTATACTACTTCAATCCAAGTACTAAGGCAACTAAATCTACCTTAAGGGAGTATGTATGGACTGTTTATACAAGAACCTGGTGTCACCCAAATCCTATAAGCCACAAATCCAAACACCCCTTTAACTACTGAAAACTGAAAATAAACAAACTAAATGCCATTCAAATCATCCTAAACTGATTAATTTCTATCCTAACATGCATATAAGTCATAAATAAGCATGAACAAACAGATACTCTATCAGAAAAAAAATTTGCACTCAAAATCACATAAATCACTTAAAAAGTAAAAAAAAATAGCACAAGGGGGTTCAAGCCTTAGGACCTTAGCTGATGCCTTCCCTGGTGAAACTTTTTGGCTTTCAAGGGCTTATAGAGAGTGTAGAGACCCCTGTTGGAGTTCAACAACAGAACTAGGGGAACCATATCTTCAACATGAGAAAAGAAAAAAAATGGAATAAGGGTCTTGTTCCTTGCTTCCTGCACAAACACAATCAACCAGGAGACACTTCAAGTAGCAAAAGACCACAAGCTTAAAGCTGGTGGCTTTTGCTACAGTAAGATTAGTACAAAAATAACCCAAAATCTTTTGAAAACAGATTTTTTTGAAACTCAAATATCACTTGAAAAACCTTTCTGAAATCTGATGAATTGAAAGAAAAAATATGAGTGTCTTCTTAAATCCAACACACAACTCCACTTTCACTTCATTGTGTTTGGATTTTAGAAATTCTAAAAGGAATGTTCTTGCCACAACTTTTTAACCACTATTTGAATTCGTATCAAAACCTTACACTATTTTTTTGCAAAGTAAAGATTACTGATTTCACTAAAGCAATAAATAAAATGGAACACAGGATTTGTAAAAGATTAAAAAGATACTTTAAATATTCATCAATAAAATTTTTACACAAAAACTGGAACAAGGCAAATGGGACACAATCCGTCCCATTTTATACTACCCTACTGATTCTTCTAGTACGTTGAATAAAATAATACAAATAAAATCACAATCTAAACCCTAACAAGCTGTCTTCCAAAATTGCCCTTGGGTCAAACTAGTCTTCAAGCCCTCATGTGAAGATGGCAGTGGTCACATGTGATTCCAGCTAGGTTAGGATGATCTTGGCCCTTAAAATGGTCTTGGGGATGAAGAAACGTGATTGGAGCCGTTTATTTTCTGAAGGATTCGTTTTTTTCCAAATATGGCTAAGCAGGGGAGCATGGTGGGGACCATTTGGGTGAGTGGGGGATTATTTTGTGAAGTGGGTTTTGGTTAGGGGATGGACAATTATCAAACTGGACAGTATTGGTTAATAACCCCTTGTTTTGAAGAAATTATAGGATTAGGGTTTAAAGGGTGGGGGTTTGATAAACAGGGGTGTTTGATCGTAATTGGGGATTAAGGATTTGAATTTGGTGTTTACCACCAAAAGTATTCAGTTTAAAAACTGACTTAATAAATTAAGTTGGGTGGATTCTGACGTGGGACAAAGGGAAGTCGTGATTGGTGGATGGAGAGTAGTGGGTGAGGTGTCGGCTTGTGAGAGGTGGTGAGGAGTTTGTTTGTCTGGCCCAAATGCCCCCTCATTTCCCATAAACTTGCCAAATAAGGTTTTCAGCCATAATCTTTCCATTCTCTTGCAAGTAAAGTTCTTGTTTTTCCATTTTGGCCACCAATACTTTTTGCAAAAGTAGTCCAAGGACCTTCTATGCATTTAATGCATTCTTCAAGGGCTATAATGGTATTTTCTTGAAACTTAAGGACCAATCTTGTAATAATAGAGATTTACAAGGGTCAAAAGTGACAAGTCTTCAAAACTTGAGGGACCATTCTTGCCAAATCTTTAAACTTCAAGGACTTGAATAGAAATTCATGATTCGGGCCCGGTTCTTTGTGCGGCTTCGTTTCCCGTGTTCGTTTTTGCTTGATTCCTTTGATCTTTTGGTGAATTCACGATATCCGTACCTGAAATACACAATGAACAAACACAGGCATATTTTGGGTATTTTGATGACATTTTAAGCGTTTTAAGCCCGATTTGGACGATGAGACTATGTATAAATACAGTCTCATCACTCCCCCATACTAAACCATTGTCGTGTCCCCACGCAATGCTAGAATTAAGTATCATAGCACTTCCAAAATTCATTTTATGATGACTTTTATTAAAGTCATAAACTTTAAAATAAACTACTACACGTGTTTTAGACATAATGTATTGTTTTCATCACGAGAACGTGACTTTTGGGGTCATAGAACAAGAACACGTGAATGCTTCGTTAGAAATAATTTCATCGTCCTCGATTTTCACCCAATTCCATGCTAAGCGTGTAACGAGATCATTGTTATTATAAGTTAGCAACACGAACACATCTCATGAGTGTTAATTACACACCTAAACTCCCTTATTCCTAATTGGTATCTCTTATATTTTATTATGTCTTAATGACCACGAGGATACATCATCGACTTATGCGTGAATAGAGATTAAGTCTAAAAATAGAAATTTAACGGTGTAACCAAAATCATTAAATTAATAATCCACCCCAATAGACAACGATGTCAAAAAATTAAGTCAACAAGAAGGATCGATAAACACGGTTTTATAACGGTTTTGAACATGAGACTTATTACCAAGACTTTTATACGCCCCCTAACGGAAGGGCCTTATTATCTTTGGTTTACCTCCATCTTTTATTCAACTTCGCCATGAAGCTTTTATTATGACTTCGGTCTTGCCTTGCCTTTTATTATCCGCCTCATCGGTGGTTTTATTAGCCAAAGACGTATATCCTCACGCTAAAGCGAATTTTGGATCTTTAAAGCTTCGAAGATTAAGGCTTAATTCACTTTCAATTTGGGCATAGATTTTTCGGCCTTGTGAGCTTCAAATTTTTGCTTAATTTAGGTGAGCACTTAAAATCTTATTATTAGGTGAAGCTTTCGATTATTCGGGTGCCAATACTTCAAAACCGTGACGCTGGCGATACCTTAATGTTTTCCCAATTTAATTACATGGAAGCTATTAAAACAAATTAGAAACCCAACAATAGTGACTAAACTGCCAAATCAATATTTATTAACAATTTATTATGCAAAAGTGTTGGGAGAATAAGATAATAATTACTACACATAAGATCGTGACGATTACGAGACTTATAAAAAGTTAAGGAAGAGACTTAGCCTAAAAAGTTAAGGAATCGAAGCTAAGTGCTCAACACGCACGGTCGAGTAAAAAATTACTCTCGTTCTCACCATCGGAAAACCTACATTCGTGTCTTAAACACTTATGAAAAACAAGAAAAAATTTAAAATTTGGCCATTTTTAGCCTTATTTTGCATAAAAAGATAACAAAACGATGAATATTGGATTGCGTGTTGACGTAAGCAAGGTGAAGTATCAACTCACCCCCCATACTAAAACTAAACATTGTCCTCAATGTTTCGAGTCTAAGGGTGTAAACACCCCCATACTAGAGACGAAGTCGAATGCTTAATCTCGAGCATGGAAAGGGTAAAACGAATAACCTAAAAGCCGTTTATGAATTATGCTAATAAGATAAACGTTAGAACATAAAAGGATATCATCGGATATCGGAATCTCCAAAGGCAACGATCGAAGCTCGAGTGATCCATAAAACGAACACGAGAGGCTTCAATGATGACGATGAACCTAATAAATCACAATCACAAACAACCACGAAACAAAGGTCGGAAGAGCACAAGTCCCCTCGTTACATTAACTAAGAAAGCGATAATATTTACAAGGATAAGCATGAGAATCCCCCACGAGGCACCTTGTTTTTGATAACCGAGTCAAAAGCTCGACTCGAATCCCCATAAATGTGATCATTTAGGGATAATCATGGTTTGGTCATTTTTGGTGGGACTTACATGATAAAAAAGGCCCAAAAGTACATGAAGTACTTTAAAAACCCGATATACGAATACCGGGGTCAAAGATAGCGTCTTCGTTTTCGGATGAATGACGAAACAACGCTACTTCAACACAAACCCCAATGGGGTAGAAGAAAAGAGATAAGAAGTAGAAAGGTGGGGCAATGGGTAAGGCAAACTTATGAGCTACTCGAGGTAGACTCACACCAAGCAAACGAAAAGATTTTCCATTTATTGCATCGGTGGAAGACCGAGATTTCCCTTTACAAGCAATTCCGGGATCGTAAATCTCGTCCTCGGTGGAGAAATGGGAGGGAACATTTGGGGCTTCCCCCACACTAAAACCACACCAACCGTCGTCAAAAGGAGTAGACGAGGTGGTAGCACTCATGAAACGCGGTGATGACGGAGTTAAAAATGTAGAAAAGTCATTTAAAACACTTTTAAAATCTTTTCCTTTTTCATCGTTTTTGAACTCTCTATGAAAACCCGATTTAATGATGTCGAAAATATTTGGCGTTTCTAGTTCAAAATTAGTCGCGCTAAAAATTCTCACATTTAAGTCTTTGGCGGGAGGGGGTGGTGGATTATATAAGTTCTCAAAACGTTTGTCAATAAAGAACACCGCCCCCTCGGGGTCAACATACTCGTCATCCTCATGAACGTCGATCTCATCGATTTCTTCATCAAAGATAGGCTTGTCAAACCATGGTTTGTCATTCCCCTCCTTGAGTATCTTAGAAACTCTCTCAAAAAGATCACGATCAAGCACGAAACCATCATTCTTTTGTGGGGATCGTTGATAAGTTAGATCCTCACGAATGTGGTAAACGTCATTCTCAAATGAGGAGTGTTGATTAGGTAACTCCTCGAGAATTGGATTCTTAGTGGTCACATGAGTTGGTTCGTCATCGAAAATAAGACGCTCCAACTCATCAAGTTCATCCTCGATTTTGGAAAGGTCGACCTCACTCGTAGGTGGAAGTGAAGGCATAAGAGCTAGCTCTCGTTCAATGATTTCCTCAATCTCGGGATCAAACTCATAGTCATCGTACTTCACATGTTTCTTCTTAGGAGAATCAAAAATAGCATGTGGATTTAGAAGTACGTGATCAAGCTCGGCAAAATCGCCATCGTCATCGTCAAAGAAAGAGTCGATGTGAGCACTCACAACCATGGACTTACAAATCAAATGACTATGCTTAGGTGACTTTTCTAAGACGAGAGGATCGATGTCGATAAACCCTTTAGCCTCAACGGGTGTTGGGCTAGGCAAAGGAGGCACTTCGATGGAGTTATAAGTTGAAGCCTCAAAGACGTGGTCCTTCGAAGGTGGTGAAGACGAGCCCATTTTGGTCTTTGTCGTGATGGCACTAACGTCGCCCTTCGGAATTGGTGTTTCACTTGTTTCGCTAAAAACATCCCAAAGTGAGTTTTCATCCATAAATTTACACATACCCTTTTGAATTAGGTACACGTACTCTTTATCATCAAAATCATCATCTTTAAAACCGTTTTTCTTAATTCTTTCAAAACATGCATCAAGCTTCATTCTTTCCGCTAAAGTAAACATTTTGAAATCATTAGAATTTGAATCATTAGGTTTGGAAACCTCGGTTTTTTCATTCTCATTAAACCCTTGGGATTTTCTAGCGAAAAAGTCTATTTTCTCATCCCCATATCTCATAGTAAGTCTCCCCTCGTGAACGTCGATTACGGTTCTAGCCGTCGATAAGAATGGTCGGCCTAAAATAATGGGACATTTAGGGTCACACTCATAATCGGATATAACGAAATCCGCGGGAAAAACAAACTTTCCAATCCTAACATAGACATCCTCGACTATTCCAATTGGTATTAATGGAGTACAATTTGCAAGCTCGATTGTCATGTTCGTGGGGGTAAGCGAAGGCAATCTCATCAATTTCCAAAGAGAATGAGGCATGAGATTGATGCTAGCACCTAAATCGGCAAGGGCTAAACATCCCTCAATCTCGGAAAAATCACAAGGTAGTAGAAATTGGCCCGGATCCTTTTCCTTTCTCGGCATACGCCTTTTGGGTTTTTTTAGAAGGATCGAAGCACAAGTTTCTTCAAGGGTTACTTTGGTAAGGTCGACAAAGCTCTCTTTTTGAACCGTGGATGGAATTTGAGGTACACGAGGGTGTGCACTCTTTTCCTTGGTCGCCACGTTCACCCCATCGACTTTAGAACAAGAAGACGTCTTAGAAGTCGAGGGTTGAGAAGCATAAACAACACGGAATCCTTCAAGGTTAGGGGTAATCACACGACCTTTCTCACGAGACGAGGCGACTTTACATTGTTCTTTCGGATTAGCAAAGGTGTCACTAGGTAACGAACTCGATGACGAACCCGAGGCTTTGTTCATAATGGCCGAAAACATCTTTTTAATATCAATTTGCCCTTGCTCAATCTTCGTGTTTTGCAATTTCAATGTATTAGAAAAGTCGTTTTTCAAAGTACCAATTTCTCCCTCTAATCGTCTCATATTAGCCTCATTCGTTTTCATGTAATTTTGAAAATCGTTTGACGAACTATTTTGATTAGAATTAAAGTTCCCTTGGTTTTGATTACTTCTTTGAAAATTGTTTTGATTCCCACTTGAAAAATTATTTCCTTGATTGTTATCTCGATTTTGCCAAGTTATATTACGACCTTGATTATAACCTCCTTGATTTTGATTCGAAAAATTTCCTTGTTGATTATTTCCTTGAAAATTGTTTCGATTTTGAAAATTGTTGCCTTGGTTATAATTGCCTTGTTGTGATGGACCCGCGTTATTTTGATTTGAAAAATTGTTGTTTCCATTTAACGCACTCACATTCGACGTTTGGCCATCCGTAGCCGCACACTCGTAATAATTATGAGGTCCACCACAAAACGTACACGAAACCTCAACCGCTTTCACCGTAGCGGGAGCGTCTTTCTTTTGCATCTCAACGAGAAAAGACGTTAACACATTCGTCGTCAACTTGTCGACTTTTGCATCAACTCTCTCAATGTCGCGATTAGAACTACTAACATTGGCGACATTGGCAACACTCGGTGCGTTGCGGAGTTGGTAAACCTTAGATCGGTTTTCTATAATTATCAATGCATCTTTCGGAGTCTTACACAAAAAGTTGCCACCGGCGGCGGAATTCAACGAGTCTTGTTCGTGAAAATTAAGACCGTTGTAAAACGTATCGATTTGGTGCAACTCGGAAAAACCATGGTGAGGACATTGCCTAAGCAATTCCTTAAAGCGATCCCACGCGTCTCTAAAAGATTCATTCGGTTTTTGCTCAAATTTCGTAATCTCGTTTTTGAAAAACGTTGTCTTAGACGGTGGGAAAAAATAATTAACGAACTTGGAAACGAGATCCTTCCACGTAACTATCGAATTAGGTGGCTCTTTCTCGTACCAATCCTTGGCGGCACCATCGAGCGAGTACGTAAAAAGCATAAGCTTGACGACATCGGTGTCGACGTTCTTAAACTTGCTCGTGGCCAAAAGACGATCAAAATTCCGAATATGGTCGTGAGGATTATCGGCTTCACGACCTCGAAACTTTGTAGCTTGGATTAACGAAAGCATTCCGCTCTTAATCTCAAAATTCTCCGCCTCGATAGCGGGAATTACGATCGCGTCTCCATAACCCTCGGTGGGCGCTTGGAGCAATTCCATCATAGAACGATTGTCGGCCATCTCGTCTAAGGTCTCTTCAACAACGATATTAGGAACGTCAGTTTCTAATTCTCGTCTACGTCGTCGATTCCTTCGATTACGATTGCGTCGATTCGAAGCTTCACTAGAATTGGAATAATCCTTCGATCGAGTGCGCATGCACTAAGCGTAGAATGGGTGGTAGCAAAGAAGATTCTTTTTGCGGTTTTTTCGATTTTTCAATTTTTTTTGTTTTTGATTGGTTTTTTAATTTTTTTGGATTTTTGAATGTATTACGTAGACAAAAATCTACAAATCTCTCCTCGAATCGACTTTCTCGATTAAAGGAGCCTCAAAGAATGAAAACGATCACATGGAGTGAACGTTCTCGATGACTTTAGAACGTTGGTGGAACACCAAAACGTTCAAGAGGGTTTAATCTTGAAAACACAAGCAAATATAATATACGTAGATAATACTTGGGCGGCAAACCCTCGATTAGCCTTCTTTCTCAAAACACGCACAAGCAAGCGGAGGAAACGAGGCGGCGCGAAGCACTTAAGAGCCTTTTCCCTTTAGGTCGTGAAATACAACCGCCTTATACCCACCTTATAGTTTGTGTTAATTGAAATTAAGCCTCACGAAAGTATTTATCTATTTTGCCTTTAAACTTTTGCTTTGGATTCGAATACAATGATCGAGTGATGAAATCCCGAATCAAGGTTGCGTTTTCACGCTTTTGGAGTACTTGTATATTTATTGTTCTTACGTAGTACAATATAGTAATAATATTCACAATAAAAACGAAAACCAATATATATACAATATAGTAAAGATTCATTTGTGTTTAATTTAGGAAAACTAAACACGATTTATTTGGATATTATAATATAATAATGAAAAATAACAAAAATGAGTATGTACGATATTCACGCTTTTCAAAAAAATGAAAAGCAAAAACGCACTACTCACACAAACACGATACTAATAATAATGGCACACTAAACACCTCCCCGGCAGCGGCGCCAAAATGATGTTGTGTAAATCGTACACGTTTTAGGAAAAACGCGTATGAGTGGCAAGTATTAAGTTATACGCTTTAGGAAAAACGTAAAACCGAATAAATGCGGGTTCGTTCTCGAAGGAGGTGTGTGTATTAATGTGCCAATATATAAAATAACAATGTTTGGATTAGTGACGTTTTTGGTTTAGAAAGAGAAAAAGTAAAGACGAGCTACGACTACGATTTAAACTACGACGTTGACGTAAAACGCGAACGTAAATACGTAAAACGCGACAAAATTAAAAATTAAACCTAAAAATTAATTAAAATATTAAACTAAGTCTTAAATAATATAAATAAGAATAAAAATCCAACAAATATATTTTAAAACCTTTTATTAATTAAATATTCAATTTTAAATGCTATTTAAAGCCCAAAAATTAAATATAATTAACAAAATGCCCAAAATATTATTTTATTGAACTAATAAGTCACTTATATTATTTAAAGACTAAAAACTATTTTTCTTAAATTTTAAAAACTATTTTTATATTTTTAAATCACTTAAAACTATTTTTAAACTAAAATAATGATTAAAAATAATAAAATAATGCCAAAATTAATTTGACAATTTTAAAAATCCTAAATTACCCTAATGAACAGTAGAAAATTGAAAAAGTTTGAAAAATGTAAAAATTTGCACTAAAAGACAAAACTGATTAATAATAAAACCCTAATTAAACTAATTTAATTATAAAAATAATTAAAAAGTGAACAGTGAAAATTTTTAAAACCAAAAATCTTAAAATATTATTCTAAGTCTAGGAAAAATTTTAAATCTGAAAAATAATGAATTTTTACACTAAATGCCAAAAACAGTCTTTAAAAAGTTAATTAAAATAGTCAATTAATCTAAAAAATATCAAATGAACAGTAAAATAAAAACTATTTAAACAGAAAAATCAAGAATTAAAAAAGAAAAATAATAAAAAAGAATGAAGTTCTAAATCCTATTTTTTCTCACTAAAGACAAAAAAGAATGAAACTGAAAGTGACACTTTGCTTGTTTTTGGCAGTTAGCACAAGCAGTGGAAACGAAAGCACTAGCAGGGGTAATGAAGTTCCCACTGCTAGTGCAAATTAATAGGTCTGGGCACTATTTAGATTGTAACTTTCTTGTTTCTTGGTTTTGAATGGCAACAAAGGCACCCCTACACTCAGTGGAGTGTAGGGAGTCACAATAAGCAAGAAAAAAGGCAAGCTATTCACAAAAATCACACACAAATTTCCCTAATAGGGGACTGTAATACAGAAAAGTGGCTGTGGGTGTTGGTTGCTGGTGCAATTGGCACCTAGGGTGAGATTTGGCTTACCAAATCTTCACAAATGCCCAACCCAATCACTACAAACTGGTCTAAAACCCTAGATGCTCCTAATAACTAACAGATTACAAGCTCTTAACTCAAAAATTACAAGAACAACTCTATATTAAAGCCTACTGATTATTTATAGCAGAATATATGATGACATGCAAAACTCAACTCCACATTATACTACTTCAATCCAAGTACTAAGGCAACTAAATCTACCTTAAGGGAGTATGTATGGACTGTTTATACAAGAACCTGGTGTCACCCAAATCCTATAAGCCACAAATCCAAACACCCCTTTAACTACTAAAAACTGAAAATAAACAAACTAAATGCCATTCAAATCATCCTAAACTGATTAATTTCTATCCTAACATGCATATAAGTCATAAATAAGCATGAACAAACAGATACTCTATCACAAAAACAGGTTGCACTCAAAATCACATAAATCACTTAAAAAGTAAAAAAAATAGCACAAGGGGGTTCAAGCCTTAGGACCTTAGCTGATGCCTTCCCTGGTGAAACTTTTTGGCTTTCAAGGGCTTATGGAGAGTGTAGAGACCCCTGTTGGAGTTCAACAACAGAACTAGGGGAACCATATCTTCAACATGAGAAAAGAAAAAAAAATGGAATAAGGGTCTTGTTCCTTGCTTCCTGCACAAACACAATCAACCAGGAGACACTTCAAGTAGCAAAAGACCACAAGCTTAAAGCTGGTGGCTTTTTCTACAGTAAGATTAGTACAAAAATAACCCAAAATCTTTTGAAAACAGATTTTTTTGAAACTCAAATATCACTTGAAAAACCTTTCTGAAATCTGATGAATTGAAAGAAAAAATATGAGATTCTTCTTAAATCCAACACAACTCCACTTTCACTTCATTGTGTTTGGATTTTAGAAATTCTAAAAGGAATGTTCTTGCCACAACTTTTTAACCACTATTTGAATTCGTATCAAAACCTTACACTATTTTTTTTGCAAAGTAAAGATTACTGATTTCACTAAAGCAATAAATAAAATGGAACACAGGATTTGTGCAAGCTTAAAAAGATACTTTAAATATTCATCAATAAAATTTTTACACAAAAACTGGAACAAGGAAAATGGGACATAATCCGTCCCATTTTATACTACCCTACTGATTCTTCTAGTACGTTGAATAAAATAATACAAATAAAATCACAATCTAAACCCTAACAAGCTGTCTTCCAAAATTGCCCTTGGGTCAAACTAGTCTTCAAGCCCTCATGTGAAGATGGCAGTGGTCACATGTGATTCCAGCTAGGTTAGGATGATCTTGGCCCTTAAAATGGTCTTGTGGATGAAGAAACGTGATTGGAGCCGTTTATTTTCTGAAGGATTCGTTTTTTTCCAAATATGGCTAAGCAGGGGAGCATGGTGGGGACCATTTGGGTGAGTGGGGGATTATTTTGTGAAGTGGGTTTTGGTTAGGGGATGGACAATTATCAAACTGGACAGTATTGATTAATAACCCTTGTTTTGAAGAAATTATAGGATTAGGGTTTAAAGGGTGGGGGTTTGATAAACAGGGGTGTTTGATCGTAATTGGGGATTAAGGATTTGAATTTGGTGTTTACCACCAAAAGTATTCAGTTTAAAAACTGACTTAATAAATTAAGTTGGGTGGATTCTGACGTGGGACAAAGGGAAGTCGTGATTGGTGGATGGAGAGTAGTGGGTGAGGTGTCGGCTTGTGAGAGGTGGTGAGGAGTTTGTTTGTCTGGCCCAAATGCCCCCTCATTTCCCATAAACTTGCCAAATAAGGTTTTCAGCCCTAATCTTTCCATTCTCTTGCAAGTAAAGTTCTTGTTTTTCCATTTTGGCCACCAATACTTTTTGCAAAAGTATTCCAAGGACCTTTTATGCATTTAATGCATTCTTCAAGGGCTATAATGGAATTTTCTTGAAACTTAAGGACCAATCTTGTAATAATAGAGATTTACAAGGGTCAAAAGTGACAAGTCTTCAAAAGTTGAGGGACCATTCTTGCCAAATCTTCAAACTTCAAGGACTTGAATAGAAATTCATGATTCGGGCCCGGTTCTTTGTGCGGCTTCGTTTCCCGTGTTCGATTTTGCTTGATTCCTTTGATCTTTTGGTGAATTCACGATATCCGTACCTGAAATACACAATGAACAAACACAGGCATATTTTGGGTATTTTGATGACATTTTAAGCGTTTTAAGCCCGATTTGGACGATGAGACTATGTATAAATACAGTCTCATCAATAACATAGAAATAGGGGATGGTCCACATTTTTTACATTTCTTTTTTTTATTTTGATTGTATCTACATACCCCTTTTTCTATTTGGGTTGCTAACTCAACGGTAGAGTACTCGACTTTTAAGTGCGGCTAGGATCTTTTACACATTTAGATGAAGCGAGGGATTCGTACATACCATCGGTAAAGTTTGGAAGACCACGACTGATCCTGAAAGGGAGTGATGAAGATGGTACTTCAGTTTTGAGTTAATCAGTTAACTGTTATATATCAGAGTAAATTGATATAATTGTCCTTACAGTCTTTCGAGAAATAACAGTTTTAACTTCACTAATTAACTAATTTCTTCTTCAAAGTTTACAATATTAATTTTAGACAAGTAGATAAACCTACTTCATGTATGAAAGGAATACACGATTAGATTCAAACCAAAATTGTTCATTCATCGCAAGACAACTCATGCAACCACAACATATGACAGAAGAGATCGAGCACTCAAAGTTTCCCTCAAACCAAAAGAAGAAATTTTTACGCTGAAATAATCTTTGCTCAAGTAGAAAAACACGAGAAGAGATTATAAATCAGTGCTAAAATTAAAACCAACACGATCTGGTTACCAAGTGAAATGGTTTTGTCCTTTTGTTCTTTTGATATTGGAAGATTGGGGCTCTAAAGAAAAGCCATTGATATGCAATCTTCTAATTCACCTTTGAAAATTGGCCTTCCTATACATGCTTGTATTTTCCTTCGGTCCATGCCTGCAATTATGACACCAGCCATAACTTTGTTAAGCTATACTAAACCAGTAGTTTGTACGAAAGATTTATGATTTCACAGAAATTGCAAAATGACATCTAAATTTAAAGTCTAGAAAGCTCATGTCAAAATGAAAAATCTTAGAGGACGTATAATCAAGATGAGTCTAGTTATGGCATGATCTGTCGACCCGACACTCTTTTGGTTAGAAAGAAAAAAGGTAACTGCCTCGGCCCTGGTGTTACTGAAAAGTAAATCACGTAACATCATGATTAAAGGGACGAGGACATCTTTTGTCCTTTTTACCAATTTGACTTATTAACTTTTTCTTAACAGTAAAAGCATTGTGAATTTACTTGTAGCTGATCACCAATAACCAAAGCATGCTTATCGGGTGAAAACCACACCCAACCTTTCTTAGAATAAACATGAAACTCTGAAGATCCATCACACACATGAAAACATAGCACGTGTTTGTGTTCCGACCCTCTAATCAGCATTCAAATCTCATCATAACTCAATGAAATAAGTAATTTTATTAAGCATAAGCCAAATATGCATTACCAAACACCCCCTAATTTGTAATGTCATAGTGTTGATGTAATCAAGTGACCATGCTATAAAAAGATTGTTTCATATACTGAACAGATTTATCACAATTCTTAAAGTAAAAAAGGGGACACTCGTATGGATTCGAGGTTTCAGTTAGCATGTAAATGCAGGCTTGGGTTTGAAATACATGCTGATTGGGAAATCTGAATTGAAGTTTGTACGCTCTATGCAGGATGTCATAAACCATGTCGAATAATATACTGTAATTACAAGGTTATTTTAACTATAGATAGTGAAACATTATGGAGTTAGAATTGATTTGCTTACATTTGAGGTTTTTCCTTCTTATAATAATGAGGTGCTCTTTCCACAAGCCACTCGGGTTCAAGTTAATATCACACCTTAATATCACACCACCGTCCATGTCCACGGTTAGAGGTGGCAAGATAGGCGAATCTGAAGGTCCGGTAATGGGTCAAAAATCAAAGGTCAATAATAGAGTTTAAAAGGACCCGTTTGACCCGTTCCCTTTTAACATATCCAAAACGACCCATTAACTTGTAAATGGGTCGTAATTGCCACCTCCACATGCGAGATGCAAGAAAAGTCAGATTATTCATATACAATTGTGGCTATAATGGAGTATCTTACATATTAATCGAGTATGTGTACAACCTGAGATTATGGCCTTGTTTATTATGTCTCGAGCACTCTCCATACTCCTCACCCGCGTTAACATTATAGTAACACTGGGTATTACACTTGTAGATCAGTAGCACGCTGACTTGATAACTTAACAGACTTGATAACTTGGTGTAAAAAAGGGAGCTGGGAAGTCTCATTGAGTTCCCATCAAGGACTATGAGTAAATACAATTAAGCCCAATCAAATTGAAGTTTCTTCATAACATCCTTTTGAGCGTCGCTAGCATTATCAGTTGTTTTGAACAATCGGTTTTTAGGATATCCCCATTCATAGAACTACAATGGTCTCGTTGTTTTGAAGAAGATATGCAGGCCTTTTTAAAGGCAGGATACCAAGTATCAGATTTACATTGAGCGTGAGAGCCAAATGAATTGGAATTTTTTTTCATTTACAGTGTACCAAAATATTCTCTTATTGAAGTGTTTCAGGATCAAAACAGTAAGTAGTATTTGCTTTACGGTAGTTTTGAATTAACAGGGCTGTTTTTCGTGTCCATGATTATGCATTTAGCATGAATGGTTTACAATGAGATGATGCTAGTTTATTGTTGATGTGATAGTTTTATATGCAATATTTCTATTGATCTACGTATATTATAACCTTAGTTGGGCAATCAAGCACTGGTTTATGATCTAACTATTCAACTCATATGAGATTTCATAAAATTATATGTGATTTGTATTCTAATTCATATGTGATTTGTATTCTAATTCATATGTGATTTCATGAAATAATATGTGATTTCATGAAATAATATGTGATTTTGTGACATTCGTCAAATTTCCATTTTAATTTATTCATCTAGTACGAGTATTTTAACTGTTTACCGACGAGTTGTCGACATGAATGTGTTAATTATTTTTGCTTTGCGGACAAAGCCCTTTTTAGGGAGAGCATATGTAACATCTCGAGTTTTCACGATTATTAAGTTGAATGCAATACACAAGTTGGTGGGCGTTTTATGTTTGCCGTACGTTTATTTGGTATATTTACTAGATTACGTGAAGTCTCGCACAATTGCTTTGTTTTGGGATCGTGTGTCAAACGGTTATTGAGTCATGATTATTCAGTTCGCGTCTAAAACCTAAACATCGTGAAACCGAGTCGAGTATATAACTGTCACAGCATTGCACATATAATTGAGTATAAACTTTCATTTATGTTTATTGCAAAACTTGCCTTACAAGTGTCCCAAATTCAATCACATGTCCAGCTACAAATAAACTTCATAGTTTATTTCCCCACTAACCACTACAAGACAGCACACATGCCTAGTTTACCCCATTTGGGTATATCACAAGTTACCATTTTCAGTTTGAAGGTAACCCTAGACTAACAATACATGTTTATATACAAACCCAAAGTTTATCCAATGTCCAAATACAAGTTTATCACTGTCCAAATTACAAACACAAAAATCTGCACAAGTCATTCAAATACAACTCCTGGGTAGAGTGAGGATTAGGTCCAGCCGACCCACACGTCGCGTCCAACCTGCAAAACCGAAAAGAGTCAAGCTTGTTTTCCATCCCGTCCGAACCTGCAAACCGAAACATAGCATCCCATTGTGAGTCTTTTCGTCTTTTCGTCTTTCCTTTATGAAGTCCTAGTTGTGCTCGTTTTGTACGAACCTGCGAATAAACAAACCAATGTGTTAGTCATTGTAAAGGTCTTATTCTTTTACTAAAAACTGAAATTGGTTAAACTTTATTACTAGTACTTGAAACGTGTCTACAACTTTACTATTCTGTCAACCAAACCGAGACCCGACTTAGACCAAACCGAGACCCGACTTAGACCAAACCGAGACCCGACTTAGACCAAACCGTGACCCAATCAAGACCACAATCAAGAACCAAACCGAGACCCAAGTCAAACCAAACCGAGACCCAATTAAAGGCCAAACCGAGAACCAAACCAAGCCAACCAAGTTCTTACTTTCTGCCAAAACTATCAACAATCAATACCAACCAATCTAAATGTCTAAACCATTTGTTATTTTACAGAAACACCCTAAAAACCCTTAATCTTGCCGCAGGTATAAAACCCCCATTTCAAATCGAAACCCTAGAAATTTAAAAACCCTTTTAAACATTTAATTAACACTTTTCACATTTCAAAAACATCACATGAACATGAGTAACAGTCAAATATAAAAACCCCCGATTTTATGAAAACCCTAGATTGACTTTTTATTAATTAAAACATTAATTAAACCTAATCTAAACCCAAACCCCATAGTTAATTTAATTAAAAACGAGTTATGCAAAAACCCCCAATTTACCGAAACCCTAATTTTTATAAATCGATTTTATATTGAAATTAGTTTGATTTTATAATAGAAAACATCAATTAATTGTGTTTAAACCCGAGTTTGATAAAAACCCCCAAATATTTCAAAACCCTAAATTCGTTTATTTCAAATCCGAGAACCATATGATTCACAACAAGTTTATACAAATTAATCAAACCCACTGATCTTTTATAAATCAAAAATCAATTAACTTGTAAAAGAAATGAAGGAGAACAAACTTATCTTTGATTTTGACTGGAGATTTACGTGACCGCAAGGATGAACACATCAGAAAACCCAATCGGTTTGATGTGGGGATTAAACCCCACATCTCACGCGATCTAAACACCTCAGACCACCCATATTTGATTGATGCATTCAAACTGATAAGATATTTAGCCATGGAGGGGTGAACCGATCTAGATTTAAGAGAGAGAAGGGATTGGGGCGGTGGAGATATTATCGAGGGAAGAGAGAGAGTGAAACTCTCTGTTATGGAGAGTTGTGTGTGTGTAACACACGTTTAGTACTCCTTCCGTTCCTTGTTTATTCCGCCCATGGGCCGGGCCGGGTCTAATGACCCTTGGGCCGGTTTGTGTGTAAGGGTATTGGACCCATTTTGGGCCTTGTGTATTTATTAAGTTTAGTTAAAAGCCCATAAACGAATTTTATAAATTTAGGATATAATTTAACCCGTAAAACCCGACCGTTTAATAACCGACTTTTATTTGTCGTACTTTTCCGTAAACGTATGGTTTCGTCAAGCACAACTAGGGTGTCGTGTCTTAATTAATATAATTTTTCGTATCGTAACTCGATTCTCATAATTAATTAGGTCGCGGCTAGCGTAACCGTACTCTCGAGCTATTTTATCTTCGTTCTCTTTGCTGAATTAACGAGGTGAGTTTATAGCCCCATACTTTACTATTTTTCACTGCTTTTTGGGGTGAGACATTGCTTGATTTTAACGTATGAACACAAGTGCATTTACTGATTTATATATTAGTCTAAGTCCCACTAAAAACCCAGTTGCTTTGGCCCGTGAATCGTGAACCGTTAATTACTTTGTGTAAGCGCGAATGTAATGGATAGATCTATCGGGATTGACGTCCCTGTCTGTCTTGTCCAACAAGGGGACAAGCGGGCACAGTTTCATTTGAGTCAGAGATAGGATGTCGTGGGTTTAGGCATCTAGTTTGGGCTACATTTATATGATTATACTGCCGGTGTTGTTAACGCTTCGGTGTCACGAGCTTAGACTGTAATAAATACTTTTGGGATGACTTTGTATCTGTTATATTGTCATCACATCTGGGAAAATCTTGTGGTTCATTAAACATTTCCACTTAGCTAAACCTATGAACTCACCAACTTTATGTTGACACTTTAGCAATGTTTTTCTCAGGTATTAAGAAGGAAGATGCTAAATGAGGTCTCATGCATTGCCGTCATTTCTTTGAAACAACGATCATTTGTACCATTTGAGAAAACTATGTTTTGTAACTGTATTCAGTTTATGCTTCCGCACTTTGTTAAAACTATTTATTTTATTAATCACAAGTGATCTATTTTTCCGAACGTCTCATTTAGAGGTCGTTCTTTGTGACTATGTGCGTATGATAATCATGACGTCACCACTCCCTTGTCGCCATTATACTCTGATATTTTGGGAGTGTGACAGATTGGTATCAGAGCCATAGTTATAGAGAACTAGGTTGCATTTAGTAACTCTAGACTATAACTGCTCTATGTTTAATCGATTATCATACAGATTGTAAGTATTAAGTATATGTAGATACATAAGTAATAAATGGGATACATGTGAATTAACAATTACGAGGAATATTTACATGGGTTACATGTGCAACAACAAAATCTGAATTATGTTATATGGGATACATGTGGATTCAACAATGATTGCTATGTTATGTTAATGTCCTTTTTACGGACTAATTTTATAAGATATTTACACCCATTTATTTTGTTTATGATTACAGCGATGTCTTCATCTGATGATTCCACGTCTACAGGAGCGTACTACAACCGTAGTTCACAGTCGACCATCAGTTCATCAGTAGGACTACCTAGAGGATCGCCGTCAGGATATCCGTGGTACCGGATGGTTTCAGGTGACGATACAGAGAGAGAGACTGAGGAGGTTCGTCATTCACCGATCCGTATTCCTGATGCATCAGCTGACGATGTGCTTAGCCTAGAAGGCGGAGGAGAGGATGACTTAGACACTGACGTGGTGCAGTCACCAGGTCAGACATCAGTGACTGGAGATGAGACGGTAGAGGAGACAGAGGATGATGAGATGGAGTTTACAGATGGGGAAGGAGAGCCTATGGAGGTCACAGACACTGAGGACCCTCCTACTGCATATGCTGCTACTCCTGAGGTTTCCCTAGCACACGTCTCCTCATCTTCATCTGAAGACGAAGGAGAAAGGACTGCTATTCCTGCTCCAGCACCTGGTACTCTACCTTTCTACTATGTGAGACGACGTCTTCGGGGGAGAGCTGCTCGACCACCACTATCACCTTACCGACCTCTCATACCTTTCACTGCCACTGACAGGCATGCAGCCCGCACACCTGCCAGTCCTGTCCCAGAGACACCACTACTACTACCACCACCAGAGACTGTACCTGCAGTGTACCAGGAGATGCTTACTGACGCTGGTATCTCTACAGGACCGAGAGCTACGACTCCTCTTCCTAGGAGAGCTACGTCGACGGTGGTGATGCTTGGGGCGGCAGATGGATGTGTGACGACACGATTGAACAGGTTGGAGGATGCTGTAGAGGCTTTAGGTGAGGAGTATAATGAAGTGCAGGATAAGTTGGAGGCACTGGCGAAGAAGAGTCCAGTTAGGGATGAGACAGTGTTGACAGTATGTGTGACCCGTCTACGAGGACAGCTTCTTACTGTTCTTGATCAGATGGAATCCATGCCGAACGCTCGTCTTGAGGAGATTGGGAGCCTGATGACCCGTTGGGGAGTAGAGCCATTGGTGGAGACAGGCGGACTAGAGGCACCAGTGGATGACCCTGTTGCGGACTTGGATAAGAGGTTTAGAGCCGCTTGTCATGATACCGATGTTAGACTGAGAGATTCCCAGGCTCGTGAGCTCGTGGTTGAGAGGAGGTTAGCAGAGTTGGAGAAGGAGCTTCATCAGCGCCGTGAGGGCACTAGTTAGATTTATCTTGTACCATCGACCTATCCCTGTATGACCACTAAGCTTTGAAGTTTGTCTTAGCTAGTTGGTATTTTATTTTCTTTTATTATGTTATGACAAACTATGATGTACTATCAAACGATTTTATGAATGATATTATGAGTTGCAAAAATTGCGAGATCATTATATATTGTGTATTATATCCTGGAGCATTTCATAATTGTATTGTGCGTGCCATGCGTGTTATGTCTGGCAAAACTCATTATCCTATTACCTTGTTAGATTATGGCGCCAGTTAGAAGATCCGAAACGCAGAATCCACCAGCCGCTACCGGTGGAATTGACACCGTCATGCTAAGCCAAATGATAGCCGAACGAGTGGCCGAGGCACTCGCGACCGCTGAAGCAAATCGCACAGCTAGCACACAGGAGGAGACCAACCAAGGAGCTACTAATGCTATTGCACGGACTTGTACCTATAAGGAATTTCGTGCAGTTACGCAAGTAAGTTTCCGCGGTACTGAAGGAGCAGTAGGATTAACCAGGTGGTTTGAGAAGCTAGAATCCCAATTTGGGATTAGCAATGTCGCTGAAGCCGACAAGGTGAAGTTTGCGTCAAGCACGTTAGTGGATGGTGCTTTGACTTGGTGGAACGTCTATGCTCGTGCAGTGACCATTGACGTTGCCCAAGCGACGCCCTGGAGTGAATTTAAAACTATGTTTGTGTGGAAATACTGCCCACGAAATGAAGTCAAGCAGATGGAAGTTGAGCTGTGGAACCTGAAGGTCAAGGGTACTGCTCTTACTGCTTACAATCAGCGCTTTCAAGAGCTGATCTTGTTATGTCCTGAAATGGTGCCCAACGATGACCGATTGTTGGAGCGATACATTGAAGGACTACCTTTGAGCATCAAAGGGAATGTGACTTCATCCAAGCCGACCGATTTGCACGAGGCAATCGACATGGCTCAGAGTCTGATGTACCAAGTGGTACAGGAGTTGGGAGAAAATACTGGGGATAAAAGAAAGTGGTCTGGCAACCACTACAACAACAATACCAACAACAGCAACAACCCAAACAACTACAACCAGAACAAGCGACAAGAAGTAGCAAGAGTGTTTACTGCTGGACAAGGAAATACTGGAAACTACGCTGGAAGACTTCCTTTCTGCGGAAAATGTGGTCGACACCATGAAGGAGCATGTCCCCCTACGTGCTACAATTGTGGGAAGGCGGGACATAAGGCAAAGGAATGTCGAGCACCACCTCGTTCTACTAATCAAAGAGGACCTGGAACGCAAGGTGGCCAAGGAACAAATGTCACTTGCTTTGGATGTGGAGAGAAAGGTCACTACAAGAACAAATGTCCAAGCAGTGGGAACCAAGGTCGTAGTAACCAGATTCGAGGGAATCAAAATCAGAACCAAGGGAACCAGAAGCAGAATCAAGGGAACCGAGGAGGAAATAACCGAGCCACAACTAGTACTCCTGGAGGATTCACGGCACCTAGCAAAGTGTATCATCTCTGTGCTGAAGCTGCTGTGCAAGACAACAATGTTGTGACTGGTACGTTTCTAGTCAATAACAACTATGCTTCAGTACTATTTGATTCTGGTGCGGATAGGAGTTTTGTGTCGTCTATATTTAGTGAACGCCTAAATGTTACCCCTACTGCGTTAGACGTTAAGTATAATGTAGAACTAGCCGATGGGAAGTCAGTAACCACCGACGTTATTCTGAAAGGATGTAGTGTAAGGCTACAAGGTCGTTCGTTTAGTATCGACCTACTCCCTATAGAATTGGGAAGTTTTGACGTCATCATTGGAATGGATTGGATGTCGAAGCATCACGCGGAGATTTTATGTCATGAGAAGTGTGTCCGTGTTCCTTATGGAAACGACGTACTCATCATACAAGGCGAAAGAAGTGGAGTGAAGAATGGATCAAGATTGGAAGTCATCTCATGTATCAAGACCCAAAGATACATTGAAAAGGGATGTCCGGTATTCTTGGTTCAAGTAACACAAAAGGAAGGAGAAGAAGATCACGAGAAGAAGGTGGAAGATGTACCGATCGTTAGAGACTTTCCGGACGTATTCCCAGAGGATTTACCCGGACTACCACCAGCACGGCAAGTGGAGTTTCACATCGAGCTTACACCAGGAGCCGCGCCTGTTGCTAGAGCCCCAAACCGTCTAGCACCGGCCGAGATGACAGAGTTAGCTGAACAGATAAAGGAACTTTCTGACAAAGGTTTCATTAGACCCAGTTCCTCACCTTGGGGAGCGCCGGTCTTATTTGTCAAAAAGAAAGATGGATCCTTTAGAATGTGTATCGATTACCGAGAATTGAATAAGCTGACGATAAAGAACCGCTACCCATTGCCGAGGATTGACGATCTTTTCGACCAATTGCAAGGATCTAGCATATACTCGAAGATCGATTTAAGGTCAGGATATCATCAACTAAGGGTTAGAGAGGAAGACGTTCATAAAACGGCTTTTAGAACCCGGTACGGACACTACGAGTTCCAAGTTATGCCTTTTGGTTTGACAAACGCACCTGCGGTATTCATGGATCTCATGAACCGAGTTTGCAAACCATACTTGGACAAGTTTGTGATTGTATTTATCGATGACATTCTCATCTATTCTCGTAATGAAGAAGAGCACAAGGAACATTTGAAGACTATATTAGAGCTGCTAAGGAAGGAGAAGTTATATGCAAAGTTTTCCAAATGTGAGTTTTGGATAAACACAGTGCAATTCCTTGGGCATGTGATCGACAGCAGTGGTATTCACGTTGATCCTGCTAAGATCGAGGCCGTAAAGGATTGGGCGACTCCAACAACACCCACGGAGATCCGTCAATTTTAGGTCTTGCTGGTTACTATAGGAGATTCATTGAAGGTTTCTCCAAGATAGCTAAACCAATGACGGAATTGACTCAAAAGGATAAGAAGTTTGAGTGGAAGGAGGATCAAGATTTGGCATTCCAGACGTTGAAGCAGATGTTGTGTGAAGCACCTATACTAGCCCTACCTGAGGGTAATGAAGACTTTGTGGTGTATTGTGATGCATCCATAAAAGGGTTAGGTGCAGTACTGATGCAAAGGACTAAGGTCATAGCTTACGCATCAAGACAACTAAAAGTACACGAGAAGAACTACACAACTCATGACCTAGAGTTGGGAGCAGTGGTGTTTGCCTTGAAGATTTGGAGACACTACCTTTATGGGACTAAGTGTGTTGTATTCACTGATCATAAGAGTCTACAACATATTTTGAATCAAAAGGAACTCAACATGAGACAACGACGTTGGCTAGAGTTGCTCAGTGATTACGATTGCGAAATCCGTTATCACCCGGGCAAGGCAAATGTCGTGGCCGACGCTTTGAGTCGAAAGGAGAGAGTTCTTAGGGTGAAGGCTTTAATGATGACCATTGACTTAGACCTTCCATCCTTAATTCTCAAGGCTCAGAAAGAAGCAGTCGAGGAAGAAATTCTCAAGACTGAAGATGTTGGAGGAATGATAAAGAAGTTGGAAGCACGTTCGGATGGAACGTTATGCCTTGATAATAGGAGTTGGTTACCATGCCATGGTGACCTACGATCCTTGATTATGCATGAGTCGCATAAGTCAAAGTATTCCATACATCCGGGATCTGATAAAATGTATCATGATCTGAAGATGTTGTATTGGTGGCCGAACATGAAGGCGGATATTGCTACATACGTTAGCAAGTGTTTGACTTGTGCCAAAGTCAAAGCCGAACATATGAAACCATCAGGATTATTGGTCCAACCCGAACTGCCAGAATGGAAGTGGGAAAGGATCACTATGGATTTCATTACCAAGCTACCAAAGACCGCAGCCGGATTCGACACGATTTGGGTAATCGTCGACCGACTCACCAAATCGGCTCATTTCCTACCCATCAAGGAGACTGATGGAATGGATAAGTTAGCAAGGACATACTTGGAGGAAGTAGTCACGAAGCACGGTGTGCCTGTGTCTATAATCTCCGACCGAGACAGCCGATTTACTTCGCAGTTTTGGAAGTCACTGCTGAAGGCATTGGGAACGCAGTTGGATATGAGCACTGCGTACCATCCCCAAACTGACGGTCAAAGTGAACGGACCATTCAAACCCTAGAAGATATGCTGAGAGCTTGTGTGATTGACTTTGGAAATAGATGGGATAGACACCTACCTCTGGTGGAATTCTCATACAACAATAGTTATCACACTAGCATTAAGGCAGCGCCGTTCGAAGCACTGTATGGTAGGAAGTGTCGTTCACCCGTGTGTTGGGCAGAGGTCGGTGAAGCACAACTCACTGGACCCGAGATCATACACGAGACTACTGAGAAGATCTTTAAGATTAAGAGCCGTATGCAAGCCGCAAGGGATCGACAGAAGAGTTATGCTGATATGAGACGCAAACCCCTTGAGTTTGAGGTTGGTGATAAAGTTATGTTGAAGGTCTCGCCTTGGAAAGGTGTGATTCGCTTTGGAAAGCGTGGAAAGTTAAACCCTCGTTACATTGGACCCTTCGAGATTATAGAGAGGATTGGTCCCGTAGCTTATCGTTTGGAATTACCCCAAGAACTGAGCCGAGTGCATAATGTGTTCCACATTTGCAATCTGAAGAAATGCTTAGCCGACGAGACACTCGTTATCCCTTTAGAAGAGATTCAACTCGACGACAAACTCAACTTTGTAGAAGAACCAGTAGAAGTTATGGATCGTCAAGTCAAACAACTCAAGCAAAGCCGTATACCTATTGTGAAGATCCGATGGAACGCGCGTAGAGGTCCAGAATACACGTGGGAACGTGAAGATCAATTCAAGAGCAAGTATCCTCATCTTTTCGCTAACCAACCTACTACAACAACGTCTTGATTTCGTGACGAAATCTCTAAAACATGGGAATACTATGACATTCGTCAAATTTCCATTTTAATTTATTCATCTAGTACGAGTATTTTAACTGTTTACCGACGAGTTGTCGACATGAATGTGTTAATTATTTTTGCTTTGCGGACAAAGCCCTTTTTAGGGAGAGCATATGTAACATCTCGAGTTTTCACGATTATTAAGTTGAATGCAATACACAAGTTGGTGGGCGTTTTATGTTTGCCGTACGTTTATTTGGTATATTTACTAGATTACGTGAAGTCTCGCACAATTGCTTTGTTTTGGGATCGTGTGTCAAACGGTTATTGAGTCATGATTATTCAGTTCGCGTCTAAAACCTAAACATCGTGAAACCGAGTCTAGTATATAACTGTCACAGCATTGCACATATAATTGAGTATAAACTTTCATTTATGTTTATTGCAAAACTTGCCTTACAAGTGTCCCAAATTCAGTCACATGTCCAGCTACAAATAAACTTCATAGTTTATTTCCCCACTAACCACTACAAGACAGCACACATGCCTAGTTTACCCCATTTGGGTATATCACAAGTTACCATTTTCAGTTTGAAGGTAACCCTAGACTAACAATACATGTTTATATACAAACCCAAAGTTTATCCAATGTCCAAATACAAGTTTATCACTGTCCAAATTACAAACACAAAAATCTGCACAAGTCATTCAAATACAACTCCTGGGTAGAGTGAGGATTAGGTCCAGCCGACCCACACGTCGCGTCCAACCTGCAAAACCGAAAAGAGTCAAGCTTGTTTTCCATCCCGTCCGAACCTGCAAACCGAAACATAGCATCCCATTGTGAGTCTTTTCGTCTTTTCGTCTTTCCTTTATGAAGTCCTAGTTGTGCTCGTTTTGTACGAACCTGCGAATAAACAAACCAATGTGTTAGTCATTGTAAAGGTCTTATTCTTTTACTAAAAACTGAAATTGGTTAAACTTTATTACTAGTACTTGAAACGTGTCTACAACTTTACTATTCTGTCAACCAAACCGAGACCCGACTTAGACCAAACCGAGACCCGACTTAGACCAAACCGAGACCCGACTTAGACCAAACCGTGACCCAATCAAGACCACAATCAAGAACCAAACCGAGACCCAAGTCAAACCAAACCGAGACCCAATTAAAGGCCAAACCGAGAACCAAACCAAGCCAACCAAGTTCTTACTTTCTGCCAAAACTATCAACAATCAATACCAACCAATCTAAATGTCTAAACCATTTGTTATTTTACAGAAACACCCTAAAAACCCTTAATCTTGCCGCGGGTATAAAACCCCCATTTCAAATCGAAACCCTAGAAATTTAAAAACCCTTTTAAACATTTAATTAACACTTTTCACATTTCAAAAACATCACATGAACATGAGTAACAGTCGAATATAAAAACCCCCAATTTTATGAAAACCCTAGATTGACTTTTTATTAATTAAAACATTAATTAAACCTAATCTAAACCCAAACCCCATAGTTAATTTAATTAAAAACGAGTTATGCAAAAACCCCCAATTTACTGAAACCCTAATTTTTATAAATCGATTTTATATTGAAATTAGTTTGATTTTATAATAGAAAACATCAATTAATTGTGTTTAAACCCGAGTTTGATAAAAACCCCCAAATATTTCAAAACCCTAAATTCGTTTATTTCAAATCCGAGAACCATATGATTCACAACAAGTTTATACAAATTAATCAAACCCACTGATCTTTTATAAATCAAAAATCAATTAACTTGTAAAAGAAATGAAGGAGAACAAACTTATCTTTGATTTTGACTGGAGATTTACGTGACCACAAGGATGAACACATCAGAAAACCCAATCGGTTTGATGTGGGGATTAAACCCCACATCTCACGCGATCTAAACACCTCAGACCACCCATATTTGATTGATGCATTCAAACTGATAAGATATTTAGCCATGGAGGGGTGAACCGATCTAGATTTAAGAGAGAGAAGGGATTGGGGGCGGTGGAGATATTATCGAGGGAAGAGAGAGAGTGAAACTCTCTGTTATGGAGAGTTGTGTGTGTGTAACACACGTTTAGTACTCCTTCCGTTCCTTGTTTATTCCGCCCATGGGCCGGGCCGGGTCTAATGACCCTTGGGCCGGTTTGTGTGTAAGGGTATTGGACCCATTTTGGGCCTTGTGTATTTATTAAGTTTAGTTAAAAGCCCATAAACGAATTTTATAAATTTAGGATATAATTTAACCCGTAAAACCCGACCGTTTAATAACCGACTTTTATTTGTCGTACTTTTCCGTAAACGTATGGTTTCGTCAAGCACAACTAGGGTGTCGTGTCTTAATTAATATAATTTTTCGTATCGTAACTCGATTCTCATAATTAATTAGGTCGCGGCTAGCGTAACCGTACTCTCGAGCTATTTTATCTTCGTTCTCTTTGCTGAATTAACGAGGTGAGTTTATAGCCCCATACTTTACTATTTTTCACTGCTTTTTGGGGTGAGACATTGCTTGATTTTAACGTATGAACACAAGTGCATTTACTGATTTATATATTAGTCTAAGTCCCACTAAAAACCCAGTTGCTTTGGCCCGTGAATCGTGAACCGTTAATTACTTTGTGTAAGCGCGAATGTAATGGATAGATCTATCGGGATTGACGTCCCTGTCTGTCTTGTCCAACAAGGGGACAAGCAGGCACAGTTTCATTTGAGTCAGAGATAGGATGTCGTGGGTTTAGGCATCTAGTTTGGGCTACATTTATATGATTATACTGCCGGTGTTGTTAACGCTTCGGTGTCACGAGCTTAGACTGTAATAAATACTTTTGGGATGACTTTGTATCTGTTATATTGTCATCACATCTGGGAAAATCTTGTGGTTCATTAAACATTTCCACTTAGCTAAACCTATGAACTCACCAACTTTATGTTGACACTTTAGCAATGTTTTTCTCAGGTATTAAGAAGGAAGATGCTAAATGAGGTCTCATGCATTGCCGTCATTTCTTTGAAACAACAATCATTTGTACCATTTGAGAAAACTATGTTTTGTAACTGTATTCAGTTTATGCTTCCGCACTTTGTTAAAACTATTTATTTTATTAATCACAAGTGATCTATTTTTCCGAACGTCTCATTTAGAGGTCGTTCTTTGTGACTATGTGCGTATGATAATCATGACGTCACCACTCCCTTGTCGCCATTATACTCTGATATTTTGGGAGTGTGACAGATTTCTATTGATCTACGTATATTATAACCTTAGTATATGTGCTTCTCTATAAAATATGGTATGTTTTGTTTTGCGTAACAACTAACGCGTTGTTAGATATTTAATTTTTTTTAAAGGATGAAAGTGTGTTTTCTTATCTAGAAAAAAGCATTAGTTTAAATCATCAAAACCCCCTCAAAATCCATCCAAACCTGCACGCTCAAAAAACGATATCTTTCATATTTTTTTCTCGAAATAGATCGTACGGGTAGCTCACCTCGGTCAAGATGATGTTCGTTTCTTAAAGCATGTTCGAATGAGTAAAAATATAAACTTGTCGTGAATTCTATTCCTACATGAAGTCAGTTGTGCTTATTTGTGTGTAGATGCCAACTCCTTTTCTCTTATTTCATTTTGTTACCAAGAAAGTTTGATACTAGCAAGGGTATAAACTCTTCCAAGATCTCGCTTAACATCTTCATTCATAGAAAGCGTATTGATATTACACGAGTGAAAGATACTTTGTATTCAAATAGGCATTTGCTCTCAATTCATCATATGTTTCTCCTCATATTGTTCGGTTTCAAATGGGAACAAAATGTCCTTATCCAAAATCGAGTTTTTGTTTAGTGTTCTTTCTATCCATCGGTAAACATAGGACTAAGTATTTTTCTCATTTTATTTCAGTACATGAGATCGCTTGTCAAATGGTGTGGTTATTTTTTTTTTTGTTTAAAAAATCTCGTTTTTTCCAAAAACGAAAACTAAAAAAAACTAGTGAAGCTAATAAATTGGAAATCATTTTCACATTTGAGTCCAAAATATACGAATTAGACATTTGATTTACGTTGTCACTCGACCCAAACCCTCCAAAAACTACTGACCATAAAGACCAGTATTATCAATGACAAGAAACACATTACTCATGAATTTTTCAACAACCAAAGTTGAGTAAATTGACAACTACCTACTCATAAATTTTTCAACAACCGAATCAGAAAAAAGATATGTATTGTATTTGTTTTTCCTTATAAAAAATGAGATGCTTTTCTAGACTTGTATTTATCTTGGCCTCACATTTCTTCCTTCCTCAAAAAGACATACAACGGAATTTAGTACCCACCCACACTACTACACAAACACAAACACAAATGGTTACCATCCGTCCTCCACCAGATCCAGATCGAGAATCCATCACGGACTTTTCATCAGTTGTAACAGATGGTTTCGGAAGTAATATCGCCATTCGGTATAATTTTTTTATTTTCGTATTCCCTTGTTTTCGTTTTTTTACTGTATTGTTTTGTCATTACTTGTATGTAACCTTCTAATACTATTTTTTTAAGGATCTTGCTGGTAAACAGGATAATGAGGGCCAAAGGGCTCACTCTTACCATCTTTCTTGCATCACCAACAATCGCTGGTCTTTTTCTGGCTCTCTGTGTTTTAATTATCTATGGACGAGTCAAGAGGGTAAGTGATTTACTGTGTTTTGTTACTGTTAGTGGTGTAATGTATGTGAAAGAAAAGTGAAAATAGATCTGAAGCTTGGTTAAATGTGGTATTTGTCTGATTGTGAAAATATCTTTCCAAAAGTCTTAGTTTTATTTTTAGTTTTTTATCTTTACTACTACTAATACCAATTTAAAGTGTTTTGTGTTAGCTTTATCTTGTTTACATTTCTTGCTTCTAGTCACCCCATGAGCTTATCTTGTTTTTATTTCTTGTTTCTAGTCACCCCATGAAGGAAGATCCGCAAAGAGAAGCAGTAAGATTGAGTTGAGGCTTAAAGAGTTACAAGAAATGGTATTGTTTACTTTTAACTATGAATATATACTTATTGGTAACGGCCATGTAATAAAACTTATAGTTGAAACATGATGTATGAGCTTTAAGTAGAAATTGCCTTCCGTATGCAGGCTCGTCCTAACTCCTAAGGAATATTGGCTTGGATTGCTATTGTACACATTGGATTAGTTGTACAAAGCGATAGAGAGTCCAGCAAAAGCAACTCATGAATGGGAGAGGTAATTCGGTATTATTTTATGTCTAATTATTACTATTTTTTATTTTCTCCGTATTTGTCCTAATAAAAAGGCTTTTAACATGAACGTATTTAGCCCAACACCCTCGGGTAATCGAGTCAACCAAAATAAGTTTGCTAATCCTAATTGTTATCTTTTTTGTTTATAGCGTGGAAGACAAGATTACCAATTTGGGAAAGAAGCTGGGCGATGAGCCAATGTGATGTGATACTTTCTCAATTAAAAGCAAATTGTGCATGCCAACATCCGGTCAATCTCTAATTTTCCGGCCTTTTTTAGACTTGTGGGCTTTTATATATTGATTATTAATGATAAACTTATATAAGCCCACGAGTCTCAAATAAGCTAGAAAATTAGGGCTGATGATATATAAGCCGAAATCAAATAAGTTTACATGCACACATATAAGCTTAAACAAACATACCCTTGTCTTTAGTGGCTTTACATGGTTAGTCATTGTGTTCGACTTGTTACATTATTAGCCTTAATATATACATAAAATTTGATTTTAATGGTAATGTTTTGTTTTGTTTACATGATGTAATGTTATATTTTAATGTGTAGCTTTATTCAATAAATAGGAACAAAAACTGCAGTATCCAAATATTGCCTTATTCTTGAGTGATGAAGATGGTACTTCAGTTCTGAGTTAATCAGTTAATTGTTATATATCAGAGTAAATTGCTATAATTGTCCTTACAGTCTTTCGAGAAATAACAGTTTTAACTTCACTAATTAACTAATTTCTTCTTCAAAGTTTACAATATTAATTTTAGACAAGTAGCGATAAACCTGCTTCATGTATGAAAGGAATACACGATTAGATTCAAACCAAAATTGTTCATTCATCGCAAGAAAACTCATGCAACCACAACATATGACAGAAGAGATCGAGCACTCAAAGTTTCCCTCAAACCAAACGAAGAAATTTTTACGCTGAAACAATCTTTGCTCAAGTAGAAAAACACGAGAAGAGATTATAAATCAGTGCTAAAATTAAAACCAACACGATCTGGTTACCAAGTGAAATGGTTTTGTCCTTTTGGCCTTTTGATATTGGAAGATTGGGGCTATAAAGAAAAGCCATTGATATGAAATCTTCTAATTCACCTTTGAAAATTGGCCTTCCTATAACATGCTTGTATTTTCCTTCAGTCCATGCCTACACTTATGACACCAGCCATAAGCCCATAACTATACTAAACAAGTAGTTTGTACGAAAGATTGATGATTTCACAGAAATTGCAAAACCACATCCAAATAAAAAGTCTAGCAAGCTCATGTCAAAAAGAACAATCTTAGACGACGTCTAATCAAGATGAGTCTAGTTATGGCATGATGTGTCGACCCGACACTCTTTTGGTTAGAAAGAAAAAAGGTAACTGCCTCGGCCCTGGTCTTACTGAGAAGTAAATCACGTAACACCATGATCACCAATTTGACTTAATAACTTTTTTTTAACAGTAAAGGCAGTGTGAATTTACCTGCAGCTGATCACCAATAGTAACAACCAAGGCATGCTTATCGGGTGAAAACGACACCCAACCTTTCTTAGAATAAACATGAAACTCTGAAGATCCATCACACACATGAAAACATAGCACGTGTTTGTGTTCCGACCCTCTAATCAGCATTCGAATCACATCATAACTCAACGAATCCATATACTCATCATCATTTGACTGATTGTCCGTATTCTTACAATGCTTGTAGAGGTAACATATAGATCCCGCAATTTCTTTATCTCCAATACTATCATCATGGAATCTTGGTTTTGAAGCAGATTGGCCGAGAAACAATTTGAGCAGACTTTCTGATATGTTTTCGATCTTGGACATTAAGTCTTCCATTTTTTCACTACAAATTATAAAATTTTCAGTTTTTATCGAGATTTGATCGGATTTGTAAAATTTAATCATAGGCAGCAAACGAGTCGAGCATCTAAAAATCTAGAGCTTTTATTGTGAATTATGGGGGTGTATGGGATTTGCTTATCTAAGATGCTTATATGCTTAAGGATAGTTTAAAAGTTTTTTTATAGGTAAACAATCAAATTTGCACATAAATAAGCAATCCAAGTTCTTTCTTGTGATGTAATTCACTAAATTTATTCGCATTTGTTATGCTGACGATCTAATCACACTATAACAAATTTGAATAAAGTAAACCTAATAAATTACCTAAAATCCGTATAATTTGGCCAAACAACTTTCATTTCTGATCTCAATGAATCATCTCGACACCAAACAAATTCTTCACTCACATCTTTATCATCCCCACAATCCTCCATAAAACCATATAACCGTTCATTCGTCCTCAAAATGACCCGTTTCTTCTCATCCTCCAATCCAAACACTCCTTTACCACATTCCTTAACATCCCAGAAAAGCTTGCTAGATATCCCATGGTTTACTAGCTCAAAACAACCCTTTTGCGCAATCACTTCAATAAGTACTTCAAGTTTAAAGTCGTCCGAAAAGGTAAGTTTCTTGAAGTCAAGTTTTGGAAGGATTTGGATGTTTGGATTTTGTCGAGGAAATACTCGATCAGGTAGTACGAGATCAGGGACGATGAGAGTTTGGTGGAGGAAGTCAGTGAGAATGTCGTCGTTAGCGACAGTGGAACGACGACCTGGGCCTACTGGCGACGGTGGTGGTGCTCGAAAATCTAATGAATTCGACATGGATTTGATCAAGTTGATGCACAAATGTCTGTTGAATATGGTTTTTAGATCAAAACAATGTGAAATCTAATAATTCTTTTATTAAAAAAGATGAAAACATGATGATTAAGCTGTATGGAATTAATGGCACATTGTGTCCCATTTCTACACTTTTAGCTGTTTTGCTTTTTTGAAGGCCTGTTGGTGGTATTTAAAAATAAGGCGGGAATTAAGAACCGGGTTTAGTTGGTATGATGGTGTCACCTGTTTATGATGAACTAAGTACTTTTGATTAAGCATAAGCCAAATATGCATTACCAAACACCCCCTAATTTATAATGTCGTAGTGTCCATGTAATCAAGTGACCATGCATATCAAAAGGTTGTTTCATATACTCAAATCATTTGCCGCAGTTCTTAATGTACAAATTAGCATGTAAACACAGGCTTCGCTTAGAAATGCACGCCGATTGAAAAATCTGAAGTTTGTATCCTAAATTCAAAATAGAAGTATTGTATGAACCGCAAATTTTCATAAATGCTCAGTTAGTGTCTAGTTCTGTTCACTACTCTCGAGTCTTGACTCTTAACAACAATCCTTCTATAGATAGCGTCAAATCGAGATGGGTATATACCAGGTAATACGTGGAAACATTATGCAGTCACTCGATTTTTTTGTCTCATAATAATGAGGTGCTATCTCCTCAAGCCACTCGGGTTCTACTTCACTCACCTGCTATATCACACAACCATCTACCCTCACAGTTAGAGGTGGCATTATTGTGGCACTGGCAAGATAGGGGAATCTGAGGATCAGGAAATGGGTCAAAAGTATAAAATATAGGTTTAAAGGACCCATTTGACCCGTTCCGTTCATACATATCCAGAATGACCCATCAACTAGTAAACGGGTCACGATTAACTAGTAAACGGGTCACGTTAGGAAAGTATCCCTAAGAGTGCGTAAAAGCTTATTAATATACAATGGTGGTTATAATGTATCTTACGTATTAATCGAGCTTGTGTACAACCTATCTCCATTGCAACGTATTAATCGAGAGTATGGCCTTCTTAACTGCAACATATCTCCATTGCTTGATGTTAAATCGATTTCAAATCTTTTCAACAGCTCCTACAACTACTTTACTATATCTCGAGCAAGCTCTATACTCCTCACCTGCATTCAAATTATACTAAGGTATGCTTGTAGATCAGTAGCACGCTGACTTGATAACCTAAAATAGACTTTAAGTTAAGTAGACGGTACCTAAATATTTCTGTAACTTACAATATTTGTCACATTTAAGAGAAAAATAAGATATTTAAGACCGATCCGTCGTCCCCCTTTCTTCTCTATTTTTGGTGTCTAAACACTGTCACTTTTAACTAGGGGTGTTATATACCGAGTCGGGTTGAATTTTTTAAAAAGCTGCACACAACTTGACCCGGTTAAGAATCGGGTTATCGGGTTCATTGGTTCAAGTAGGATTTTTGGGTCGGGTGATTCGGGTATAAAGTAATAATTCGTATCTTCTGTTTGGACGGGTTTAGGTTGGACCAGTTTGTCAAAACCATAGCAAATTACGTCTCGTGTTTGTTTTGCTTAGATTCTTACAAATCTTCATTTTTTTACACTTAAATTCAATGATGTAGAAAGATTATTATAAACCTTAAAAGTTTTACGACAAGGTATTCATTTCTTACATGTCACATATCAGACCATACAACTACCGATAAAGTAAAACCAACGTCTTCATTTATCAACACAAGCTCTACATCTACGTACATATACTACCGTAAACATCATCACTCGAAACCGGTAGCGGACATAGACATCAGTTAATTATAGGGCATGCATTCTCAAACGAAAAATCCCAGATTTCTCTTTTCCGAAAGGCCTCTCTATATATTATTGGTCTCGCCTGACAAGGGACGGAAATATTATTCCTAAGGGATGAACTTTTTTTTTTGTTGATTTTGTTTCCGGTTTGTCAATGTTAGGACCCGACATGCGTTGTGTTGCGTCCTTGAGTTTCATTTTCTTCTTCAGGGTTTGTTGTTGGTTGTTTAGCTGTGAATTATCAGGGTGTTTGGGATTTGCTTATTTAAGATGCTTATATGCTTAAGGGTAGTTTAAAAGTTATTTAGAGGTAAACAATCAAATTTGCACATAAATAAGCAATCCAAAATCATTCTAGTGATGTAATTCACTAAATTTAATCGAATTTGTTATACTAACGATCTATCACACCATAACAAATTCGAATAAAATGAACCTAATAAATTACCTAAAATCCGTAGAATTCGGCCAAACACCTTTCATTTCTGATCTCAACGACTCATCTCGACACCAAACAAATTCTTCACTCACATCTTTATCATCCCCACAATCCTCCATAAAACCATATAACCGTTCATTCGTCCTCAAAATGACCCGTTTCTTCTCATCCTCCAATCCAAACACTCCTTTACCACATTCCTTTACATCCCAGAAAAGCTTACTAGATATCCCATGGTTTACTAGCTCAAAACAACCCTTTTGCGCAATCACTTCAATAAGTACTTCAAGTTTAAAGTCGTCCGAAAAGGTAAGTTTCTTGAAGTCAAGTTTTGGAAGGCTTTGGATGTTTGGATTTTGTCGAGGAAATACTCGATCAGGTAGTACGAGATCAGGGACGATGAGAGTTTGGTGGAGGAAGTCAGTGAGAATGTCGTCGTTAGCGACAGTGGGACGACGACCTGGGCCTACTGGCGACGGTGGTGGTGCTCGAAAATCTAGTGAATTCGACATTGGTTTGATCAAGTTGATGCAAAAATGTTTGTTGAATGTGGTTTTTTTAGATCAAAACAATGTGAAATTTAATAATTGTTTTATTAAAAAAGTTGAAAACATGATGATTAAGCTGTATGGAATTAATGGCACATTGTGTCCCATTTTTACACTTTTTTCTGTTTTGCTTTTTTGAAGGCCTGTTGGTGGTATTAAAAATAAGGCGGGAATTAAGAACCGGGTTTAGTTGGTATGATGGTGTCACCTGTTTATGATGAAATAAGTACTTTTGATTAAGCATAAGCCAAATATGCATTACCAAACACCCCCTAATTTATAATGTCGTAGTGTCCATGTAATCAAGTGACCATGCATATCAAAAGGTTGTTTCATATAATCAAATCATTTGCTGCAGTTCTTAATGTACAAATTAGCATGTAAACATAGGCTTCGCTTAGAAATGCACGCCGATTGAAAAATCTGAAGTTTGTATCCTAAATTCAAAATAGAAGTATTGCATGAACCGCAAATTTTCATAAATGCTCGGTTAGTGTCTGGTTCTGTTCACTACTCTCGATTCTTGACTCTTAACAACAATCCTTCTATAGATAGCGTCAAAGCGAGATGGGTATATACCAGGTAATACGTGGAAACATTATGAAGTCTCTCGATTTTTTTGTCTCATAATAATGAGGTGCTATCTCCTCAAGCCACTCGGGTTCTACTTCACTGACCTGCTATATCACACAACCATCTACCCTCACAGTTAGAGGTGGCATTATTGTGGCACTGGCAAGATAGGGGAATCTGAGGATCAGGAAATGGGTCAAAAGTATAAAATATAGGTTTAAAGGACCCATTTGACCCGTTCCGTTCATACATATCCAAAATGACCCATTAACTAGTAAACGGGTCACGATTAACTAGTAAACAGGTCACGTTAGGAAAGTATCCCTAAGAGTGCGTAAAAGCTTATTAATATACAATGGTGGTTATAATGTATCTTACATATTAATCGAGCTTGTGTACAACCTGAGAGTATGGCCTTCTTAACTGCAACATATCTCCATTGCTTGATGTTAAATCGATTTCAAATCTTTTCAACAGCTCCTACAACTACTTTACTATATCTCGAGCAAGCTCTATACTCCTCACCTGCATTCAAATTATACTAAGGTATGCTTGTAGATCAGTAGCACGCTGACTTGATAACCTAAAATAGACTTTAAGTTAAGTAGACGGTACCTAAATACTTCTGTAACTTACAATATTTGTCACATTTTAGAGAAAAATAAGATATATAAGACCGATCCGTCGTCCCCCTTTCTTCTCTATTTTTGGTGTCTAAATACTGTCACTTTTAACTAGGGGTGTTATATACCGAGTCGGGTTGAATTTTTTAAAAAGCTGCACACAACTTGACCCGGTTAAGAATCGGGTTATCGGGTTCATTGGTTCAAGTAGGATTTTTGGGTCGGGTGATTCGGGTATAAAGTAATAATTCGTATCTTCTGTTTGGACGGGTTTAGGTTGGACCAGTTTGTCAAAACCATAGCAAATTACGTCTCGTGTTTGTTTTGCTTAGATTCTTACAAATCTTCATTTTTTTACACTTAAATTCAATGATGTAGAAAGATTATTATAAACCTTAAAAGTTTTACGACAAGGTATTCATTTCTTACATGTCACATATCAGACCATACAACTACCGATAAAGTAAAACCAACGTCTTCATTTATCAACACAAGCTCTACATCTACGTACATATACTACCGTAAACATCATCACTCGAAACCGGTAGCGGACATAGACATCAGTTAATTATAGGGCATGCATTCTCAAACGAAAAATCCCAGATTTCTCTTTTCCGAAAGGCCTCTCTATATATTATTGGTCTCGCCTGACAAGGGACGGAAATATTATTCCTAAGGGATGAACTTTTTTTTTTGTTGATTTTGTTTCCGGTTTGTCAATGTTAGGACCCGACATGCGTTGTGTTGCGTCCTTGAGTTTCATTTTCTTCTTCAGGGTTTGTTGTTGGTTGTTTAGCTGTGCATAACTGAATCCAACAGAAGACATTATTGTATGATTTGCTGTGTTTGTGACTTGCAAAATCTAAAGTGTTGAGAACTTGGTATTATCCATGGGCTGATTGCTATATATATACTACTATAATTAAAATAAGGGCCCTTTAAAAGGATTGTCTATCTACTTTTGTATTTATTGTCATAGAAAAATCAATAGTACTCCTATAATCTAAACCATTGTCGTTAGGGCGTTGGTTCAGCCTACTTTAATTTTGACACACCTAGAAGACTAGATCACTTCACACCAAGTGACGATCAAATGAAAAAAACTTAAAACATAAAAGATAGGAAAAAATTATAATCACATATTTGAGATGTATCGATATGAGTTAGGTGCGTCTATATCTATTTAGATACATCGACAATTAGTTAGGTGGTAACCATCGCACATGTTAGGTGGCGGGTTATGTGATGTGCTAAAAAATGATGTATTATTAAGACGGAGGTGATCGTTTTAGTGACTGTTACACCTGACTTAAGTGTAAAACAATGGATAACTAAAGTATGGCAAAGTCGTTAGAATGAAAAAGTTGAAATAAAGTTGATGATATAACTAGTATATACAAGGAAACCCGAAAGGTTTACGTTTGTGCATACGCACAACTAACGTGAAACAAAAGCATCGCCAAATTTGGTAAAAGATGTTAACGGTTAGAGAGGCTTATCATCAAGTAGCCATGTCAATTTAATGAAGCGATTACCCGTTTGAGCATATGTAGTGGCGTGCTCAAATCGTGTGTATTAGCCCCGGGTAGTCGAAACCATGATAACAAAAGTATAATGGTATGCATACGCAACCCCCCCGTGAGACAAAGCAACTCTCAAAGATAAAATTTGATAAAAGATATCTTGTTCATCAAAAGCTCGTTCACCCGAAGGTTAGCAATACTTATCATGAATGGTCATGTCAACTTACTAAAAAAGAAAAGATTTACCAAGTTTGCGCATGTCTAGTGAGGTTATTCAATTTATAAAACAAACACAAGAAAAGATTTAATCAACCAACCTCCCCTTTATTTTTCTATAACTGCGTTAGGCTATCACTTCGAATGTGATACCTAGCTTTGTGATCGTACATACAACTTAGAAAGAAAAGAAACTAAATGTATTATTGATCTTACAAACCAAGATCAATATACAAGTACAAAATCAACAAGATCGCTCAGATCAACAATGGTGGATCAATATTTGAGAGATGAAACAAGATGAATAACAAAAACTGAATGACGGAACAAACAATGAAAAGAGTATATAAGCACGCTTGACTAGGGTTGACTCATCTTTGGTCAACTTGCAATATTTAGCCCTTCAAGTTCTCATAACCTGTCAAAGAAAAACCAAACATTGCAAAATAGGAAATATAAAAGAAATATATTTACCTTTCTTACCCTTAGGCTTATAACAGTTGTCAAATTATGTTTTAATACCCCTCTTAATTTGACTTCTGATGGAGATCAACAAGCTTCAAAAGTTCACAAAAGAAATTGTGATCTTTAATAGACAACCCTTTGGTAAACAAGTCTGCAACATTATCTTCAGATTTGATCTTAACAGTTTTGATCAAACCTGCAGATACCTTTTCCCTTAAGAAATATAAGTCAATCTCAAAATGTTTAGTCCTTTCATGAAATACAGGATTGGCTGCAATTTGAATTGCAGAACTACTATCACAACTGATAGGCACAGGTAAATTCACTTTCACCTTAAGATCATTTATTATCTTAAGTATCCACATGATTTCACAAGCAACACTATTCATAGCTCTATATTCAGCTTCAGCTGAAGATTTGGCTAGAACAGATTGTTTCTTGCTTTTCCAGGATACAAATTGTTTAACATCTGCATTTTGTCGCATCATTATTTTTTTAGTGAAGGATTTTCTCAATAACACGTATTCTTCCAAAAAAGTGTTTAAACACATAGGATGACTATGAGGGTGAGATCCCTCATCCTGATCCATTACATAGGCAAACAAATGCGTTTATTATCCTTCAAACTCAACCTATCATAAAAGAACACCCCAATTTTATGAAAAACGCCTATACTATCGTTACTTCTTAACTCGACTACAAGACGAATGTCAAATTCAGGTAAATCATAACAATGATGTTGATCCCAAACTTAGATCGATTAGCTTTGTGTATACGAGATTAGATCAAGTACTACACGTAGAGAAACCTTTGCTTATGAATAAAGTAACAAAGTGTTATGCGGAATTAACACTTGATCTAAAACACAATGATGTTAAACAAACTTTCACTTGTATTAGAATAATCGTGTTGATTACAATGAAAGGTTTAACTTGTGAATACTATGAAAACTGATATATGACTTTAACCTAAAAGACCTTCTTTTATAGAACAAGAAGTCTTGTACAATAAGCTATGAATCAACTATTCTAGGTAAAGATAATAATAGAAAATACAATGTCGTGCTTATCTTCACCATACATAAATAAAGAAACAAATAAACAAAAGATATTCTATCAGTGTCAATCTTCAAGGCTGTCAGCGTTGACTTCTATCAGCGTCCAAAATCAATCTATCAGCGTTGACTTTCTTCTTATCAGCGTTTGGTGATCTGACCCATATTTTATTCCCAACAATCCTCCCCTAAACTTGATATCCATACCAATGATCAAGTTTCTGAATAAAAACTAAAGGCTTAGGAGGAATCTTTCAATAACTTCTTATGTTGGTGATAAACATATCTGATCAAGTCCTTGGCCACATCACTCGTATAATCAATCTCCAAGGGTGTCTCTAACATCTTCTCCAATACTTCTTTGGACAAGAAATAGTCAGCATCCACAAGCAAATATTCTGAAAACTTTGTAGAGCTCATATGAAATACACCACAAGTAGAATATAGCCTCCAATGAAGATTACTGAGATCATCTTCAAGATCCTTCCAAATGGCAGGATCTGCTTCTTTTGGACCACACAAAGTCATAAATGTGTTCCAAAGTCTTATTCCATTAGCTGAAGTAGGTGCTTCAGCTGTATACTTGGCCTCTATTAACCTCCATAGATGCACCAAGTCTTCCCTGTCTATGCTTGCAAATATAGAAATAACTGAAGTGAAAGTATGTACCTCCTTTCCAAATCGTCCAACCTTCCAAAATCCACACTCATCTTCATCAAAACTGATAATTGGATTTCTGTCATCTAGAGGTATCACATTTACCAAATCTGAAGCTTCCAAGGGAGAAAGCTTGAGATGTTTCCTTATAACACCTTCAGTTGGAAAATATACATCCATGTCTTTAGGAAATTGAAAAGGATCTCCTTTCTTCACTGGTCTTTGAGCAATCCTTATTTCCTTTTGAATTTTCATCTCCTCTGCAAGCTCTTGTTTTCTTTCTTCTGAAAGAAATTGGTAGACATTCTGTTCTTGCACCTTCCTCCAAATAGGATGTGCCCTATACTCTAACTCCTCAAAAGACAAGGCCAGCAACTTCTTTGATGTCCAATTAGGCTGATGACATCTAAGCAACTTATAGTACAACTGCCTTCTATCTCTTTTGAGCCAGGTCTTGACCTCTTGTGCATTAAATCTCATAATCACCTTTATGTCTTCTTGTACCCTAAGAAGAACTTCCAACCCCCAAATTTGATCTGATAAACTCATACCTGGGTTGTCCATCACCTGGTCTTCCCAAGCATGGTACATTCTGGTGATTTCTGGTAGGTCCCAATCAACCTGATTCTTCAACTCACTCAACCTTTCCTTTGCTAGCTCATCTCCATATTCAAGCCTTTCTGGATCTTCAATAATTTGAATGCTTGAATCTGAGCTATCTCCTTCTTTATCATCACCACTTTCCTCCTCACTCTCAGAAACAACAAATGGTGATCTTCTACTTCTCCTCAAATCTCTTTCCACAAGTTGTGCAGCCAACTGTTCATCAAATGCTATTTGTGCTGCATCTTTCTTTGGAACATCTTCTTCAATCAAAATACCTTTACCTTTGTCTTTTGGATCAATAATTGGTAAAGTAGAAGAAGAAACCTGTGTGGACACATCTTTGATAATTGTTGATGGCTGGAATACATCAACACTACCTGCAACTTTGTCAGCGTCCAAGTTGCTCCTATCAGTGCCACGATTACCTTTATCAGCGTTGGATGTGTCAGCGTCCAAACCTGTATCAGCGCCCAATGTTTCTTTGAAAGATCCTTCCAAGTTCTTTGGTGTCATCTTGGATATATCAACAACTGGATGCTTCTTCAAGTTGGTGAGAGCTTCAGCAATCTGCAAAGATTCACTAAATTGTGAACTCTTTTCTGAACTCTTTTCACTAGCTGTGTGAATCAACTCATCCTCCTCATCCTCTTTTTCCTCCCCTTTGGAAGATTCCTCCATTAGACTCCTGCTACTTGGATTTTCCAAAACAGTTACTCTCTCCCTCAAAGCTTGGAGTTCTCTTCCCTGGCTGTTGACAGTTTGTACAAGACTGACATTTTGCTTTTGCAAGCTAATGACAGCCGCCGTCAATTCAATTATGGTCATAGGTTCCAATCTGCCCTCAGCTAGAATGGGGATTTGACCTCCCAAAATAGAATCATGGGGCATGGATGAGGTCTTAATGATGTTGGGACTGTCTTGACCAGCATCTAAGCCTGTGTCAATAGCCCCAGCCTCACCCATTTCACCAGCCACACTTGTGGAGGTGGTTCTCTCTGCTACAAGGCTAGGATCACTAGAGGAGAACACTCCAGTAACCCTTTGGCGTTTAGTCAACCTAGATTGTAATGGGGTAGAAGATGAAGTAGATTGTGTGGGTGTGGGTTGATTAAGGGGTGTATGGGATTGTTCAGGAAGTGTATCAGTGTTGGGATTGGCTGTGTCAGCGCCCACATTGTGAGTGTCAGCGCTGGGTTGGTCAATGGCCATGTGTTCTGGTGAAGGTGATGGTTCATGAATAGGCTCAAGTTGGGGTTCAGGGCCTGGTTGTGGGTCTGGTTGTGGTTGAACAGCCTGAATTACTTCAAGCATGGGTTGGGTAAGAGGTATGGGATCGTTTGTGGAGCTCATTTTAGCAAAAATGGTTTTCTGTTGTTTAGGGATCTCATAAAAAGTGTCATGATCCCTAGAACAATATCCTTGTAAATCAAAGACCATTTGCAAAAATCTAGGGTAAGCCAAAGTCATTTTACTTCCCTTGTTTTTACACATCCCTTCAAAAATCATTTTTGAAAAATTATACTTAAGCCCACGTGTTATACAAACCAAAGCACTTGCAATTGACCTGTTTATTTCATTAAAAGAAGTACATTTTGGACTTAAGCATTGTAAAAGGACATGTATCAAATATTTCCAGTCAGAGGGAAATTCCTGCTTATGATATTTATTTAAAGTGACATCAGCAGGAATAGGATAACCCAATTCCCTAAGACCCTGTTCTATTGTTGCTATGGCAAGAGTAGTCACACCATCAGCGTCATCAAGACGCAAAGCTTGGCGAACCAAAGCTTCAGTGACCACCCATGTTCGTCCATGAACAGTAGAGGTTAATGTAGTCACTCCATTAGTTGTTGTGGAACTAACATTGTTCCAAAACTGTCTAATGTGTGCGACAGGGACTAATGGTGTATGAGAAAGTGCATACCTCAATGAAGATGCATTTAAAAATGCCACCATCTGTGAATACTGAGGAAATAAAGCATCATCAGCAGTCAAGTAAGCGATCATATTGTGTTGGCTCTTGAACTCCAATGTTAAATTCTGTGAGTTGAATTTGGGTGCCATGATTTAAAGCTGTTTAGGTTATATGAGATGGGAAAAATCTAGGAGGAAAAGTGTTAGACAAGAAAATATGAATACCCAGAATAAAAAGATTAGCCAAATTTATAGGAGAGATGCATGATTTTGATTGGTCAAAAATGAGGCGGTTATATTCAAAGAGCAATCATGAAAATCTTGAATCAAATATAACTTATCTCATGCATTAATTAAAAGTAACTTCTCCCCAAAATTACGGCCAAAGATTAGTCAAAAAATAACAACTGGGTAGGGCCCACTAGGTGTCAACGGTCAAAAATAGCCCATCAGCGCCCAACGGCTATATTTTCTTGTCAGCGTTTGCCTAAAGCCTTGTCAGCGTCACAATTGGACGTAACAGCGTTTGGAGAAAAACTTGTCAGCGTCTAAAAAGTAAAAATAAAAATATTTAAAAAGAAAAAGACCTTAACAAAGTAATTTATCCTAAGGGAAATATCTTACAAGTTGATAATAATTACTGGGCGGCAAGCACTGTCCATTTATACACACTTGCATAAGCAAGATAAACACAAATGTCCTCTAGAGTCCCTTGCTAACCAAAATACTTACCAACAAAGTTATTTCATAAAATTCTTTGTAACTCCCAGGTAAACCCATATCCAAAGTATTCCCAAGTCTCCCATCAGACCATAACCAATTCTAAGTCAGAAATGTCTTGGCAGCATGCAAAGTTGATATACTATGCATGCTACAGTGCCTCATGGTTTAGTAAAACTAACCCATACTCACCTGTGGACACAATCTAGAATTGTGATGAGAGTATTCTAAGAATACCCAAGAGTCCTAAAGGTTCCTTAAACCTCCCCTTAAACTATGATACATAAGTTCTCAAAATATGTATGTGAACATTAAAAATTTATGTCAAGATAGGAATATAAATATTCCAACCATCATCCATAAACAAAACATGTCCAAATAACTCTTCAAAGATCCATAAGCAACTCTGTATCCAATGGCATAAAGCTACCATTACCTGCACATTTAGATGAAAACCACAAAACTAACATTTGTTGCTAACAGCGTCCCGACAACACTTATCAGCGTTGAAGGAACTCTTGTCAGCGTTAGACCATAATATCTCCAACAAATGATACTCACATCGATGGTAGCAATCAAAATCTTCATTCTCGAGTAGAACTGCATCATTTTCTCCCCAACATCCTCGATTCGTAAAAGACATATATATCAAGCAATATCGTCATCAAGCTCCTCAATGTCATCATCCGAATCTTCCAATTGTTCTCCTTAGAAGGACCATACATGTTTCTTCTTTAATTACTCAAGGGTGACCTACTGGCAAAAGGATTTGTGGCAATCACTCTAAATTAAGTGCGTGAGGTCTCAAGTTCTATGTGCAAACAACCTTAAGGTGGCCACGCCAACGTCCTGATGTGTGGCGGTGGGCTCAAACTCGTAGATTAGACGGCTAATATGTCAAAAATCATGGTTACCAAAAAAAACCAGACATGTAAAGTGATGACTATATTTACCATCATTTTCAATGGAGCATTATCACACGAGCTAATACTAGGTTCAATAACTTTCCATTATCATCACAAGCATAAGTTCTTCATCCAAAATTTGTCTTGGTAGGTTATTAATTGTTGGTGCTAGAGAGGTAGTATTAGGATTGCCAAATGCTACAGATTAAGTCTCGTCAACAGAAGAAACCACGTCATTGTCCCCCATTTTCAGCCAACATTGAGTCTCCCCATTCGTACCCATCTCATCATCGTTTTCAATCGCATTAAGCGCATCAAACGAAGTACTTGCCCTGTGTCTAGTCAATCCAACTTGTTTTTTGTAGCACTTGAGCGGGCACCATTTTTTTAGAGACAAGTTGTTAAACAAGCTGTTTAACCGCCTTGAACTGAATTTTAGAGACACGTTGATAAACTTTTTAGTGTGCCTTTGTAAATTTATAAGGTGCTAAAAATAGATAGTAAAATATAATCAATGTTGACATATTAATTTTTGTTAAAATAATATTACTAATTTTAGAGAAAACATTAATGAGTTAGTTAGTAAAACTGTTATTTGGCAAAAAAAAAAAGAAAAAAAAAGAAATCATTAATAATTATGTTCTCTTTTGTCGTGTGTTTTTTTAATCATGAAACAATTATTTTGCATTACGCAAAACAAAACATTATATCGTGACGAGAATTAAATTATCTTTCGATCAAGGGGCATATGTATATACTTTTGACGAATTCTTTTTCCTGAGAAAATCATATATAGATTGATACGAATGATTTTCTCAGAAAAAAAAGTTCGATGAAAGTATGTACATGTGCCCTCGATAGAAAGATAATTTAATTCTCTTTCTAATTATGTATTTTTGTCACTTAATAATTTACCTACCTCAAAAACTAAAAGATCAAAGTTAAACTATAATAGTCTAGCATGGAATGAACATTTACGAAGTCAACATTTCAAAATAAGGGATATTAGAAAATATATCCCCAACTTATCCAAAAGACCAAAACCCTACCACAAATAATTGAGAAATAAGATGGAAGTTTATACTTTATATCATGGGTTATATTGGCGAAAAGCGAAAATTTGTGGGATTTGATTTTCCGCCATTAGATAATACTGTAATTGACTTATTGTTGGTGAAAAGAATGTTTTATCTTTAATAAACTAAGAAACAATTAGCTTATTCAAATTGTTGGAGAGCATGTTTAAGGACAAGTATTGATGAGCGTTTTGTAGCAATTAGCCATCAATTTTTAAATTTCAATGCTTGTTTGGCAACAAGCACGGTTGAATTTTAACTTTTTCATAGTGCGAGTACGATAATTAGAAATCTTTAAATAAAATTTCGTCGCAAATATGTAAAATCTACATATTTTTCTTTTAAAAACCCGAAAAATTGAAACCCAGCCGGGTCTCAAGAACCAGGTTGACCCAGGTCACCCCAAACCTAACGGGTCTAGCCGGGTTTCGAAAATGTGGAACCGAGTCAATATGACCAATTTTTTCGACCGAAACCGAGTCAACCGGTTTTGAAAACATTGGTTTAACATCTGCATTTTAGTCACATTATTGTTTGCTACAACTATCCTTACTGAAGCAAAATTAATTTAAGTTGGCGATATATTTTGGAACATGATTGGTCAAAGGTATGTTTTTTTTAACGGCAATTTGGTGCAGCGGAGTATCTTGCGTGCCACCGAGGCACCAAGTCTCTCGACCCGAGTTCGGATCATCTCACGAAGATAATATCAACCCCCATGCTAGCCATCCAGTTTCCCATTAAGGGGCTTCAAGGCATTGCGATGGGATTCAAACCCGGCTGCCAATTCTGGGAAAATCCCCCACATGGGGAATGACAGGAGTCGAACCCCTGACCTCCCCCATATGGAGACTATAACCAAATGCATCCATCCAACTAAGCTAGACTTCATTTGAACCTGAATCTACGGTGGAAATGTTCAGATTTGAATTAAGTTATATTGTTTATTTTTCTTTGAAGAAAACGTCTGGATTATATTAGCCCAATTAGAGGCATTAAGATGCACATATGTCTTATCCATTTAGATTTTTTTTATCTTTTTTTTTTGCCTCTTAATGAAAATGAAAAAACAAACACACTTAGGCCTTGTTTGTTTTTTTTGAAAATTCTTTTTATCTCTTTTTGCCTCTTTTCTCAGAAGTGGACAGATATTTTTTTTTTCTTAAGATAAAAGAGCTAAAAAGCTTTTTTTTCCTCTTCACACTATAAAGGGTAAAAGGTATAAAATATCATCTTACTTATTAATTTGTGACGACTTTAAACACTTATAATTTAATCTCATGACTTTACCATTGTACTTATGTGTTTTGTACCAATATTACCATTACGACTGTTTACTTTTACACGTCAGCAAATTAGTTATTTTTTTTAAAAAAAAAATCAGTTTATATATCCTATGTGAAAGTAATAGGTTGCTTTTGACCCATTCAATTTTTCTTACCTGGTCCATAAATCAAATTACCTAATATTTATCACATATTGAGTCCCCAATTGAAGATAACCACCCTAGTAACATCAGCAGCCTCTTGGGATACATTGACCAACATTTATATATCACTCGTATCAACATGTATATACGTAGATTGACCAACATTAACCACCTCAGCAAAAGAAACGACTTTCGACTTGGGATACATCGTAATATTATATTTCCTTGTGGAACATACCGAGACGGCATCAAACTCATAACAACAGTCTTTATAACAATATGATCGTTGGCAACCTCGCGTTGTTATGAGCAGCCCTCGATGAACCACCAACTTGAACCGTACCATTTGTGTTATTATCGACCTGCACACCACGCACGGCTATGCGTGGTTTCCCATCTTTTCGCAATACCTTGCCATCTATATTCTTAATTAATTTAGCTATATCAACAAACTCAACACCAGATTTATCCATCTCTCTCAATACCCATAAATCAAACCAGACCTGAATAGGTGCGAAGCACACTAATCTCCTTCCAATACGCGCTTGATAAATTCAGTTTAGCATACACCAAGAAAATCACCCACGGAACTATAAAACCTAAAATAACAATCCGAAACACACCAACAGTAGATACGTCTCCGAAACACTCCAACAGTATACAAAAGCTAAGAGAGTGGGAATGAAAATCCAACCAATGATGATAAACTGCAGCCAATAAAGACAGAAAAATTAGATCCAATTTAATTGAATTCAACGAGTGAATGGATCAATTGGAGAAATTATAATGAAATGGAATTTTAGGGCCGGATATCACCAATGGATAGAGAGAGAGAAAACTAAAAAAATAATAGGTTTGATAAGTTACATATTTCTGGGAAACTTTTATGTTGGTTTTCTTTGTATTTTAGGTGTTGATAAGATTTTGATTTTGATGATCAAGATCTTGTTTGAAACTGAATTTTAGCCATACCTCAGGGACCAAAAGTACAATTTACTCAAAAGTCGATTATCCAATGGAAATCAGACGTGGAAATATTTTTAAAAAAATAGTAATTACGTGGATATTACCGTACCAGTGTGTCGGTAACAAGTTACCATATTGGTAACTTCGAAACAAATTCGAAAGTAGAATGGTAAAGTCACGAGATTAAATAGTAAGTGTTTAAAGTCGGCACAAATCAATAAGTAAGATGGTATTTTATAGCTTTTACCCCACTATAAACTATCCTTTTCCTCTTTTCTTCTTTTCGTAAAACACAAACTCTATCATAACTATCCCAGTACTACCTCTTTTCTTCTCTTCTTCTCTTCATAAGCAAAAAGAAAAAAACGGTCTTCTTTTTGCATATAAATACTTTAGATATACTTCTTCTTCTGTAAACATGACTTGCAGATTAAGAAGAAAAAACTCTGAAAAAACAAACGAAGTCTAATATCTAAAACCTCTAAATAAGTAAGAGCTATGACCTATTAAGAGACTATTAAGACTTTCTGAGACAAAATAAACATGCCCTTAAGAATAATAAATAAAATGAAAAAAGTTATAATTATTCTTATTCACACATTTTAAATAAGAAAAAGAATGTAAAAGTGTGGATCGTAAAGCTTGCTTTAACCCTGAACTTAAGCGATCATTTGACATGAACATTTACGAAGTCAACATCTCAAAATAAAGTTAAGCAATCCGTAAGAATCAACTAGTAACTTTTTGTGACTGTCTTAACCTTAACTTATATAATCTTGATATGAAATTTTGTGATTTAGTCCCAGATTCATTCGCATAGTCACCTGTTTTTCGTGTGGTCGTTTTATGAGTTAGCTCATAATGTGTATTCTTTCTCGGCATGTTTATAGTCCCATCAAGTCATGTGGTGTCGGTTTTCTTATTCCGACTTCAAAAGTTCGTTCAGTGACTAATGTGGTTTCTCGTATTGTTCTTAGCTTGCTGTCACTTGTTACTGCATTTGGCTGTAGAAACCAGCCAGCGAACTTGCTCTCACTGTTAACACAACTTATTGATGTGGGATAGACATTATATATGGAACATGTATAAAGGAGAATTATAGATAAATATTACTGAAATTGCATACTATATTCAACAAAGGAGTGGGCTATATATAGCCTTACATAGTAACGTGGGAACAAAAAAACATGAACTAACTACTACCTACTAGGTCATGGATTAACTAAGGAACCACTACATAAACTGACCCACTTTCATCCTCAATACCAGGTCCTAGTGTACTACCAAGTCAGACTACTTTACTTAATTCAAATACTAAAGTAATACTCTTCAAGATTAAACCAACATTCACCCCTAAAGAAGACATTATATATCGATGCTTGATTTAATTTGATATGTTTTAGGGTTAAGTCCATATATTAGTTATGTACTTTTCATCGTTTACACATATAAGTAATCAACTAATTTTAATACTAATATGATCATTAAAACTTTTGATGTTTTACAGATATGAGTAATATGACTAGCTCAGACCGGTTTCAACTTAAAAATTACCTACACGTCATTAATATTTATATTTTTGAGTGGCCTGGATTTGTTTTATCTAACTTGTATAATTCCCTCACTTCTTCATCATTTCCATATCTAAACATAAAATTTATTTTTCTTCGATCATTTCTGCCCATCTATCTCATCCCGACTCATTATTTTCAACCAAGTAGTCTTTTTTTTTTCTTTCAAATCTATTGGTTTTTCTTGAAGATTTCCCAGTTTCTTCATCTATTGGTTTCAAGATGAGTTCCATATCTCTAGTCTTATCAACTGATTGTATGCTTAAATCACCATCCTTTTTCTTGATGTTCAAGATCTATTTTACCCACTTCAATAGATGGATCTTAGAAAATGAGTCATCTCTCAGCAAGATATGTCGAATGAGGGATTGAAGATTGGTTGAGAAAGATGTTTATTACTACGTTTTTTTTGTTCTTGTTTCCTTGGATTGATTGAGATTGAATGGAAAATGTCATTGGGGAAGATGATGACATTGAATGGAAAATGTCATATGAATAAATGAAATTACAGAATTACCCTTGTCTTATCATTTAAGAAAGATAAAAAATAATGTGTCCAAATATCCACGTGTGCAAAAATATGATGTGTCAATAATTTTTGAGTTGCAACTGGCTGGAGCCAGTCATATTACCAATATCGTTACAAAATTAAAAGTTTCAATGATTATATTAGTAATATGATAAGTTAATTACCTAGATGTGTAAACGGTGAAAAGTATATTGTTAATATATGGACTTAACCCTATGTTTTATGACTTTAAAGTGCCAAATGGTTATCGCAACCATGGGCTGATTGTTTAAAAAAGGACCCTTAAAAGGATTGTGTATCTACTTTTGTATTTGTTGTTATAAAAAAAGTTGTGATAAACCATCATGCCAGAAGACAATAAGTTGATGCATTCTCCGATCAAGTAAATCACATGTTAAGGGGTGGATATAAAACCAAGGATCGAGTCCATCGTAACTTTGGATCCAGATTCGATACTACTTTAGTTTGAGCTTTAAATAAGGTAATGCAGACTTTTTTTTACCTGTATTGTATCACATCTAGAAGATTAAACAACTTAAAATACTCACTTCGAATTAAACGAGAAAGTTAATTTTAAAAAATGAAAAACAAATATAACCGCACATTTGAATATATCAGTTTTAGTTAGATGTGTCTATATTCATTTAAACGTGTTCTAGTGTATTTTATCGCTCAAATTATACGCATGTACTTATGCACATTTTAGCAAATTGGGTGAATGTTCTGTGAGTCTTCTATATGTCACATGCGTTGCTAATACTAGTTTGCATCACTCGTCTCTTCAAATTCACTTTCCAAAACAAAAGATATATTGAGATGCATTTGAATAAATAGAGATGCATTTGAATCAAGTCGATACTCTCCAATGTGTAGTCATAGATGTTTTTCATCCCTCGTAAAAATATCTTCTCATCAAATCTCTACCCTACTCTAAATGTGTCTGGCTAGGTGTTTATCGCGTCCATTAGATGGAAATAAGAAGTGTATAAGTGCCTCCGTTTATAAGGCACGCCAAGTGTTAAAGACCATGATACCTTATCATCATCGTGTGTGAAAGAGAAAAAACTGAGTTGGTTAGGTACTCGAGAACATCTAATGAAACACACATTTGTATAGACTAAGTAAGGATTTTATGTGTTTGGCTAGGTGTTTATCGCGTCCATTAGGTAGTATGTTAGGTGATTTGTCTAAAATAATGTGTCAATGCACTATAAGAAAAGGTGTTTTTAGTGAGCAATTGTTTTGTGACTACGTAAAATTTGGTGTTTATTGTTATCGCTTAGTCACTAATATATTTTTCGTCAGTACATATTGGTCGCTTAGTCACAGAATTAGACCCGGGAGCGAGTTTTGGGGCGGAGTTGTTTGTTTAATTTTCAGATTTCATTTTGAGGTATTTCAGATTTTAGATAATTATTTTGTCTTACTGATTTTAGTGCATTTGTAAGGTGCTTAGACTGCAAGGAGTGGTATAAAACTCACTCACCTCCACGTAAATGCCACATCAGCTTTAAACAAACTCACTACAATTCACTCACACTTAATTTTAGAGGGTAATGACACTCACTACAAATCACTACATCTCACTCCCACTTTTTATTAAATATTTTTTATTCATAAAATAAAAACTTTTATTCAAACACGGTACACGCGGGTAAATAAAAACGATACATGGGTAAATATAAAAAACCATAATAATTTAAGAATTGTTAAACAAGTGTTCGACCAAATTTGCTCGAAGATTGTGATTTTCTTGCGTTGAGCTGAGTTGCTGCACAACTTGTAGCACGCGTTCTTGGGGTCGTAACACGTCTTCCGGTTGAATTTCTTTTTCTGAGAACCATGTAGGAGATATTGCTATTTTTTTTAACTTTCAAATGATATTATGTAATATTAGGCATGTGTACATCATATTCATGATTCTTTCTTTCCGGAATGCTCGTACAAGATTGGCTAATATGGCTAATTTCTTCTTCAAAACACTAAAAGCTCTTTCAACGTCTTTTCATACAGATTCTTGTTTTTTCTTATAAAAAACCCTCTTGTGGTCACTATCTGCTGTTTTGAGAACTGTTTAACAAGTGTTGCCAATTCCGAATATATCCTGTCAACAAGATAGTATCCCCATGGATAGTGAACACCGTTAGCCACAAAATCGACCTCTAGTGCTCCTCCGATTTTCAAATCGTTAAATAAAGGGGACTGATATAAAACGTTGATGTCGTTGTTCGACCCAAAAACACCAAAAAATGCATGTCATATCCATAAGTCTTGCGACGCCACAACTTCAAGTAAAATGAATGGATCCGGTCCATGATCTCGTCTAACATATTGCCCTTTAAAGCCAACTAGACAACCAAACCACTCTCAGTCCGTACAATCAAGACTTCCTAGCATCCCTAAAAACCCGTGCGTTGCTTTATGATGCGCATAAAGTTTCTGAACATCAGTATACGTGGGTTTTCTCAGATACTCAGGCCCGAAAATTTCCATAACAGCACTACAGAAATGATCAAGTGATTCTCGAGAAGTCTTTGGGCTCATTTGTAGATACTCGTCTAGAAAACCAGGAACAATGTCGTATGCTAATTGACGAATTGACGAGGTGCACATTAACAACGGCGAAATACCTTCTTTTCCGGTACAATCAACATTATTACGAAAGTATGCAGAATGGATAGTCACTTCATTAACTATCTAGTTGAAAAGGAGACGATCCGTTCGGAAAACCCTCTTGAACTCTTTCGCATCGTATCTTGGGTTCACCGTAAAAAAGACGTAACTAACCGATTATGAGAACCCATTCGGTCCCGATTTATGACGTTTCTTGGTATTCGATTAGCATTACATCTTCTCTTAATAAATGTCAACGATTTTCTAATAAAACTCAACTTGCGTTTCAATACGACTTCAACGTACTCAGTGGCAAAGAATAACTTGTATTCGTCGATATTATCCATTTTAGTGTTTTAGGGAGATGTGTATGAAATGTGATTGTGTGTTTGAAAAATATAAGTTTTAGTAGGTATTTTATAAGTAAAAAGATGGTATTTTTTTAAATATAACGGTTAGTTTGACATGTAGGGCCCAAATTAAACAAACTCGCGCTAGGTGAGTTTGGCTAGGTTTTTTGTAAAAAATAAGCAAGTCGAGCGTGAGTGGGTTGCCGAGTAAATAGAAGTCACGCGTGAGTTTGTTCAAGTCGCGGGTGGATTTTAACCCACTCCCCTCAGCTTTAAAAGTTGATTTGGGGTACAAGGACGAGTCGAAAGTGAGGGTTGTTTATCCGATTGTCAGTCATTAATGGTGGATTTGATTAAGGCGTAGTCAGCTATTCACATGTGCATGAGGCCCATTCGCACATGGCCACCAACTCATGAGGGGCCAAAAAAAATTGGAAACATTGCTACTATGTATGTCTATTACGTATATTTGTTAAGAAAGTAACTAATCTACAAAAAAAACTTGGCCGATATAAAGGCTAAGGTCTTGTTTGTTTATTTTTTATTCAGTTCTATAAAATTAAAATGTATGTTTAATTATATGATGTTTATTTATAAATGGTTATATGATTGTTTCTTTCATGTGCCGAATAAAGTGTTTAATGAAAATTACTCTTATATCTTTTTAAATAAAACAAGTAAAGAAGTTAGACGCTAATTAAATATATAATATAATGAATTAAGTAATAAACTTATTATGGAAACCATCTTCTCATGACTTTTTCTAAAAAAATCAGATGTTATTTAAAACACCAAACAAATAAACTATTGATACTTAATTTATATACCTATTTTTAAATTAAAACTTTATAAGTATTTATCAAATATCATCTAAGTCGGAATCCAGTACGAAATGATATTTTTAGACATATCAAATACAAACATGTCCCATTAGACATTTCTTCTAAATAGTTAATTTCATTCAAAGAATGCTATAAGGATCACACTACTTAAATAGTGAATTTTGATTCTTATAACTCGGTTCAATGTTTCTTTAAATATCGATGTTTCAATATTTTTGAAATACTATATATTAATACTTTTTACGTATCATCATTGAGTTTATTTTATTTATATGTTTATTTTTTGTATTTAGAGGGTTTTTTTATAAACATGGCACAGAGTTCTCGAAATCCACTAAACGACCAGGATTCAAGACATGCATTATTGCTAATAAACACGATGTCAAGTATTTGAATGTTATGCTCTTTTTTATTGTTATATTTGTTTCTTTTAATTAGCGAGATACACAAAACTGAATGATTAAAGGCATCTTATGTTATGCAATCATAAGTAATATCCGACATCTTTGTTGTTTCAAATTCTTAGATTTCAATTTTTATTGTATTTTATAAAATTGTTAAATGGTGCGGTGCTGCATTTATGTTTATAAAAGAAATGAAGAATTGAGATTAGTTGAATAAGTTTATATTAAAATGATTGTATACATTGGACTTTTGTATACATTTTAATATGATGTTTCTTTAAACTATCCATTTTATTTTAAATGAGTGCTAAAAAGTTCTATAAGGAACATGCATCCAAAAAAGAATAAAGGAAGCAATCTCCACCATCCAATATTAATCTTTTAAAATTTAATTAAAAAAACACATTTTCATCTTATTTCTTAAAAATTAAATATCTCTCAAACCGTTTATCGTTATGAAAAAATAATTATACCGTCACGGCGGGAATTAAATTATCTTTCCATAGATATGCACTTCTATATACTTTCGGCGAACTTTTTTTAAAAAAATTCATAAAAAAATCACATGTAATTCTCGAAAAATTACATGTAATTCTCGAAAACTCATGTTTGATTAATTATTTTAAAAATCACATTTGAATTTGTAACGTCACATGCGATTTGTGAAATCACGTGTATTTTTTTTGACGAGAATTTCAACATTGTAAAATCGTTAAAAGTATATGAAAATAAGCGTCTAGTGAATGACAAAAATATTTTCGTTATTATTTTAAAACCACACGTGATTTATGTGAATTACATTAAAATATTTGAATCACATGTAATTTTGTTAATATATTAAAATGTTTGTTGCCATTAATATAAAATATGTTCATTTTACCGGGGTGGAGTCCCCTTTACCCAAAAAAAATATATGTAAAACAAATTGGCTTCTGAATTACATGTGATTCGGTGATAATTACATGTGATTTTGCTTGCATTACATATGATTCAAGCATACCGAAACCGTAACTTTTTCTAACAAACCCACATCAAATGAATCACATGTGATTTTTTTAATCACGTATTATGTTTTCATTTATGTAAAATATATAAAACAAATTGGCTTCTAAATTACATGTGATTTTGTTTGAATCACATGTAATTCTGCTTGAATTGCATGTGATTCGGTGATAATTACATATGATTTTTCTTGCATTACATGTGATTCAAGCATTCCGAAACCTTAACTTTTTCTAACAAACTCACTTTAGATGAATCACATGTGATTTTTTTAATCACATGTAATCTTGTTAATATATTAAATTTTCTGCTTGAATTACATGTAATTCGATGATAATTACATGTGATTTTGCTTGCATTGGATCACATGTAATTCGATAATAATTACATGTGAATTTGCTTGCATTACATGTGATTCAAACATTTCAAAACTTTAACTTCTTCTAACAAACCCACTTTAGATGAATCACATGTGATTTTGTTTGAATCACATGTAATTCTGTTAATATAAAAAAATATTTTGTTGTCATTCATATAAAATATAGAAAGTAAACTGGCTTCTGAATTACATGTGAATTTGTTTTGATCACATGTAATTTTACTTGAATTACATGTGATTCTCTATGTGTTTTTACATGTGATTCATGTGAAATATATAAAACAAATTTGCTTTTTAATTAGTTATGAGTTTATTTTAATCACATGTAATTCTGCTTAAATTACATGTGATTTAATGATAATTACATGTGATTGATCCGAATAACAATTTACTTATACTAAATCCAAAATCATAATTTTTACCAAACTGTAAGTAATTTTTCAAACACTTGTGATTTGTGTCAAATGACATGATTTTACCAAATCATATGTGATTTACCACGAATTACATGTGATTTATCACGAATCGCATGTGATTTACTTGGTTTCTAAATTATTAGTATTAAAGTTGAAAATAAAAATCTATGAAAACATGTAACTTAAAAAAAAGACTAACGCGTCAAATGGGACGAAAGTTAGATGTAAAGTTATGTGAGTCTACATGAATCACATGTGATTTAAAGCAAAATTACATGTAATTATTTATAAAATCACATGTGATTTAAAGCAAAATTACATGTAATTTTGAATAAAATCACATGTAATTTGAGCAAAATTACATGTAATTATTTATAAAATCACATGTGATTTGAGCAAAATTACATGTAATTCACACAAAATTACATGTAATTTTCATTCAACACTAACTAACCACTTTATTACAAAAATCACATGTAATTCACACATAATTACATGTGATTTGCATTTAACACTAATAAACTATTTTATTACAAAAGTTACATGTAATTCACACATAATTACATGTAATTCACACAAAAGTTAACGATTTACAGTGTTAAAAATTCTCGCCAAAAAAATTACACGTAATTTTCGAAAATTACATGTAATTTTTCGAGAATCACATGTAATTTTTTATGCGTAAATTTTTAAAAAAAAAGTTTGCCGAAAGTGTATAGAAGTGCCTATCTATGGAAAGATAACTTAATTCCCGTCGCGATGGTATAATTAGTTTTTCGTAACGATTAACGGTTTGAGGGATATTTAATTTTTAAGAAATAGGATGAAAATGGGTTTTTAAATTAAATTTTAAAAAGATTAATATAGACCATTAGATGAAACTTAAATGGATGGTTGAGATTGCTTCCTTCCTTCTTTTTTTTATGCATATTCTATAAGGATCTTACCTCTTCTGCCAATTTTAATGTTCTTACTTCATTTTCTAACGTCAATAAGATCATAAAAGCCTTTTAAACCTATTTAATTTGCTGAAATTTCAATTAAATTTTCCCAATATTATATACGTCTTCTATTCTTGGACGCAAATCATATTTCTTTATAACTTTGTTTTCGACTATTTCTACCGACTAATACACGCGGCAATTTAAACACGCCACAAAACCGGATAAATCCAGTAACTTGACTGACCACTTGCTGATAAGTATTGCTAACCGAAAGTGAAATAAACTAATCGCCTCCACCTCAGTTTACTACATACAAGAAACACCGGATCTAGTAGGAAATGATATGGTCACTATTTGTATAAAAGTGGTCACAAACACAGTTTAAGTGACGAAAACCTAGGATCACTATCCTATTTTTTTAATATTAAATATATAATAAACAGTTAATTTTTACGCAAAACGAAATATACATTCACGACGAAAACTAAATCATCTTTCTAACAAGGGTATATGTATTAACGAATTTTTTTTTTCTGAGAAAATTATATATGCTTCGTATCACGATATAATTTTCTAGGACAGAAAAAAGTTCGTCGTAAGTTTATACATGTGCTATTCGCTAGAAAGATAATTTAATTTTTATTGCAACGATGTATTTTGTGTCGCTTGAGGATATACCATTTTCGTGAGATATATATTTTTTTTTAATTGTGAGAAGTGGTTTTTAAAAAATAGAAAAATATGATTCGTTGTTTATTATAGATTAAAAGTTTACATTAATCTCAACTTTAAAATATATAATTATGACTATTTTATGTGCAACTACAATTAATTTTTATTTTTCTCATTTTAACTTTGTTATTTGATTCGTGGCTTATATGTCTAAAGTGTAAAGAGATACATGTTTATGATTAATGATGTTTAACATCTGCATTGGCCACATAATTATTTGCTACCACGATTGATCGGAGGTACGTGGCATGGATTCATAGATAAGAAATGAGGCACCAAGATTTTAAATATCATTAGAGGATGGTCCATCAAGATTCCACATATCCCATTATCAATCATTGACTCTCAATCACTCAATTAATTTGCTTACCGAAGACCCGTTACCCTGAGAAAATCTTAATAAGAGATTTTAAAACATATATCTTCAACTTATCCAAAAGACCAAAAACCCTACCAACAAATAAAAGAGAAAAAGTGGAATTTAGAGAAAAAGTGGAAGTTCACATCATGGGTTATAATGGCGAAAAGCTAAAAATGGTGGGATTTGATTTTCCCCCATAAAATAATAATTCACTTATTGCCGGCGAAAAGAACCACTTATTTATACTATTTTTTCTGTTTGGTTATATTAGCAGTAGCAGTAGTAGTTATAATTAGTAATAACAGTTATTAGTAGCAGTTAGCAGTAATAATTAATTAATAAAAATGTTTAGTAGATTAACAGTGTAAAAGTGCATAAAAAGACATACATATATAAACAGAATACTCTTTTAAATTAAATATGTTATATTAATAAGGTATTTAAATAATTTATTATGTTTAAAGCTCCTTTATTAATAATACTCATTTAAAAATACTTTCGAAAGAACATATGAAAAAGTAATATTTTTATGAAAAATGTTAATTCTCATTGTTCAATTCAAACAATTTTTTTTAACAAATATGCTAAATGCTATGTATAAATTAAGAAACATGCGTTGCATTCTCTGTTTTATTTTTTTTGCAAAATAATACTTTTACCCTCATGAAATTAATTAAAATTTGTATATAGTTTGTAATTTCTAATATCAATAGGTGGAATATGGTAAACTTGTTAGATTACTTACATTTACATTTAAAGGAAGAGTATAATTTTAGGACAGCCGAAAATAAAATACCGAACTATTAATTTAGGAGGGAATAAGTACTATATAAAAGGTGTATATACACATCTTAACTCCAAATCTAACTCAAAACAAAAAATTAAAACATATTAAATCTCAACCATTGTATCATTTTTAATATAAACCTAACTTCAAACAAAAGTGCAATCTTAACTATTAATTTCTTTTGGAATAAAACTTTTGTTACAACTTTTTAAAGACATATTAAAAAATCACTTTTAATTTTAAATTGAAATATCTTTAATTATTTAACTTTTCATAATCTCATTTCATTATATTTTATAAGATTTTATTCTCTTTAATTCAGTATCTATTTTGATATATTTAAGAAAAAAATTCAATTTTAATGATTTTAATTTAAATTTTTACATTTTAACATAAATTTGATTGTCAAAAAATAGTAATCGAATACCCATTCCTGTATAAATTTGATTGCATTAAGCGGATACTATGCTAGTTTTTAAGTACGGCAAGTATTGACCACCGTATTATGGCAATCCATGGTTGAATGTTGCGTAAAAGCTCTAAAATATGTATCACTCTTTCGTAATAAGTACAATATTTAAGCTCTTTAATTTACCTAAACTAGTTAACATGTTTCACATACAAACATACAGTAAAACCATGTCTTAATACATCAGCACAAGTTCCACATCTACATGACTAGATATAATACATAGATATAGGACATTCAAAGATCATTACCATTCTAATATAACTATTACAAACATCATCACATGAAACCAGGTGACCAGTAGCGGACGCAGACATCGGCTATAGAGTAGGCACTTTCGAAAAAACGGGGTTTTTCTTTTCCGAAAGGCCTCTATTGTTGGTCTCGCCTGACGAGGGATGAAAATACTATTCCTAAGGGATGAACTTTGTTTTTTGTTGATTTTGTTTCCGATTTGTCGATGTTAGGACCCGACATGCGTTGTGTTACCTCCTTGAGTTTCATTTTCTTCTTTAGGGTTTGCTTCTGGTTGTTTAGGTGTGCATAACTGAATCCAACAGAAAACATTATTGATGGATTTATTTAGTTAGCTATGTTTGTGACTTGCAAAATCTAAGTGTTGAGAACTTGGTATTTATAGGAAGAAAAATCTAAAGTGCCAATGGTTTATGGTTATCGCAATCCATGGGCTGATTGCCTAAAAGAAGACTAAACAATTTCAAACTGAAGACATCATGGATTGTCTATCTACTTTTGTATTTATTGTTATAAAAAAAATTAACAAAGTACCTGCCGTACACTACTTTAGTTTGAGCATTAATAATTTAATGCCGACTTTTTTTACCCGTATTGTATCACATCTAGAAGACTAAACAATATCAATACTCACATAGAATTAAAAGAGAAAATTAGTTTTTAAGAAAATATAAAATAATTATAATCATATACTTGAGTTGTATTGATTTTAGTTAGATGCGCTTATTGTTAGCTGTCATATATTTATGGAATTTGTATTCCTTGATTTATATTTATCTGATTAGCTGAGCTGTATTATAGTAGGATTGAGCTCAAGTCCAGCCATCCTTGTAGTATTTATATTGTATGTTGGAGACAATAGAAAACACGAAAACACACATTCTCCAATATTCTCTCATAATATCTTACATGGTATCAGCCATTACGATCCACACTTTAGCCTCTTTCGATCCAAATAAACACTAAACAGTCGTTCCTAAAAAAAAAAAAAAAACAAAAAAACAAAAAAAAAACACTTTGTTTCGGTCGATCGTTGGTATAACGTGTTAACCAGTCGGCCTACGTTTTTCTTTTAAATTATCGACCATTGGTATAAAGTGTTAACCAGTCGATATTAGTTGTTACAATACGGTGTTTTAATTCTGGCCGTTACTTGTGTGTGATTTTAAAACAGAGAATCGCAAGGTCTTTAAGCTCCTTTGCATTGTTATTTTTTTTTCTCACGTGAAGATCCTCAAATTTGTAGCATTTGATTGGTTGCTTACCATTGTGATTTTCTGACGTGAATTACTTTGATGCATTAATTGGATCAACAAAGCAATTGAGGCATCTTTTATTCTATTGGTGTTGTTTCATCATCATGGACTTTTGTTTATCTCATATTATACATGGATGGAATACAATATTATAGTCCACCGGGTTTCAACAGTTTGTAGCCGGTACAACAGCAACAACAAGTTCATCAATATTTGTCACCGGCCCAACCGTTTTGTCATCCGGCTCAATCGGTCTAGCAGGCCTACCAATCGGCACAACAAATTAACCAATCAGGTCCTTTACCGGGTCAGCCGGGTCACTTTGCTCAATAGGGATCGCTGAGTCAACTTTCGGGTCCAACGACTATTGTACCTAATAGTTTTCATGGTACGACTCCTCATAATTCCACTCCAGGAAATTGGAATATGGCACAGGTGCGAGTTCTCACCTAAATGATTCGGTTACTAGTCTTAGTGATGTTTTAAATATGTGCATATATCCATCTGTCTCGGTTGGTGACGGTTATACTATACCCGTCACTAATTCTGGACACAGTGTTTTGCCAACACCTCATAGACCCCTTCACCTTAATAATGTTCTTATAACCCCTAACATAGTCAAAAATCTTATTTCTGTTCGCCAGTTTGTTCATGATAACAATTGCACTGTTGAATTTGATGCTTTCGCTTTTTTATTAAGGATTTCATGACCCGTAAGGTTCTTCTCCGGTGTGATAGCACCGGGGATCTTTACCCGTTACAAAACCTTCCACTATAGCACATGCTTTTCTCACTAGTCAGTATACGTGGCACCAACGCCTTGGACATCCAGGGACTGAGGTCTTACGTCGTGTCCTTTCTAGTAACTCCATTTCGTGCACTAATGATAAATCTCTCGTTCTTTGTCATGCTTGTCAGCTTGGCAAACACGTGAGGCTTCCGTTCGTTAGTTCTAATACGTTGGTCAAATCTTGTTTCGACGTCGTTCACTCGGATGTGTGGACTTCCCCAATTCCGAGTCTTTCTGGTTTTAAATACTATGTTTTGTTCTTAGATCATTATTCGCAGTATGTCTGGGTTTATCCGTTGGTTAATAAGTCTGATGTTTTTTCAAAATTTGTGCTATTTCGTACCCTTGTTCGCACTCAATTTATGTGTGAAATCAAATCTTTCTAGTGTGATCATGGCGGTGAATTTGACAACCAAGCCTTTCATCGATTATTTGTAAATAACGGGATTCAATTCTGTTTTTCATGTCCACGCACCTCACAACAAAATGGAAAATCGGAAAGGATGATTCGCACCATAAATAATCTTATCTGCACCTTGTTATTTCAAGCTCACCCCCCCCCCCCCTAATTCTTGGGTTGAAACGCTCAACATGGCCGTTTACTTGCTAAACATTTTACCTTCACGCGCCATTGATAATGAAGTACCGTTTACCCGTCTTTTTGGCACCATACCCGATTACACTATTTTACGAACATTTGGGTGTCTTTGTTACCCTCACCTTGATGCTTCTCACAAACTTGAAGCACGAGCTACACCTGCTATCTTTTTGGGACATGCAACAAATCACCGTGGGTATCGGTGTCTTGATCTTAACACGAATAAAATTATAATTTCCCGTCATGTAACTTTTGATGAGACGGTTTTTCTATTTGGATCGATGACACCCACCTCGAGCCCTTCGTATGATTTTTTAGAAGAATCACCTAATATCATTACTCGTATCATTAACTCATCTCCTACTCCATCAACTAATATACAAACCGAAAACAATGCCTCTGATGATAACCTCACTAGCCCATTAACTGAACAAACTACCCCACCCTCTTCCCCAGGCCAATTCACTCATCCAATTCCCATAAGCCCATTAAACGTCCCTGGTCCAACACCAATTGACCCATCCTCTACCCTGTCCACCACCACTTCTACTCATGAAAATCATTTTCAGCATAATATTACAAACACTTCTGTTGCACCTGCTCCCCCTAACCCAAACCCGACTTCGGTTCACCCCATGGTCACGCGTTTTCGTGTCAGGACTAATCGTCCTAATCCGAAATATAATTGTCATGTTTCCACTGTCTCACCTTTACCTAAGTCGTATAACGATGCGTTTAATGATCCAAACTGGCAAAATGCTATGAAAGATGAGTACAATGCACTTATTAAAAATAACACTTGGACTCTTGTGCCTCGACCCTCTGATGTCAATGTCGTTCGTTTTATGTGGTTGTTTTGTCATAAATATTTAGCAGATGGTTCTTTGAGCCGTTACAAGGCTCGCCTTGTAGACAATGGCAGTACACAGATAGAGGGTGTTGATGTCGATGAGACTTTTATCCCAGTTGTTAAACCTGGTACTATTCGGACGGTTCTTAGTTTGGCTATTTCTCGACATTGGACTGTGCATCAACTTGATGTCAAGAATGCTTTTTTACATGGAGATTTATCTGAGACCATTTATATGCATCAGCCTCCAGGTTTCAGGGATTCTACACATCCTGATTATGTTTGTCTATTACAGCGGTCACTTTATGGTCTTAAACATGCTCCTCGGGCATGGTTTTAGCGGTTTGCTAGTTATATTACTCGGGTAGGATTTAGCCAAAGTCGTTGTGACTCATCATTATTCATTTATTGACATGGTACTGACACTGCTTACTTGTTACTATATGTTGATGATATTGTCCTCACTGCTTCCTCTGAGATTTTGTTACAGCGCATCATTAGTTCTTTACATCAGGAGTTCTCTATGACGGATCTGGGTTCTCTTAATTATTTTTTGGGTATTTTTGTTACACGTGACTCTATAGGGATGTTTTTATCACAACGTAAGTATGATACTGAGATTCTTGAGCATGCTCATATGGTTGGTTGTAATTCCAGTCGGACTCCTATTGATACTGAGTCCAAACTGGGTGATGATGGTGATCCAGTTGCTGATCCAACATTATACGGGAGTCTTGCGGGCTCTCTCCAGTATCTTACTTTTACTCGCCCTGATATCACTTATGCAGTACAAAAGGTTTGTCTTCATATGCATGATCCACGGGAGCCTCTTTTCTCGGTTCTTAAAAGGATCTTAAGGTATGTGCGGGGTACTTTAGACTATGGCCTACAGTTGTTTGCTTCTTCTACGACATCATTGGTTGCTTATTCTAATGCTGATTGGGCCGGTTTCCCTACTACTCGGAGATCTACTTCTGGATATTGTGTATTTCTTGGAAATAACCTACTCTCATGGTCCTCTAAGCGTCAACCTACGATTTCTCGTTCTAGTGAAGAGGCAGAATACCGTGGGGTTGCCAATGCTGTTGTTGAGACCTGTTGGTTAAGAAATCTTTTACGAGAGTTGCATACACCATTATCTTCCGCGACGCTTGTTTATTGTGATAATGTGAGTGCTGTTTATTTATCCTCTAATCCGGTCCAACATCAACGTACGAAGCATATCAAGATTGATATACATTTTGTTCAAGATTTGGTTGCTGCCGGTCAGGTTCGAGTCTTACACATTCCTTCACGTTATCAATATGCAGATATTTTCACTAAAGGATTGCCATCAGCTTTGTTTGAAGAATTTGGTTCCAGTTTGAGCGTCCAGTGTCCTCCCGCTCCAACTGTGGGGGAGTGTTAGCTGTCATATATTTATGGAATTTGTATTCCTTGATTTATATTTATCTGATTAGCTGAGCTGTATTATAGTAGGATTGGGCTCAAGTCCAGCCATCCTTGTAGTATTTATATTGTATGTTGGAGTCAATGGAAAAAACGAAAACACACATTCTCCAATATTCTCTCATAATATCTTACACTTATGTGTTCTTCATTTGTAAGTTTCTAGTGTATTTTATTGCTCAAAATTATATGCATGTGCATATTAGGTGAATTTGTGTCGGCCTTCTATATATCAGATGTATTGCTAATAGTTTACGTTATTTTTCACTTCACTTTCCAAACAAAAAGACATTGAGATGCATTTGAATAAATAGAGATGCATCTCAATCAAGTCGATACATCTCTGATATGCTAGAACCTAAAATGTCATGACATGCATCCATCTAGATATACATATGTATGCTACCAATAGCTAAAAAAACCCTAATGGCGCCGCCCCCTCTTTGATCATCCCCTTCATGCATCAATATACTACCTTCCTTCTATTCGTATGTTTAAGGAACCTGTCGTCCTATGGAGTCATCCTTGAAACCTAGGAACGAGCTTTCTTACTAATTAGTAATTTAGGAACCATAGAGATTTTTGTTTTTGAATGGCGGCTGTTCTTGAAATATTCTCCTTTCACACCAGTAGGTTTTCATCTTGTTGGATCTCCATTCACTCTATAATGTTAATTTAGTGAGATTCATCTGGATTTTTGATTACTATTCGAGTGCTTTGACGTAGTTGAGGAGATAGGATTGATCTGTTGATCCCTTTTGTCTGGCTCGATATTCAGCACTTCCTTGGTAATTGATTTTCCATTCCGATCTCCTAAATTTATTTTATCGAGGATCGACGAGATCCTTAAGATCGTCTCCCTCTGTGTGTTTTAGGGCTTATTTTCCACGCTTTTTAGGGTTTTTTTCTTTTACATTTTTTAGGGTTTTTTGTTTGTTCCATCCTCTTGGTTTTCAATCATAATGGCGTACCATCGTTCTAAAGAAGATGATGTCGTTAAGATATCCACATCCATCTTTGTTACTAATTTTCCAGAGCATTTCTCAGCCAAGGATCTTTTCAACACATGTAGAGTTGACGGTCACGTCGTAGATTCTTTCATTCCAGCGAAAAAACTAAAGGAGGAAAAAGATTCGGGTTCGTCAGATTTATTAACGTAGGTAATGTGGATCGATTAGTGGGGAATTTATGTACCATTTGGGTGAATCGGTTAAGATTACACGCCAACTTAGCTAGGTTCCAACGGAAACCACTCTCTAATAACAGACCGGAGGGGAAGCAGGAATTTAAGAAGACTGTCGACACTGGATTACCTACTAGGGCTTCAGGGGGTTCCTCAAATTCAAATAGATCCTTTGCTCAAGTTCTGATAAATCAACAGCATGAAGTGGATTCTATTCCTTCAATCCTCTTGGATGACGAATGTATTAACCCAAAAGATCTATCGCTCTCGCTTGTAGGAAGGGTTAAGGATTTTAATTCGCTTGCCAATATGAAATGCGTGCTCAATGATGAAGGTTTTGCTAACATTCGTATTAGGTATATGGGGGAATTGTGGATTATGGTGGACTTTCCAAATTCAAATTCGAAAGAGGCGTTCAAAGAATGTGTGGGGGTTACCTCCTGGTTTTCGTCATTACATCAAGCTACTCAAGAATTTTCCCCCGTTGAGAGAATAATGTGGGTCTAAATTGAGGGTATTCCTTTTAAGTTATGGAATGACAAAACCTTCAAGAAAGTTGATGGTAAATGGGGAGACTTGTTGGACATTGACGATCAGGATAATACTTACTATCATTCTAAAAGACTCTGCGTATTCACGAAATTAAACAGAATATCTTTGAATCACTAAAGATTATACTTCAGGGTAAGGTTTTTTGGATTAGGGCGAAAGAGGTTCCAGGTTGGGTCCCAGATTTTATGGAGGAGTTGGATGAAGACAATGCATTTAATGAGGAATTATCAGAAAAGGAAGGGAGCATGCCAGAGAATGACGATAACGGAGAGAACAATGACACTGATGCTACCGCAGAAACCATCTTCACACAATCGAAAGATAAGACTCAGGATAAGTCAGATGATCCTTTTGGGATTTACGACATGCTTAATAACGGAAAACCACTGGGAAGTCACTATATGTCTAGCGACTCTAGCAGCCGTGTGCATCCCCCAGGATATACACCTGAAGAAGGTGAAGTAAGGTCAGATCAGGTCAAGATCGATAATCCTACCTCTAACAAGGATGGCCAGCAGGTGAATGACACAAGTAGTGCTTGCAACAAACCAGAATCTAATGGTATTAATTCGGGTAGCCCAGGGCATTTTAAAGGATCGTGTATGCCGAAAACAGGAGGTTCTATATTGGTTTATATTGAAGAGGTTGTTAAAGTTGGCAAAACCATGGGGTACAATATGGAGGGTTGCGAAATAGATATAACAAAGATAATAGAATCCCAAGGAGATGGTACGGTCCATCGATGAATTATTTATCTCTCAATATTCAAGGCCTTGCCCAAAAGGCCAAGAAAGATTGGGTTAGGGAGTTATGCAACAAACATAGAGTGAATTTTTAGCGTTACAAGAAACTAAGATGGAGTATATGGAAGTGAGTACGGTTAAAGCGTGTTGGGGTAATTTTGCATTTGATTTCGTACACAGTGATTCCGTAGGAATCTCGGGTGGCATTTTATGTACGTGGGACCCTTTATATTTCTATAAAAAGAGCCACACTGTTTCTGACTACTTTGTCATCGTTCGAGGAGTTTGGTCTATAACTAATACAAACACTCTTCTAGTGGTAGTGTATGCCCCCATGATAATTAGGAGAAAAGGATTCTTTGGGATTACTTGTTGTCGATAGCAAATAACTGGAAAGGGGCGGTAATAATGATGGGGAACTTTAACGAGGTCCGAATTCAATCGGACAGATTTGGTACAGCTTTTAATGCTCATGATGCTCAGGTATTCAACTCGTTCATTTCTAATTCTAACATTGTAGAAGTTCCTCTAGGTGGTTGCGCTTACACATGGTGCCACAAATCGGCTAAGAAGATGAGCAAGTTAGATCGTTTTTCGTTTCTAAAAACATGTGGCGGTCTTACCCTAATATCAGCGCTGTGAACTTGGATCGGTATTTGTCAGATCATCGATCGATTTTGCTTAAGGAATCTATAACAGATTTTGGTCCGTGCCCGTTTCGTTTTTATCATCACTGGTTGGAGAGGGATGGATTTACTAAATTCGTAGAGGATTCTTGGTATTCTGCCCCGGGAGTTAAGAGGAATGATATGCTTAGCTTGATGAAGAAACTTAAATTCCTTAAAGGCAAAATCAAGGAATGGAATTCTACTTATATTAATAATTCGAGTGCTGATTTAAGTCTTTTACAGGATGAGCTTGTCAATATTGACATGAAGATCGACAACGGCGATGGTACAGACGATTTAGTTTCAAGAAGAATGGAGATCATCAATTCTCTTCATAATATAAATACTATTAAATCTTCAGAAATGCTACAGAAAACGAAAATCAAGTGGGCTGTAGAAGGGGACGAGAACTCTCGTTTTTTCCACGGGATGCTCAACAAAAGGAGAAAGCAGAACAACATTAGAGGGATCATGAAAGATGGTACATGGGTTGATGAACCGAATATGGTCAAAGAAGAATTTCTCAAGCATTTTCAAGATAGATTTAAACATCCTGGGGATAATCGCATCCCGTTAGACATGGAATTTCCTAAGTCGATTACTCAGGAACAAAAGGAGATCTTGGAAGCTGAAGTTACTTGTGAGGAGATCAAAAGGGCCGTTTAGGATTGTGGTGTAGACAAATCCCCAGGTCCAGACGGTTTTACGTTTGGATTTTATCGTCGGTTTTGGAGTATCCTTGAAAATGACGTGACATTAGCGGTGAAGCATTTTTTAATCACGGTGATTTCGCGAATGGGTGTAATTCTTCGTTTATTACCCTAATCCCTAAAATCCCAAATGCTAACAACGTTAAAGATTTTAGACCTATTAGCCTTATCGGAAGTTTATATAAGATTATCACTAAAGTTTTGGCTAATAAACTTGTTCCTGTTATCGGTAAACCAGTTCATGAAGTTCAGTCCGCATTTATTTCAGGAAGACAAGTGATGGACGGTCCTTTCATCCTTAACGAAATCATGAAGTGGTGCTCGCGGAAGAAAAAACAAAGCCTCATTTTCAAGGTAGACTTTGAAAAAGCATATGATTCGGTAAGGTGGGATTTCTTGGACGATGTTCTAGATAAATTTGGTTTCGGTCATAAATGGCGCATTTGGATTCAAAGTTGTCTACGGTCTTCAAAAGGTTCCATCCTTGTTAATGGAAGTCCTACGCCAGAATTTCAGTTCTTTAAAGGCCTCAAACAAGGTGATTCTCTTTCTCCGTTCCTATTTATTCTCGTTATGGAATCTCTGCACATTTCATTTCAACGAGTGGTAGACATGGGCCTGTTCTCGGGGATTCACCTTAACAGTTCGTTGACCATCTCCCACTTATTCTTTGCTGATGATGCGGTTTTTTTGGGTAAGTGGTGTGACAGGAATATTGAGACTCTCACTAATGTGTTAGAATGATTTTTCCGAGCATCCGGCCTCACTACTACAAAAAAGTCCATGGAGACTGGTCCAAAAAGGCAATAGAGACTGGTTTTGTAGGATGTCTCTATGTGGAGGATCTCCTTGCTCGAAACATAAAGAGACTGATTTTGAAACCAGTCTCTATTAAAAGAATAGACACTGGTTATCTTCATAAAAACAAATCTCTTTAGAGATTGGTCTCCATACTAATCTCCAGAAAGCAGTCTTTTTAAGAGCATCTAACCAGTCTTTTTATGGAGTAAAAAAATGTGTTTTTTTTAAAAACCAGTCTCTTTTTACTTAGTTTTTTTTAAAAAAGTTTGGAATTTTTATTAAATTCCAAATTTTACAAATTTAACCCTCTACAATGGAATAATGTAAATACAATAATTATATAAAAAAACTAAATTAAAGGACTTGAATTGTCATAAACAACAAATGTATGTAAATAAATAGAAATTTATTAATTGGAAGGATTAAAATTGTCAAATACATATTTCGAATCAAATTTGTTTTTATTAAACTTGTCGCCACAATGTAAACCAAGCTCCAACAATCGCGTTCAACTCTTTCTTATCCTTGTAGGCATTCTGTTACACAGAAGTATACAAAATATTTAGACTAACATAAAAACAACCTAACTGCAGCTAAAATAACCAAACATATATGTAAATAGCCAAACATCGAAAACAAGCAAACTACTCACTTACAGCCTAGCAAATAAGAGAAAATCAAAACATTGCATTTAATTTTAATGAGACAAAGAAACATACACCAAGCTTTTGTGCCTTCTGGTTAATATAGACACCTTTTTGTGAGTGTGTATCTTCAAAAAGAACTTGAAAGCTAACTGGGCCACCTGTTTCCCTTTCCTACAACAAGCATTGTAACTGAGAGTTGATAATATAAACCATAAATAAAAAAAATGTTTAATTTTACATGTTTACCTTGTTTAACCTATGTTGAGTCATTGTTATTGACCCACATGTATGCTTCCCTACTGATCATCTGTTTGTGTGTTCCTGTTTTGTGACGCCTTTCTTGACTTATCACGCCATTGGGGTTCGTTCTATTTTTTGATCTAATTCTGCCAATAATCATCTTTTATCCAAACTGGCCCATAAGGCGCGAGGACAAAGTAATTTTCTCCATCAAAATCTTCCCCTTCGGCCTTCGTATACCTTATCTTGGCACACTTACGAACCTCACTCATGAAGTCGCTGAAATTCTTTCTTATCCATGCCTCCCACGCACCATGAACTTCTTCATTGATGCAAGGATCCCATCTATAGAAATTCTACACATGTAAAATTTTTCAAGTTAATGTCATTTACACATAAAAACACTTCTAGTTCGTCTATAATTTAAAGTTATACGATGTAGTAAGATAAAACCTTGAAACGCGTCCATAATAAATCACGGGATTCTTGATCAACGCTGGCATTCTTCTGCTGTGTCATTTCTGCATGCGCCCAAATGCACCCTTAAGCCGATCCGAACGCAGCCTAGTGGTGATTTTAAGAAGAAACAAACACCCCAACTGCTAACGCAACAAAACCCGACGACTGATGTAGTAAAACCCACCACGGGTGTGGTGGTTTTTGGTGATAACTACAAACAAACACCCTTGAGGTTGTTTTAATCGAATCAACTCCCATGAGCACCACACGGGCTGGTGGTTTCGATATAAGCAAATAAACAAACACCATTGGCTTGTGATAGATGGTGGTGACAACGGATATGGTGTAGGCTGGAAACCATGGTGGCTGGTGGTGATTCAAAAGTGGTGGTGGATCGAGATGATGAGGGTGGAGGCTGTGTCGGTTGGTGGTTGATGATGTACAACTGTCGTGTTTATTCCCAAAGGTGAATCATTGCATTGATCAAACAACTTGATGTCGTGCTCTTGAGACATTGGAGTTATATAAAAGTTCTGCATTATGTTAATTGCACAATTCATTAGTAGACACCCTAAAATCAGCAACAACAACAGCATCAACAAAAAAGACAAAAAGAAGAACCTTATGAAAAGCGGAATTTTTAGAGGCTAGGTGGGCATCTGGATCAGGTTTTGGTACAATTAACCCACTAGTTGCATCATCTTCCTCGGCATAGAGCTGCAAAAACCTACTTATGTCAGGCGAAAATGACCCTAAGCTTGCACCCTGCATATGAAAACCAAAAGTAGATTAAAATCGCATCCAAACTGCAAACTAGATGCAACAACTCTTGTGATCTTGTAGCGTCTACCTTAAAAATAAAAAAATAATCATTAGTATTAGTTTCGTTGCTGTTATTCCTAAACTTACACTACAAGAAAATGTGTTTCTTAAATACAATGTGTAATGGTTCCATTTTTCTCTGTTTTGTGGTTCTCAGTTAATTTGCTTCTGCAAATTATCTGATATTTGGAACAAAGTGTATGTACAGCCGAACAGCTACTTATAATTTACTGGCAATATAGTGTGGTGTAATATATTAAATCCTGGTGTTATCTTCGTGGTGCAGGTTAGGTATTCAAAAACAATGACATTTGCTTCTAAGGCCACTGCTTCCACCAATCGAACATCTTATGTTGGTGAGTGGTGACACAAGTATAACGTAGTATAATAATCTTGATGTTGGCTTTGTGAGTCTATCATTTCCGAGTCTGTGCTGAACTAAACCGGTTATTGTTAAACTAGGTGGCCATGAAGTTTGCAGAAGGTGTCATTAGGTGTCCTGTACATATACAGACCCAGGCCAATCGTCATATGAAGGTATACTTAAATGCATCCACATTCTGTTGTTCAGCCTGTATGTACCAATTTTTATAACATGTGTTAGGAACATTTTTTTAAGCGGGAACAACAGTACATGTAACAACAGCTTATCTACACGTCCAGGAATCCAAGGTAATTTTGGATATTGTCGTTATTAAGTGGTACATTCATTTGAAACTTAAGAAGCAATTAATTTCGCATGACATATGCATTTTGGGCTCATCATATTACCTTGATTCTAATTACATTTTCAAATATTAGACTATCATATTCCATGGATATATTTAATGAACTCTTAACGTAAGGTTTATGTTAGTATTTAATTTACAAAAGAAAGATACATGCTCATAGCAGACTCAAGTTGACGCTTAATTAATGGAATAATTGGCAATCTAATTCCAAGCTATACCTTTAAAGAATTTTATCAATGCTAAACAAGTCGAGCTGTAGCAGATTCAGTTTAGAAGATGCATAACCTTAAGCTACACCCATATATTTGACCCAGCTACTACGTTTTGCGTTTGAAACTTTTGATGTATTAAAATTGTACTGTATACCTTTTTATTGTTATTTAACTTTTGTATTATGCAGGGTTTATGATGAAAACGTGATCATAAACTTTTGATGTATTCAATATCAAACTTTTTCCTAGTTTCACACATAGTTCTAATGTTGAAATATTGTATTATGCAGGGTTTATGATGAAAATGTGATCCAGTGAGCTTTATTCTCTTACCCTTAATTATAGATCTTCTTAGTGATTTATATTGAGTTGTATATGACTTTGTCATTTTAAAGACCACTAGTTAAAAGAATGTTGACGTATTGTATTTTACTTTATACTGTAGTATACAAGTGACTATGTTGGCTTGATTTATAAATCTTTAATAAAAAACGAGTTGAATTTTATTTTTTGGCTTTAATTAAGCTATAGTTACGAAATTTAAGATGATTGTTACATATAATGGTGTTCATAATATATTTGTAATGGAAAACATTGCTAATACACTTTTTAGCAATTATCATGCGAATAGTGCAAAACGATTATTTGGCAAATGCATACCTATGTCAAATACTGTATATATTTGATGAACCCAAAAACACGCCACATGTATTTGGCACCCTCATATTTAGGACGGAGCCAAAAGCGTGCCAAAGCCGTGCCAAATAGCATTTGGCACGGTTATTTAAGTATTTGGTACGGTTTTCCACCCTCCCAGATACCCCTTTTTCTTGTAGTGTTACTATCCAAAAATGAGTATTGGACAAATAAACACAACATAAGAACTACAAACAGATGATCAGCAACTTGAAAACCCGATATCACATGTACCTGATGCAAAGACGAAGAAGAAGCAGGGGAAGGTTGATTAAGTTCCTTTTTCCATTCCTTAAGCATCTGATGAACTTGCTCCTCAAGTAAGACCATGTCTATCTTTCGTTTCTCATTCCTTGCACATTTCAGATCATTCAACACCCCTTGAATATCATCTACACGATTTATCGCTCTCTCTCTTTTAGTATCCTGTGTGATCTCCCCATTCTAGCAACACAGTGATAACAATTTCTTCTGCAAGTATACCTATACCGATCAAATGATCAAAATTACCTGGATTGATTCCGGGTCAAATGGAAGAGCGAATTTGCTATAATAGAAGAGGTCAAATGAATATCGTTGCATTGACCTCCATCATCGTGATCGAGATGATGATGGCAGTCGGAGGTGGTGGTGGACAGAGAGCGGTGTAAAATGGTGGTGGCGGGTCTGGTTTGTAAATGGTGTGGTGGTGGCGGTTCGTGGCTGGAGTAGCAGCCGTGATAGGGGTGGTGGCTTTTGGTCACGATGATAGAGGTAGATGGTTGTGATAGTGTACATCGACTGTCGCTGACGGGTGGTGGTCGGATGACTGCGCCGGAAAAAGAAAAAGATGGGGGAGAGAGTATATAAGTTGCTAGGGTTTGAGTGTGTGTTTTTGTTTTTATGAAAATGAGAAAAAGAATATAAATTTCTATTTATATTAAAACAAAGTGTTAGGTTGGAAATAGTTTAGGGTTCAAATTTTAATTATTGATATAATCTTCGTTAATTAATGGTTCGAGTCTCGTCTATAATAGTTAACGGATGAATCAAAACATGAAGTTTTCGCCATTGCGTTTAAAACATTTTTTCCACTAAAGTAGGTTATATATCGCTTGTAATTTCGTTTAAATGTTAATTATCTTTTAGGTTTCTCAAACAAGCTTATTTTTAACGAAAAGAAAATAGACTTCACTTAAATGTTCTCGTTTTTAATATACGTTAATGAAATAAAATATTAAATAATTTAATAAATCTTTTTATTAAATATCTCATGAAAATATAAATTTAATTATTAACTGTTTCGATACGCAGACTGTGCGTTTTTTTTTCTTCAAATTTTGCAAAATATGACCCGTTTTCAAACCCAATAAGTTTGGTATCGCTCAAAATGAATGAAATATAATTTTTTATTATTTAAAGTATGAAAATTCTCGGGTGTTACCAATTTCATGTGTTTATTTGATTTTTCGGTTTTGTCAAACGACTCGAACCGAGAAGTCGAGTCGAACCTTAATCAAACTGAATTTATTTGATTTCTCGGTTTTGTAAATTTTTTCTAGTTTCGAGTCAAAACATTTTTTAGTGTTCGAATACAATTATTTTAACTGACCCCAAGGCATCAATATGATGTTTTGAAATGCAACTCCAATGCCGACGTAGGTGCCAAAAATACCGATACCCTATCGACTCATAACGTGTACAACGATACCCGATCGACTCATATCAGGTGAAACGATACCCTATCGACTCATATCGTGTACAGCGATACCCTATCGACTCATATCGTGTGAAACGATACCCTATCGACTCATACCGTGTACAACGATACCATATTGACTCATATCGTGTACAAGGATACCCAATCGACTCATATCATGGGAAACGATACCCTATCGACTCATACCGTGTACAACGATATCCGATCGACTTATATCATGTGAAACGATACCCTATCGACTCAGATCGTGTACAACGATACCCTATCGACTCATACCGTGTACAACGATACCATATTGACTCATATCGTGTACAACGATACCGATTGATTTATATGGTACACAAAGATACCCGATCAACTCATATCGTGTGAAACGATACCCTATCGACTCATATCATGTACAACGATAACCGATCGACTCATATTGTGTGAAAGGATACCATATCGACTCATACCGTGTACAACGATACCTCATCGACTCATATCATGGGAAACGATACCCTATCAACTCATACCGTTTACAACGATATCCTATCGACTCATATCATGTGAAACGATACCCTATCGACTCATATCGTGTATAACGATACCCTATCGATTCATATCGTGTACAACGATACCCTATCGACTCATATCGTGTACAACGATAACCTATCGACTCATATAGTGTACAACGATACCCTATCGACTCATATCATGTGAAACGATACCCTATCGGCTCATATCATGTGAAACGATACCCTACTGACTCATATAATATACACCGATACCCTATCGACTCATATCATGTGAAACGATACCCTATCGACTCATATAGAGTACAACGACACCCTATCGACTCATATAGTGTACAACGATATCCTATCGACTCATAGCATGTGAAACGATACCCAATCGACTCATATCATGTGAAACGATACCCTATCGACTCATATAATGTACAACGATACCCTATCGACTCATATCATGTGAAACGATACCCTATCGACTCATATCGTGTACCCTATTGACTCATATCAAACCCCTTTACAGGCACTTTTCTTTTTAATCTTCGATATAATTAAAACTCTTAACACCCTTTATATATAACCACACTAGCCTATAAACCCGTGATAAATTGATGCAGTAAAATTAGACACTTGCTTTAGGAAAAACAAACACTAATAATGCGGGTTAGTATTAAGTATCACGTTTTGTGAAAAACGCGAATACTCGTCGTTGAGTTCGTTCTCGAGGAGGTATGGTGTTTGAGCCAAAATTATTATAGACGTTATTTAATCGAGTGATTACTCTTATGGAAATAGGGAAAGAAAAGAAAACGGAAACGAGTTACGCTAAAAACAACGTACGACGAAAAACGTAAAACGCAACGAAAATTCGACTAAATTTAAAAAATATTTTGAAAACTTAGCTTAAAATAAACTAATTAAACTTAAAAAGCAAAATTAAAACTAGTTTAAAACTACAAACGGGCTAAAAAGTTCAAATAACGAAAGCACGAAATTAAGTAACGAAAGTAAAAACGCGACATAAATATTTTTTTATCAAATTTAAACTCTACAAAAGCAAATTTATTTTTCCTACATCCTAAATGACAAAATAAATTTTTTAGAAAAAGAATTATATTTTTTTGACTTTTATATATTTTTTTATGAATTAAAAACCATTTAAACTAATTAAATGATTTAAAAATATTAAACGGTTTTATAAAAATCCTAAAAAACTATAAAAAATGATAAACTCTATTTGAAACCAAAGAAAAACAAAAGGCCTAAAAATAAGCTAAGAATAAAGTACGAAATAAGCTATAAAAGCTGATAATATAAAAATAAGTTGAAATAAAAAAGGTATAAAGAAAACATAAAAGGAACAAGAAACCAAAAGTGACAATAGAGCAGATGGTTGGGGTGTTGGGCTGTTGAGCAGCAGGTCACGGGTTCAAGTCCCACTACTGACGCTTTTATTACTTTTTATTGTCAGCTAAAAAAATAAAAATAAAAATAAAAGAGAGTATGAAAGAAAATATAAACAAAATGTAAAGAGAGCACAGATGGTGAAATGTGGTTCTTGCTGCGTCTTTCTGCTGTGCAGGGTCAAGGGTTCGAGACCAACAGTGGTCTCTTTTTGAACTCTATTTTTTCTATTAATAGCTTGTAAAAAACACAAAACGTACAAAAAGAAAATATAATGAGATGTAAACAAAAAGAGTCCACAGACCAGTTGGTTAATTTGTGGATGTTGAGTTTGATGTTTGTGTGCAGGTCTGGGGTTCTAGACCTGCTGTGTGCAAGTTTTTTTGTTAAAGTACGAAAAATTCTCGGGTGTTACATTAACCACAATCTATTAAAATAAAACAAGACTGGTTTTTTAAAAACCAATGTCTTAAAATGTGTAAAAACACTGGTTTTTTATAAAAAATGGTGTCCATAAAACAAACACATAGAGACATGTTGTTACGTAATAACCAGTGTCTTTACTTTTATAAAAAAGACTGGTTGCATCTTAAAAACCGGTTTCTTTAGAATTCACATTATGGAGACTGGTTTTTTTCAAGAAAACCAGTTTCCATGCATTCCCTTCCCACCAGTTTTGGTCATAGAGACATGTTTTTTTATAACCAGTCTTTTTAAGGGGGTCTCTTTAGCGTTTTGTGTAGTAGTGCCTTCGTATTAACATGCACAAAAGTAAGATCACGGGGGTTAAGGTGAACAACAGAATCATTACTAGAACCGCCTCCAACCTCGGGTGCCACTCCATACTCCTTTTAATTATCTAGGTACGAAAGTGGGTGGTAACATGCATCGAATTGAAGCTTGGCGGGTGGTGATAGACAAAGTGAAATAAAGATTCTCTAAGTGGAAAATGAAAGCGTTATCCGTAGGGGGTCGGTTCACATTGCTTAAATCAGTCCTCGGTGCCATTCCTATATTTCATATGTCAATTTTTAAAACCCCTTGCCGCGTGCTTAATGATTTAGAAGCTATCAGAAGACAGTTCTTTAACGGACATGAGCTTAAGAGTAAAAAGGCTACATGGACCAAGTGGAACAACGTTACTACTACAAAGGAACAAGGTGGTCTGGGGTGGCAAACTTATATGCTCTGAATAGGGCTTTAATGTGCAAATGGATGTCGAGGTTCCACACTGATCATGTTTCTTTATGGACAAGGGTTATTAAAGCCATTTACGGGGAGGAAGGAAAATTGGGTACTGATCGTCGTATTAACTTCCATACGTGTTGGACGTCTATTGTTAATGAAGTTCACATCCTTAAAGAGAAGGGAGTAGACTTTTCAGAATGTTTGAAAATGAAAGTGGGTGATGACAGAATCATACGGTTTTGGAAAGATAAGTGGAGCGAAACAGGTATTCTTAAGGATGTATTTCCTAGGGTGTACGCACTAGAGACCAACAAAGAGGTGCGTCTCTGATCTAAAATAGAAGATCCTAACTTGGAGACTTCACTGAGGCGTAGCCCGAGAGGAGGAGCTGAACTAAATCAACTTCAAGACTTGGAAGAAATAATCTCTACTATTAACCTTGTCCCACAAGATGACAGGTACTATTGGTCTTTAAATAATGAAGGGGTGTTCTCTGTGGCATCATTACGGAAGAGGATTGATACTCAGCATTCAAATATGGAGATGAATAAGACGAGATGGGTTAAGTTTATACCCATTAAAGTTAACATTTTAGCATGGAAGATCAAGAACAATGCTCTGCCCACTAGATTCAATGTGTCGTCCAGAGGTATTGAGATAGATTCTATCATGTGTCCGATATGTAACCTTGGAGCAGAAACGTACACACATCTATTTTTTTGCTGCGAATTGGCAGACCATCTGTACAGGAAGATTGCTCGTTGGTGGGATGTCCCTTATACCAGCTTATCTTCTTACGAGGATTGGCTTAACTGGCTGCTTGCTCTTAGGCTTCCAGGATCCCTCAATCTATTATGGAAGGTGTGATCTACGTTATGTGGTGGTTCTTGTGGAGCTTCTGTAACAAGCTGTTGTTTGATAGGTCTAATCCTTCGAAGGCAATTTTATTCGATAATATTGTTTCTAGTTCTTTTACTTGGTGTAGATTTCGATGTAAAGCCACGTTCTCTTAGAACGACTGGCTCAAGAATCCCCATCTTATTTCTGTGTAATCTAGCTCCTTACTAGTTTGTTATTAATAAATCGTCGTTCAAAAAAAATACATCTCTAATATGTTTTCATAAGTGTTTTTCATCTCTCATAAAAAAATATTCTCATCAAATCTCTACCTTACTCCAAATAAAAAAAAATATAACATAAATGATTATAAATATCAATAACCGAAATAGAAAGAAAACGTATCAATGTCAAGTAAATAAGTGCACCAACATTATCATGTCTATAAGACTCATCGTTATGGCGGCCTTCACCTCCCTTTATGAGGCACCACCACGCGTACATGATACCTTACCATCATCGTGTGTACAACGGGGAAAACCGAGTTGGTTAGGTACTCCAGACCACCTAATGAAACACACCTTTTTTAAAAGTAAGGATTTTATGTGTATAGTTAGGTGGTTATCGCGCCCATTAGGTCGTAGGTCAGGTGATCTCTCGAAAAAGATGCGTCAATATTGCGTTATAAGAAAAAGGGTCTTTAGTAACCGATTGTTTTGTGAACACGTAAAATTTGGTCTCTATTGTTAAGTTAAGTCACAATATACTTATCGTCACTACATATTGATCCTTACCATAGAATTAGTCTCGATAGCAAATTTTAGGGCTGAGTTGTTTGTTTGAGTTATAGGATTTATTTTTGTTGGTGTTGTATTTTAGATTTTAGATCATTATTATTTTGTTTGACTAAGTTTAGTCCATTTGTAGGGTGCTTAAAAGTTAAGTTATGATGCAAGGGCAAGTTGGAAGCGGGGGGTTGTTTATTCGATTTTCAGAAGTCATTGAGGGTGGACATATATGATTCAAGTATGGTTATTCACATGTGAATGAGGCCCATTCGCACATGGCCACCAATTCATGAGGGGCTATCAAAAAATGTTTCTATGTATGTGTATTATGTATTGTTTAAAAATAACTAATGTACAAAAAAATTGGCAAATATAAAGGCTAAGTCGGTGACTTGGGACCCAATACTAAAGAATATATATACACATCAAGTACAAACGTGTCCCGTTAGAGTAAAAGGTGTCACGGCTAGGCAACTCCTCTTCACTTGTGCCATCTTAGCGCCACATCATCTTAACTAACCAAAACAAAAAACCAACTAAACACTCATTCACTCACAACTACTCTCTCTCCTCTTCACTTGAGTCCCACCACTCACCATTTTATTTCATTTTTCATTTTTCACACAAAATAAAAATTCATTTCATAAAATTAAAAATTACAAATACTTCAAATAAACATATCGGGTGTTTATCCTCTCAGGGGAGAAAATAGAAAAAGAAAAAGAAAAAGAATAATAAAGTGGTTGGGTGTTTGGCTTATTTTGCAAGAAAACAAAACACACGAAGGTTTAACCAGCAACGTTTATATAAAGTCTCTTCTTCTTCCTTCCAAGAGTATTTCATTTGTGTTTGATTTTTAAAAAAGTCGTAGCAAATGGCAAAAGAAGAATAGCTGATACCTCAAAGCTTCTTCAAGCAGCTTCTGATTTTTCCTTTGATCTTGGTCTAACGGATATATTTGCAGGTGGGGCCTACAAATCTCTCCTTTTCATCTCGTTGAAGTTTGGCGAATAGGGAGCGGCGAATGGGGGGTCGGTGTCACGGCGAGCACCAACGAGGGTGCCACCTCGGACCGGCGAGGGCCCCTCGCCGTGACACCGTTTGCTCTTAGACGTTTCTTGCAAGTAGTTAATTTGCTTTTAAGAATGCTATAAAAATCTCACTATTTGAATATATAGTTAATTTGATTCCTGTAACTTAGAAAAATGCATCTACTATGATCATTTTAAAAATAGGTTTAAAACTCATAAAGAAGTTTATAATTTGTTTTAACTATAGTGAATTGAGGTTTAATGTCCATGTGGAATGAAGAGTCTAAGGTCTTGGACTTTTTCATAATTTAATATATGTGTAATTATTAAGTATTTTATAAACATGAAAAGGATTATCCATAATACACAAAGTTTATAATATCAAAATCTTTGTAAATTAATTACTTTATTAAAATTTAGACTTTTCAAAAAGTCCATTATAGTAGATGCTCTTAGTTTATTTTTTACGTGTCATTAATGGATCTTTTATTCATACGTTTATTATTTGTATCTAGAAGGGCCTCCGTATAATTATGATACATAGTTATCAAAATTCATTACACGACCATGGATTCAAGAGATGCTTTATCGCTACTAAACTAGATGTCAAATACTTGAATGGTAATGTTCTTTTTTGGTTATATTTGTTTCTTTTGATTAGCAAGATACACAAAATTGTATGTTGAGAAGAATTTTATGTTATGCAATCATAAGTAATGTCTGATATATTGTTGTTTCAACTTATGAGGTTTCAGTTTTTATCACATATGTAAATTTTATAGCATTGCTAATCTTTTTGCAATTATGTTTGAATAAGTGATCACACTCTGTTATTAAGTGTAAATTGGTGATCACTATTCGGCTTCTAAATTTAATAGGAAGTGACCATCCAAATTGTTATTGATTGATCTTAATGGTGTGTTAATAGTAAGGGTGACAATTTTTGACATGACACGAAATCTGACCTTAAATCGACACGATAATTAATAGATTTGAGTTGAGCAAATTTAGATTAAGGTCAAGTTTGGGTCAACCTGTTTGACCCGTTTATTAAATAGGCCAGGTTCGGACTGAGAAGAATTAAGCGGTCAACCCGCCAACTCGTTTACTTTATTTTCTTACAATCAAAATTATTTATATTATATTATACGAGTTAAATGAGTTAAATGACTCGACCAACAAATCTGTTTAACGTGTTTAACCCATGTAATGTGTCAACTTTTATATATAAAACGGGTTAAACGGGTCAAACAAATCCCGTTTATCTTATTCAACTATTTAACCCGCCAATCCAAGTATATATACGGGTTAAATGGGTTAGGTTCAGGTTATGTGTATACAGGTTAGGTTTGACAAAGTTAACCCAATTATTTAAATTGGTAGGATTCAGATTGAGATTTTCTGACCCGCCAACCCGTCAACCTAAACCCGCCAACCCCAACCCGACACGAATTGACACCCCTAGTTAATAGGTTTGTTATCTTTAACGAAACACTGATCACTTTCATATATGACCGCATTTACCCGTTACTATTTATAAATCCGGTGAGCACCTTCATCTCTTAGTGACCAAATTCTTCGATCGAATATATCGTCATAAATATAGTGACCATTTTATTTTCATCAGCGGTCACAAACGGATTTTAGTTTTTGGTGTTTGATAATAATAGTGACGAAGTTATTGTGACGAAAAGTGACCACCGAGGTTACATTTCGACACTAAAATAATGTTCGTGACCATCTTTGTGCAGACAGTGACCATATTGTTTCGTCACTAAATTTAGTTTTCTTATAGTAAATTGAGGTGGAGTATTTATGTGACCATTACAGCCGCACCTAAGTGTAAAACAAATAATCATAGTACGACAGCGTCGACAGAATAAAAAAGTTGAAATAAAGTTAATTTTAACTAGCTATTATATATATATTGAAACTAGTATCATAAGTTTCGCATATGCACATTTCATGTGAATCAACGTCAGCGCTATAAGATCAAATTAGTAAAAGATATATTGATAATCAAAAGTTTATTTGACTTTCGGTTAGCGATATTTATCATCGAGTTGTCACGTCAACTTACTGAAAATAAAGGATTTATCCAGTTTTAGTATATGCATCGTCGTGTTTAAATCGCGCGTATTAGTTGATAGAAGTTAATTATTTTTTTATTTAATTTGTGCCTTATATGTCTAGTGTTGAAACAAATTTCCGCAGGCACAAGGTCTCAGGATATTTAGCTTCGGTCTCGTGTAAGATATGCTCGTAGGATTGGCCTACCCTGCAATAATAGAACGCACGTTAACTCGCCCCAGGTGTGAACCCGAGACCAAGCTCCAGCGTGAAAGTAAGTAACTATTACTGGAGTGGTATCCGGTGCGGAATACCGGAGATATATTATTAACTAAGAGTAAATGTTGTGTACTGTGTGTTGTTGTGTGTAGTAAATGCCTTGGGGTATTTATACCCAAAGCTTAAGGCATATCTGACTGTGTAGTCATGTCATCGAGACATGCGCCTATGAACAGTACCCTAATGTCAGGTACAGTGTAAAAGCAGGCGGCGGATCATGGCTGGATCCGCTGGGTAAAGCCTTGCCTGTTGGGTAAAACAAGATCTCCTAAGATATGGGGGATCTTGTCTGTTGTCTCTCTCCTACGTGGCAATTACCTCGGCGCCAGTGACATGCCTTCGGCCATATGCCGGAGACATACGCGAACATGTCCCCCCAATTATTAGTTCATTATACTTATAATGGACTGATACTTTAAACAAATTAGTTTTTTGTTCTTCGTTCGGAGCTGATTTTTGAACCGTTCCATCTTCTGAACCGGTCCGAGTCTGTTTCTTATTTTGGACTCCCTTTTCCTTTAGTGGAGGATTGGATTATGACACGTGTCTAGCAATTTTGAATTCAACGGTAGATCTTTATCCTCGTGATTCGTGAGTGAATAGTGTAACCTTGGTTTCTTCGCCCATGACCCCTATATATATATATATGTGCTATCCATTTTCATCTCATACCGTTTTCGCCATTGTCATTTCTTCATCCTTGCTTCCTTCTCACAATTCGTAGGTAAATTTTTCATTCCTTCGTTATCTTTTATAATTGTAAATCTGCCTGTTCCGGATGACTGGGAAAGAGATCGTAAAGTGAGAGTGGACCCGCCGGTGAAGCGTGATCCCAAGTGTGACATGCATATACGTTTATCTGGTATGACCGAGGATGATTTGAAGGTAGTGATATGTAAGTATAACATCCCCTCACTTTTAAGACCTTGCCTTCCGGATCCGGATTTGACCATGGATCGCTTACCTGATTCTAAGATTGGAATTTATCGCCAGTTCCTTGACCATTCTGGCCTTAGGATTCCTTTCTCCACCTTCTTTTTAAATGTGATTCCGTATTTCAAAGTACACATTTTTCAGCTTGTTCCCATAGGCGTGAATAGAGTAGTGATGTTCGAGTTGCGTTGTTTCGGTTCGAGGATTCCCGTATCTGTTACGTTGTTTAGGGTGTTCTATAGGTTGAGTAAGCAGGGCCATTGGTTTTCCTTCGAGAGTCGAGGAGAGGGAGAATATGGCAAGTGTTTGACCGAGACCACTTCTAGCCTCAAGAAGTGGAAAACAGAGTTTTTCTTAATAGACCGCCGGGCGATACCTTTTGCTATGCCTTGGAGACATCGCGAGTCTGTCATCACTGACGAGATCCCTGCTTCGTACAATGTCGCACATGCCAAAGCTCTTGGGAAGAAACCCATTTTTTGCCGTCCTCCTCCTGAAGTTCTACTTTTTCTCGCTGGTCTTTCTTTCCCCTATAGTCATCCGGAGCTGCGCCGGTTACTTTTAGATGCTGACAAGAAAGGTATAGTTTGTTTTTGTTTGTTCTTGCTTCATTATTACTCACGCGGGCTTGCTTATGCTTTCCTTGCTTTTGTTTCTCACCTTCTACATAAATGAGCTTCATGGATTTTTTGGATCTTCCCTCCTTTGACGAAGGCATTGTTGATATCGACGAGCCTTATGGAGAAAACGAGAAGCCAACTCCTCGCGTGACCGATCCCCTACCCGTTGGTCATGAAATTCCTAAGTTGACACCCGTCCAACAAGCAGTTGAGAAGCCTTCGGCTCGTATCTTGGAAGCTAAACAGAAGCAAGAGAAGAATCCAAGGGTGAGAAAAGCTTCTTCTATCGCTGAGGGTAGTACATCCAACAAAAGGGTAAAAAGAAAAGGTCGTCAAACTGTTCATTCCGAATCTGAGGCAGACTCCCAGAAGACCCACTCCACTCAACCCATAAGTGTTGCTAAACCCAACTCTCAAGCTTCAGCTGGTGGTTCTGGTCTAAGGGAAAAATCACCCTCCATTGTTCATGTGAGTGACCATTCCTCACCTCATGCCGAACATGACTCACAACTTGCTGGTTAGCTTTTTGTCTTCCTCCTTTTCACCTCTTTTTGTTGTTTGCCTTCAGCTTTTTATTTGTATATGTATGTATGCTTGTACTAATCCTTTCGTATGTAGCAGGAGAAGAATTTGAGCCCCCCAAGCATGTTCCGAACTGGAGGTCGAATGAGGACGTTAGAGTCAACTCCAACTATGCTGCTAAAGAGTTCTTATACAACCTTGCTACTCCTGCTGATGACCAACATCTGAAGGCGATGTCCAATTATGACATCCTTCGTCATAGCTGCCGGTCCGTCGCTCAAAGCACTATTGCCGCAGCAGAGTTGATGAAGCGCTATGAGAAACTGAACAGTGAATATGTTGACATGGCCAACTCCCACTTTGCTCAGAAGGAGTCTTTTTCCCAAGGGCAAGAGTTGTTGAGTCGCTTGAAGGTCTCCCATCAGAAGCTTAAATATTCCCATTCTACTTGTGCTAAGAGAGAGGAAGAGTTGAACCTTCGCATTCGAACGCTTGAAGAGGAGAATGAGGTTCTCAAGAAGACTGCCACCGAGGCCACTGAACAACTTTCTCTTAAGAGTCATGAACTTATAGATGTTTCGGGGAAGCTTTCCACTGCTGAAACAAACAACAAACATCTTACAGTTCTTCTCAGCCAGGCTGAAGTTGACAAACAGATGCTAATCTGGGACGGGATCCCATGCTTGTTCAGGAAGTTGATTGGGAGATATGAGTATCGCAAGGCTCTCGGCGCAGCCTGTAGCGTGGCCTTTTCTGCTGGTTTCATGAAGTCCACCGGTCTCGGAAGGACTCCGGAGCAGGTGAAGAAAGTGTTGTTCAAGGTCAAGAATATCAAAATAGATGCTTTGAAGACTTGGGTTCCTGCTTGTGATGCCTTATTTGATACCTCATATCCTTTTGTTGACAAGATCTCTTCCTCTTACTCCTTATTTGTTGGAGATTTGTTGCAGCTGGAGCCGGAATGTGGGTCATCCTCGTCTGTAGCAAGTGAACTCCCTTCCGCTGCAGCTTCTGATATTACTGAGAAAGATGTCGAACAATCTGAGCCTTCATCCTAAAACCTAGAAGGGAAGAAAGCAGACTCCGAAGTTGATACAACTACTCTCTGAATGTTTCTTTGCCTCCGGTATGCCGGCATGGGCTTGTAACCGAACAACTATTTTCAAGTCTTGTAATAATTTCCTCACTTTTATCTTTTGCATAACATTATTCGTGTCATGGGGTTTTGGTGATTTGAACATGTAACAAACAATGTGTACTTATAATTTCTTGCCTTTGAAATATATTGCATGTATTCCTTTATGTTCATGTGTTCAGTTTATCTTTGTGTTTAGACAAGTTTTTTGTACATTATCCTTCGGTGTCGAACCGAAAGGTTAAGTCATGTGATAATGTTTACCTTTTTATGAAACATTTAGACACTTATGAATGTTTTTCATTATTCATGCGGGAGGACATCGATACATGGCCGCTTTTGATTTATCCTCCGGATTGCCCTTCGGGCGCATCCAACACTTAGAGTGTTTTACTTTTATAATTTATGTATGGGAGGACATCGGCACATAGCCGCTTTTGATTTGTCCTCCGGATTGCCTCTCGGGCGCATCCAACACTTAGAGTGTTTTCCCTTTATAGTTTATGTATGGGAGGACATCGGCACATGGCCGCTTTTGATTTGTCCTCCAGATTGCCTCTCGGGCGCATCCAACACTTAGAGTTTTTACAATTTTGCAATCCTCCAGTTAGCTACTCCGAGGATTTGCAAACGTAATGACAATCGTGTTACCAAAACAACATGAAAATTTCATTCATTCAACCGTTTTCTTCGTTACAATGCTTTCCTTACATAAAACATTTTTGAAGATTGATTGCATGCCAGGTTCTTGGTACCTCGCGTTCATCCATAGTCTCGAGCTTGTACGAACCATTTTGGTATGCTTCTTTTACCCTGTTAGGGCCTTCCCAATTGGGACCAAGCTTGCCAACCTTCTCGACCCTTCTGGCCTCGTTCCGTCGGTAGACAAAATCACCCACTTTGAAGTTGCAAAGTTTTACCCTTTTGTTGTAATATTGTTCAACTTTCTTCTTCTACTTTGCTTCCTCAATGGCTGCGGTCTCTCGCCGCTCCTGCAACAAGTCTAGATTTAGCCAGAGCTCTTCCTCGTTGTTGTCTTCGTTGAACATGAGGGTTCTTGCGGATGAGACTCCCATCTCGGCCGGGATCACTGCTTCGCCGCCATAGGTTAAACTGAATGGTGTTTCACCATTACTCGTTTTTAGCATTGTCCTATGGGCCCATAGCACATGAGGGAGTTCATCAACCCATCCTGTTAGGTTCCTCCCCAACCGGGCTTTGAGTCCGTGCATTAGAGACTTGTTGGCCCTTTCTACCAAACCATTGGCTTGCGGATGAGCGAAGGCAGTGTTCATTTGCTTAATTCCCCATTTCTCACACCATTTTCTTAACGTTCCCTCCACCAATTTCTTTCCATTATCTGTCACAATAACCCTGGGTAGTCCAAACCTGCACACAATATTCTGCCAAGCTAAGTTTTTCACCTCCTTCCCGGTGACTCGTGCCAGAGGCTTTGCTTCTATCCATTTTGTGAAGTAATCGATTGCCATAATTACAAACTTCACATTCCCTGGAGATCCATCGATTGGTCCTAGGATGTCCATTCCCCATTGATAGAAAGGCCATGGTGACATGATGGAGGTCAACTTTGTCTTTGGGAGTCTTGGGACCGGTCCATGTATCTGACATGCATCACACTTGGAGACTTCCTACCATGTGTCTTGGTGCATGGTGGGCCAATAATACCCTTGTCTCATAATCTTCGCCACCACCGACCTTGTGCCGGAGTGCATTCCACATGACCCCTCATGGACTTCTCTAATGATGTAGTTGGCTTGAGTTGGACCCACACACCTTAGCATGGGAGATAAATAGGACTTCTTGAACAGCACACCATCTTCTATGACATATTGGCTTATTTTCATTCTCATTGCCCTGGCTTCGTTAGGGTCTTGCGGCCATATGCCCTCTTCTAAGCACTTCCGAATAGGTGTCATCCAATTTTCCCCCTCATCTTGCACTATGTCATTTACTTCCTGAGCGTCTATTGGCCGGGACTCTAGGATTTCCACTAGGATTTATTTGGTGAGGTGGTTGAATGCCACCGATGCAAGCTTGCTGAGGACATCCGCCTTTTGATTTTTTGTTCTGGCCACATGAGTGATATTGAACTTTGTGAAGCATGTGATGATCTCTTTAGCCTTGGTTAAGTATTTCATCATTCTATCATCACTGGCAACAAATTCTCCACTTAACTGGAAAGCTACAAGCTCGGAATCCACTTTGACTTCTAGCACCTTACCTCCCATTTTCCTTGCTAGCCGCAGCCCAGCCAATAATGCCTCGAATTCTGCTTCGTTATTGGAGCAATTGAAATTGAATCTTAAAGCATATGTGAACTCCATCTCTTTTGGGTTAGTCAACACCAGACCAACTCCTGCCCCTTTTGAGCTGGATGCCCCGTCGGTGTACAACGTCCAAGCTACCTCTGGCTCCACTTGCTCATTAATTTCATATATTTCCATTTTTCCCTCCTGGCCCAGAGGTGCTTCATTGAGGAAATCTGCCAACACTTGGCCCTTGACTGAGTTCCGCGACACATAGAATATCTCATACATTGCCAGCTCGACAGAGTACTTCACCAACCTTCCGGACTATTCCGATTTTCCCAATATTTGTTTCAGTGGCTGGTCGGTTATAACATAGATGTCATGTGCCTCGAAGTATCTACGGAGCCTCCTTGAAAGGTGTAGTAAGGCGAAAGCTAGTTTCTCTAATATTGAGTACCTCGTCTCGGCATCATGTAGCATTCTGCTTACGTACCAGACCGGCTTCTGGACGCCTTCCCTCTCTACCAGGAGAACTCCACTTACTGCTTCTTTTGATGCGGCTAAGTATACATACAACACCTCGTTCTTCCATGGCGATGCCAATGAAGGAAGTTCCATGATCACCTTTTTTAGTTCCTGAAAAGCCTTCTCTGCCTGCTCCGTCCACTGGTATTCTTCCTTATTTTGTTATGTTCTTTAGGGTTTCAAAGAATGGAAGCGAACGTTCGGCTGACCTGGACAAAAAGCGATTCAAAGCTGCCAGCTTTCCACTGAGGGATTGCATTTCCTTCCATGTCCTAGGTGACCGCATCTCTGAGATGGCTTTCGTCTTCTTAGGATTCGCCCGGATTCCTTCCGAAGTCACCATGTATCCTAGGAACTTTCCTTCTTCGACCCCAAAAGAGCACTTCTTCGGGTTGAGTTTCATGTTGATTTTTCTTAAGTTATCAAATGTTTCCTTGATGTCTTCAATCATCTTCTCTTCAGTCTTGCTCTTGATCATCAGATCATCAACATATGCTTCTATATCTGTCCCTATTTGTGACCGGAATGCCGAGTTTACCAATCGTTGGTATGTGGCTCCAGCATTCTTAAGTCCAAAAGGCATTTTGGTATAACAGAATGCACCTTCATCTGTATAGAAGGCTATTTTTTCCTCTTCCTCATTGTCCATGAGCACTTGATGGTATCCCTTGTATGCATCAAGAAAACACTTGAACTTGAAACCCATGACCGAACCAATCTTCACGTCGATGTCGGGTAGTGGATAATAATCCTTAGGGCAGGCTGAGTTAAGGTTTTTGAAATCGATACACATTCGCCAATCACCATCCGGCTTCTTTACGAGGACAGGGTTAGAGATCCATGTTGGATATCGGACTGGTCTCACTATACCTGCCTTTAAAAGATCCGCAACATCCCTTTGGACTGCTCCGCTTTTTTCTTCACCCAACGTTCTCCTCTTTTGGGCCACAGGTGTTCTGGACGGATCCACATTCTACGAGTGTTTGATGATTCTTTTAGGGACCCCCGTAATATCCGACGACTCCCAAGCGAACACATCTGTGCTATTCTTCAGCAGATCTATCAGTTGTAACCTACATTTCTTTGTGAAGAGCCTCCAAATGGTTACCAATTGCTCCGGGTAAGCAGGATGAATAATGACTTGTTCCGTCATCCCTCCCTCGACTCTTTCCTGCTCGTTGAACTTTTCAAAAGCGACCCATTTGTCTAACTCCTTGCCCACGGCCGTGGCCTTCTCCTTTGCTATTTTTTGACCATCTTCAATTACCCTACATTCAAAGATCGATCTGGCTGTAGTTTTTAACGTGGCGATGCCACCAGGAGTGGGAAACTTCATTGCAGAGTGTATTGTTGAAGGCACGGCTCTTAACTTTTTTATCCCGGTTCGGCCAAGGATGATGTTGTATAGGTATGGTGCTTTAATCACACAAAAAGTCATCGTTGTGTTTCTTTCCATACCATGTGCTCCAAACGTCACCTCCAACTCGATTTTTCCCAATGGTTGAGTTTCTTCCCCCGAGAAACTTAGAACCTTGACAGGGTCAGGAGTTAGCCTTCGCCTTATATCTGGATCTAAATTCATGAAGAAATGCTCAAACATTACTTCCATGGCTGCTCCTTCATCGATAAACATGCGCTTCACCCAATAGCCCTCTACTTCCGCTTCGAATATCAAGGGATCATCCGAAGCCTCAGCTTCGGTTAGCGGAGGGAAGTATATTGGGACATTCATCCAATCAACTTCGACCTGGCATACCTCTTTTCGCTTCGTGCCACAGTATTTGCTGCTTATCATGTTTATTGTCTTATCTTTGTATTCACCTCCTCCATTTCCTCTTCCTTGATTACCCTTGTTTACCTTTCCCCTCAAATCTTTGATCAAATGGTTCAGCTTTCCGGATTCGAGTGCTGCCTCCAACTGCTTTCTTAGCTGATGACAATCATTTGTAAGATGACCCTTTTCCCTATGGTAGTCACAATACTTATCCATGTTTTATGGGCGCACCATGCCCTTTGTGGGTGGGGGTTGAGGTAACTGAAGTTGTAACTCAGTGGCTAAAATTTCTTTAGGAAATTTTGTCAACGTCTCTAGACCGGACCGTTGATACTGATTCTTCTTCGGGTTGGTTGGTGGAAGATATGGTGAATATGCAGGTTTTGGCCTGTAATCATTTTTGTTTTTGTTGCGGTTGAAATTCTTCCCTGAGAAGTATTTGTCATCCTTCATGCCCTTTCCTCCTCTGTCACTTCCTTCACCCTGCGGTAACTCTGTGTTTCTATAAGCCTCTTCGGACTTGGCAAAATCATCCACCCTCATTAACATTTCAGCTACCGTCTTCGGTTCGTCATCGGAGAAATGCCGAGACAACTCTGGGCACTTAGCCCCAGCAGTAAAGGAAGAGATTTTCATGAGTTCCGGAACACCTTGTATGTAACTGGCTTCATCAGTCCACCTTTCTTTAAACACCAGGAGCGACTCATTAGCCCTCCTTACGATGTTGGTGATTTCTATGGGGCTCCTATGACTTTTCCTCCTTAAGGCAAACCTTTCTAGGAACTGATCCCTCAGGTCGCCCCAATGTCCTATGCTGCCCGGTGGCAACCTTTCGAACCATCCTTCAGCTGCCCCGTCCAACGTCTGTTGGAAAAATCTGTACCATACCGGCATGGGCCATTCTCCCGAGTTGGCCGCACCGGCGAAACGCGTGATATGATCATTAGGATCTGTAGCTCCAGTATACAACTTCAGTGTCGCTGGAAGGATGTGCTTCGGTGATGAAAATTGAATGATCTTCCTGGTGAACGGTGAGGAGACAACATCCTTGAATGGTTTTTGCAGCTCTTCAGCTGACATGTCTGTAGACTTGTGAGCTTGTGTAGTTGTTGGCCTCTCCCTATGAGTATCCCGCGGCTCGTCGTCGAAGACCAACTTCATAGGCATAAGAGGTTCTTGCCCGACCGCGTTATATCGTCCGACCAAACTCCGCAACTCACTCACGTTATCCAGGATTTTTTGCTGCAAAGAGGAAGGCATTTCTGTCTCTCCTCCACCGGTGGTATTGTCACGCTCTGGTGAAATGGTTAAAGGAGACCCGCTCCCCGAAGCCCCCGCCATTGTTAGCTAGTTGGAGATTCGAGTTTAGGGTGTCACGGATGGCGCCAAATGTTGAAACAAATTTCTGCAGGCACAAAGTCCCAGGATATTTAGCTTCGGTCTCGTGTAAGATATGCTCATAGGATTGGCCTACCCTGCAATAATAGAACGCACGTTAACTAGTCCCAGGTGTGAACCCGACACCAAGCTCCGGCGTGAAAGTAAGTAACTATCACTGGAGTGGTATCCGGTGCAGAATACCGGAGATATATTATTAAGTAGGAGTAAATGTTGTGTACTGTGTGTTGTTGTGTGTAGTAAATGCCTTGGGGTATTTATACCCAAAGCTTAAGGCATACCTGACTGTGTAGTCATGTCATCGAGACATGCGCCTATGAACAGTACCCTAATGTCAGGTACAGTGTAAAAGCAGGCGGTGTATCATGGCTGGATCCGCTGGGTAAAGCCTTGCCTGTTGGGTAAAACAAGGTCTCCCAAGATATGGGGGATCTTGTCTGTTATCTCTCTCCTACGTGGCAATTGCCTTGGCGCAAGTGACATGCCTTCGGCCATATGCCGAAGACATACGCGAACATCTAGAGATACATGTGTATGATTAATGATGTTTAACTTCTACCTTTTGGCCACACTATAATTATTTGCTACAACTATCCTCACTGAAGAGCAAAATTAATCTAAGTTTACTATATTTTTTATTGATCGAAGATACGCGATGGATTATTTGCGACAGTGTGAACCCCGTTGCTTTTGGCCATGAGATTATTTGCGACGTTGGCATTTGTTAGAGAATGTATCTCCGGCGACATATGTCGCCAAGGAAAAGTGGCATTATTAAACACACTTAACAAAAATGTTAATTAATTTTTACTTTTCCCCGGTTGACAAGTCATACAGGCCACGTTGCAGTTTTTTTTGACAAGTTTCTCCGATGACATAGTGCGCACCAAGAGAATGAGAATTGAGGAATATTTTTAATATCATTAGAGCAATACTCACGCGTGATGTGAAGTATATTTTGCCTCACGATTCTATTCTCACAGACTGCTAAATGCAGCCAAATAACTGAGATACCAAGATTTTTAATATCATTAGAGCTGAGGATGGTCCATCAAGATTCCACATATCCATTTATCAACCATTGATTTATGATCACTCAGTTAATTTGCTTGATATAAAACAATTAGGTTGTCTCGATTGCTTTGTTACCTCGTTCGTCTTGGGTTATTTTTAAAACAAGTGATATTTGGGATCATAAATGGTTGACACCTTTAATGGAGGGGCCATTTTCAAAAATTCCTCATAGAATTATGGTGATAGCCTGATAGGCAACTGAAAATGAAACGAGCATAAGAAATTAAAAAATATATATCCCCAACTTATCCAAAAGAGCAAAACCCTACCACAAATAAAAGAGAAAAAGTGGAAGTTCTACATCATGGGTTATAGTGGCGAAAAGCTAAAAATGGTGGGATTTGATTTTCCGCCATAAGATAATAATTGACTTATTGTCGGCAAAAACAATCTCGTATCATTTATAAACTAAATAATTAGCTTATCCTGATTGTTGAAGGAGTGAAGGACATGTTTAACGGCACGTATTGAGAGGGTATTATGGCAACAAGCAGTTAAACTTTGAATTGTAATTATGCTTGTTCGGTGAGAAGGAAAAGGAATTCACGGTTAAATGTTGTGCAACAGCTCTAAAATATCACTCTTTTGAAATGACTACAATATTAAACTCTTTGATTTAGGGGGTGTTTGGATGTGCGGTTAGGAGGAGATTATCTCCAAATCTCAGTTTCAAAATGGAGATAAGTTAAAAAAAAGTGTTTGGGTAATAAATGGAGATAAGTGATTATTTGCGTTTAAAAGCTCCAAAATGGAGTTTTGAAAAAGTTAGTGGGGAGCTACTTATTTCATTTTCAAAATGGAGTTTTGTAAAATTAAGCTTTCAAAATGGAGTTTATTATCAAATAATCAAATTTGCCAAACACTAAAAAAAGTGATTATTTGATTATTGCGATTTCAAACTGGAATATCAAATCCAAACACTATTCTTTAAAATGGAGTTTTCAAAATGATAATTTTTTGAAATGGAGTTTTCAAAATGAATAATTTGTTTTTAATAAGCACATCCAAACACCCACATACCTAACTAAGTAACAAGTTTCACATACAAACGTAAGTAAAACCATGTCTTCGTATACCAACATGACTAAATATACTAATACATAGATATAGTTTTATCCAAAGATCATTACCATTCTAATATCACTATTACAAACATCATCACATGAAACCAGGTAACCAGTAGCCGGACGCAGACATCGGTTATAGACTTATAGGGTGTGCACTTTCGAAAAACCAGGGTTTTTCTTTTCTGAAAGGCCTCTATTATTGGTCTCGCTTGACCAGGGATGAGAATATTATTCCTAAGGGATGAACTTTGTTTTTTGTTGATTTTGTTTCCGGTTTGTCGATGTTAGGGCCCGACATGCGTTGTGTTACGTCTTTGAGTTTCATTTTCTTCTTCAGGGTTTGCTTCTGGTTGTTTAGCTGTGCATAACTGAATCCAACTGAAGACATTATTGATTGTTGATTTAATTTGGTGTTTGTGACTTGCAAAATCTATGTGTTGAGAACTTGGTATTTATAGGAAGACAAATCTAAAAAGTGCCAATGGTTTATGGTTATCGCAATCCATGGGCTGATTGCTAAATTCTAAGTACTATACTATATTTAATATATTTAAAAGGATTGTCTATCTACTTTTGCATATAAAGTTTAGGGTCCGTTTGGTTTGTAGGTGGGTTTGGAATTATATTTGGGTTTTGAGTTGGTTTAGATTTGATGTAGGTTTTAAGAGTTAAAATAGAGAGAGAAAATTAATTATTATTTTAGTTATATATATTATAAATATATTTATTATGTATGAATATTTACATAAATGAGTGTTAATTAGTTTTGACTACTAGTTAATTAGTCTTATATGTTACATTTCTAAGACCCATATAAATATGGGACACTTGTAGTCATATGTTCACTACTCAATACTAATCATCTCCTTCTTCTCTAAACTCTCAATCTTTACATTTTATAACACGTTATCAGCACGATCTTTGCTCTAACCGAAACAAGGTAAGGAATTCTTAACATATCTCTATCTTAATTTTCATGAGCACTACTTGTTCTATTATGGCTACATGAAAATGATATAACCTCATGTTATGTCAAAAAAGAAAAAAAATAGTTAGAACCTCATGTTCTAATATGATCTAATATCATAACCTCAGGTTATGTTATTATAAAAAAAAATAGTAATAAGAACCTCAAGTTCTATTAAGATTTATTCTTTAAAAAAATCAAAACATAACCTCATAGTTATGTAATTTTTTGGAGAACCTCAAGTTCTACCATTTTTATATCTTTTAGTAATAGTCATATTTTTTTTATGATCAAACGTTGCAAAAATATAGTATATTTTATTTCTTGAATGCATACATTTTTGATATGTTTCTCTACGGCTAAATAGAATGTGATTATATGCAGTTAAATTATTAATTTTTCTTTATTATTAGAACTACATATCCATCAATATTTTGGTTATATAAATGTAGTGTATATCACGAATGACATATATGTTTTTACATATATCACAATATATTGTTACATTTGTTTATTAATGAAAAGAGAACCGTTTTTTTTTATATTAGTCAAATTGAAATTTAAATGTATTAAAAATGGTAATAAATATCATTAAAAATTCATATTACATTGAGTAATTAGGTGATGGATTCTTTAATTATTATTTTTTTTTTGGAAATTTGTATGATTCATTGATGATAATGTTTTAAACATTTCTTTATTGGGTATAACTCTTATTAGACTATATGTTTCTTTCTTCAGTTAAGATGTCGAATTCAAATATGTCAAAAGTGTAACACCCCAAATTTATACAATTCAATACAGCGGAAGAGTCGTTCGTGTTACGGGATAGCACATTACTCACATCATAGACAACGCTTAAAAATTTGCGTCGTTTATTAATAAAGTATTACCATTCATAAATATCAAATTTACATAGGTCCCAAGTCATAGTATTTCATACAATTTTACAAAACATTTGAATGGAAATTGTTATTTAAGTGCGGGCCATAAATTCTTGTCGTCTTCCCGAGAATTACCTTCAAGTACCTGAGATAAAACATGTTAAAAGAAAAGGACAGCGAAAACGCCAAGTGAATTCATAGAGTTTAATGAAATCCATTAATATATCATCGGTATAAAATTATTACCGAAAATCATTTTGTACAAATCCTTGTAGTAGGCCATAAAATAGCCGAAGTCATTTTATACAAATCCTTATCAAAAATCATAATATAGGCTTTTGCCTTCAAAATCATTATACGAATCATTGTCGTAAAAACATCATACAATACGTTTTATAACGTTGTATAGAGTTAAATAAAAACCGTTATATGAATATGGTTATGTAAAACCAAAACACGAACATAATATCAATAATAAGGCCCCGTATTTGCTAGTCAGGCAATATATCGTAATTCAGTGCGTATAGCAATGTTTCGTTATTTGGATTATTATAAGCCGCATGACATTGTTACCTTACTACAACAAACAACGGGTAGCTAACCCGAAACTCATTTGTCCATCTAAAACAGCGTGTCGTCAAAATAATCACGCTTATATAAATCTTCTCATACATAAATTCGCTTACCAATGGGTGGCACGACGGGGATCAACCGTCAAGGCGCGAACTGGGGTGATCGTCCCCAAATAGTACTATTATATGCATAAGCGTCTACCAAATCCCGGTAGTTCACAATTCATGCTAATGGGACTTTTAGTGACATAACCTAACTTTAATAATCCATTTCATTTCATTTATCGGGTCATATAATCATTCATCGGGTCATACAATCATCCGGGTCCAAATCAATAAACAAATAATCAGGACAAATGCTGTCCTATTTTATCAAAACTAACATGTTATCTCCCTCGCAGGTTTATAAAACATTTCATAAAAACATTTAAAAGAGTGTGAGGCTATGAACTCACGTTGATTGCACTACTAGAAAATCTGGCATCAGCAACGGCGGTTTTCATCACTAATTCGTCGCTAAAGCCCTTCAACGACAGAATAGTGACAGATATATTCTATCGCAAAAAAGGGCCTCGCAAAATTTTAGTGACAAGTTTAGCGACAAAATTTTATGAGTTTTAGAGACGGATTATCCGTAGCCAACCCCTCGCTAGAGCCTTTACAAAGTTACTTGAATGAAAATTGATTCGACTAAATAGTGATGGATTGGCGACAAAATTTATGTCGCTGAGAGTAACGACAAAGCCCTCGCAAATCCATTTCTAATAATCGTCAGCCATTTTGTTGTTATTACGTCGCTACTAGAGACGGATATATTTATCGTTAATTCGCCACTAAAATTTAGTCTCAAAACTGTCATTGAGCAAACCCATCTCTATTTTGTCACTATTTAAAAATCTTTTAAGGATAAAATATGTCACAAATCAGTCGTTAAACGATACAACATACTTGCCGTTTGTTGAATATGCCACACAAACAAATACGACACTTATTATCATGAAATTCATATCCAAATTAAATAACAAAGATATCCAAATTAAATAACAGACATATCCAAATAAAATAACAAGCATATTCAAAAGAAGACCAACATCAAATATTCGACAATAAAAGGAAATGTAAACCAAAGAATCTCTCTCTTGCATAAAATTTAAGAGTATCTAAATAGACTATAAAGCTCTTCAAAGTGAAATTAATGATTGATTTTCAAGATGTACCGTCGCTTGCATTACTTTGATTTGTTTTTTTTGGTGGGTAACACGACTCGTGATACCATGCTCGACAAGCATATGTTGAATTTCTACACGCATTTCTTCCTTGAGCTCTTCACGCATTTCTTCTTTCAGCTCTCCACGCATTTCTTCCTTGAGCTCATTCTTCACTTCTTCCTTGAGCTCGCCTTTTATTTCTTCCTTTAATTCTTCCTTTAACTCTCCACGAACGCTATGAAGATAGTCCTTAGAAAACATTGGTAAAGTAACTGGCCTATGGACATGAACCATCAGTATCGGTATGCACTATCAGCTAACTAAATATTCCATAAAACTACAAATGTAGAACTTGCACCCAAATACTAGAACTTGAAGCAAAACACAAGAAACCAACCAAACACTATGAGATGAATTTTTAGCTAACTTGGAGACATTATATCAACAATATATAAGAAACTAAAAAGACAGTCAACCTAACGAAACTTGCAGAGAGTATTGCACTATAACTTGAACCTAAACACTAGAGAAAACATATACGCCATATAAAAATTATAAGACTCAAACCTGTAATTTCCAAAAAAATATGCATCCTGGAAAAACCACATACGAAACTGAACATAAGCCCTTTGCCTCTAGCCATAACTTGACCAGGCTATAGACATCACATCTTGGATTATTGCAAAGCTTAGAAACAGTAAATGTATAACTTTGTTGAAGGTAAAAATAGGTTACTCATCCTCTACTCATTACAGATAATTATTCAAACAAGAATACAAGGTTGCACTTCTAGCAGTAAGATAGTAAGGATTGAGAAACTTGAAGTTGTTAGTATATAAAAAGGAACACACCCGAACATTTTTGGATCCCGAGGATGGAGCACCAGTACAACTTGGTTTACCAGTCATCGTGTATTGTGGATCTGACATGGAACCCCACCCAAACACTCCACCTTTCGTATTTTCTCTAGCGCATTGTTTCCATAGGTCATCATCATAGATGGGATGCTTAGCAGGATCTAATCCATATTTATCGACTAGAGCGGCCTTATATGCAGCCTGTAGGAATAAATATGCATATAAGAATAATTATGGAAATAACTATTAAAGTAAGAATAAATACCGCCACTCTCTGACTTTAACGTAATAAATGCTCCATCCTTCATGTGTGTGATCTCAAATAGTTCAGCAACAGTTGGAGGGCGTTTGTGTACTTGCTCCAGAAAATTCATAAATTTTGCAAGATTTACAAGGAATACAAAATAACACATAACAGATACTCAAAAAGTATAAAATAGAAAACACGAATGAAAATATAAGTAAATCTTACAAATTTCCTTTTATGTTGAGAAATTGTAATTGAGCCAGCACAATTTTCGACACAGATCCTTCTTTCACGGTGTTCTGATTCTTGCTACCTGAAGCTGATTTATTTGCCCATTTTTCGTTGAACCAAACACGATCCATCATGTCTTCAATGCTTTGCTTTTATCCATTCCGGGTTATAACGCTTAAGAATAGAAAAATCAGTATCCTCAAAGTTAATACCATCCACTTGTTCCAAAGTCACCGACTCTCCTCTAGCCTTTGACATGATATCTAGATAACGTTTCTTCATACTCTTTTCACACGCATCATGGACCAACACATCACTCAATCCTTCCCACTTGAACAATTCATAGACATGAAAAAATTATGATGTTAGTTGATTTATGTGCGGTCGAGAGAGTTCCAATCTCCAATTTCCGTAATAAATATGTGTTGATTTATCCTAGGCACACAACCAATGAACATATCAATATATGTTGATGTAAGTAGGCTTTTGTAGCCTCCTGAACTAGGTGTTGTACTGTTATAAGAGCAATGGGCAAACGACCAATATGTTTGATGCAAAAAACTCGTAAATATTATTGTACATACCTTAAAATACGTCCATAATTCGTCACGGGATGACTTGTCAACCTCCTTCCATGTTGTCCAGGAACCATTAAACATGGTCTTGAAGATAGAGGTTATCTTACAAGTAACATTTGGGTCAGTAAACCTACAAAGGGAAACATTGCAATAAATGAACACTAGTAGCATATTATCAAAAATAGTTATCACCGAACACAGGTAGATGTATTTAAATAGATATGCATAGTCCCCACCATCCAAACTGATCATTGTTCTCTTTAATTTGATGGGTCATTTGGGACTTGTTTGATAATGTTTGAACCTCTTCGGTGTTGGGATTCTATATTTGGCTCGTCCTCACCTACCTTCTCTTGATCTCCTACCTGCTCTTGATCTCCTACCTGCTCTTGAACAGATGTATCAGCGACCGCAGTTGCATTTGTCTCAGAACGGGTACCAGAGGTTTTAGTGTGTATACTTTTCTGACCCCAAACACGAGCAACTAAATTATCACTAAGGCCACGTCCACCTCCATCTCCATATCCACCTCCACGTCCACGTCCACCTACGCGTCCACCTCCGCCTCCACGCCCAATATTAGTACGTGCCATAATCACTGTAAAAAATTAATTGTCAAACGAAAAAGAAATATAATATCACATGAGAAATGAAAGATGAAGAATAATCAGAAATGATTAGAAGTTCTGCCTATTTACATATTTAAGAGGTAAAATAGTAACGTTCAGAAAGGCTTTTTCTAATGAAAGTCCCAAACACTTATGCAATTTTCATTCATTTGGAAATAAGTAGTCTTATAAACTATTGGATCAGCATAGCCTAAGCACTGTGATAACTACTTATCTACTATATTAAAGCGTTAACGAACATTCCCAAACACCCCGCACAGCTACATTTTCAGTTCGTTATCGTTATTTAAGCAATATATAATCGGGTGATCAAAGTTAGAGACAAGTGCATAATTCAGTTTCAAGACTGATGGTAATCACATGCTTTTGGGTTACGAAATTTAGGATAGAATGATGCAGGAGCTACATTTTCAAGGAAAAAAATCGAAGATTATCATAAACTGTTTATATCGTGTTCCATTGCATCCATAAATCATTTAAGCCATCAAAACCGAAACCGAACCGAAAGTTCGGTTATTTGAAAAACAAAAAATCAGATCGTCGGTTTCTAGTTCGTTTCAACTATTTCGGTTTGGTTTTTTTTTGTCACCCTTACAAACAGAACCATACATTCATTTATACATAGTCATTGTAGACCTGTAGTAATAGTAGTATACATTGTTAAGTAATGTATAAAAAATGAAGTATCCATTCTTAGTTATATAAATATGTTATTTCGTTGCACATGGTATATGATATTAAGAGTTGTATCCGGTTACAATTAGATATTATACTTGAATCTTACTGCTAGTTCTATTTTGCATAGAGAAAACTTTACAAGCCAAATCCACAATAATAACTTCATACCCAAAACCGAAATTGTCGTGCCTAATCTCAGTTTGCATTAATTGAGACTGCCGATAAGACCTTTCATGTTCATTACCAGGTCGGGTTGCGGGTGAGTTTTTTAAAATCAAAACCTGACTCGATAAGACAAAATAACCTGATAAACCGACCCAATAACACCCTTCATGTTCATTACATACGATACTCGTTTTCTGGTTATGAAGTTCAAGTTTTAAGGTATATAAATTACTGTTATGTAGTGACATATACAGACATCTTACAACACTCTATATTGTACAACTTTGCAAAAATAGTTACATAGTACTTAATTAGTTCATAATCTTATAAGTTTTATATAATTGATTTTGTGACAATGAGTTCTACCTAAAAAATGCTGTAACGACATGGTAACGTGTTGGAGATGCAATCTGAATTAAGAGTTGCTCGGTCTCTAGTTGCTGAGAAAGAAACTGAAATCCAGGGTGTGCGTAATACCAACAATCAGGTGTGCATGATCTATATATTTATCAGCTACAACATACACGATTACACATAGTAATTGTCTTGTATTCTAAACCTTTCTTAATGAATAGTATATGGAGGAAAATGAAAGGCTGCGAGTTAACGCTCACAATCACAAATGAACAGTGCTGACACACATATTTACCTATCTGTAGCACCTATATAATCGTCTTGAAACACAATACTAGAAATTATGTTTGTTCTCTGCTCAATTATGAAGGAACTGAACATTAAGAAATCGAACGAACCTATTAGCATAGTATTTTACATGAATAAAACAAATTCAGTTTCATACAAATCCTAAAAAACACACACTTATCATAAAAATATAAACGCAACCATCAAATCACAAACGTAAAGCTACATTCAATACATGTAACATCTCAAAGCTTCAAATTATATCATACACTCTTAGTCTGGTCGATTTATGTATGACGAAAATAAATTGAACATACTGGTCGAAACACCAGCCGCCGTCACCTATACGGCTGCACCACCACCAGCCGTCATGTACACCACCACCAGCCCCTCTGCACGTGACCTGGCCACCACCAGGAGATCCGTCCCAAAACCCCTAAAAGTTTATATATATGTTGCAATTCTGATTATAATTGTTTTCAAAATATGTTATATTAGGTAGTTGCTCGTTATTGAATGTTTTAGTTTGATTTTAGAGGAAACATTTGATGGTTATAAATGTGTAAAGTTCTTGTATTTTAGGTACACTTGGGATATAATAAAGATGTTTGATGTGTTTTTTTAAGCTTATGCAGTTTTGCTAACAAGTAAGTATTTTTCAACTTGCTATCTGCTTGTATAGCACACAAATATATACTCCTAACCATTGAGTTATTAGAAGATGTCTGGATTTGATTATATGGAATGCCTATGAAGCCCATAGGTAGTTATAAATAAGGACATCCAAACATTTACCAAGAACAACTTACCTATATAATTGTATATAGTGATTTTGTTTTGTGTGTTTTATAGTTTTTGTGCCTATATATTTATTTGTAGTTGACTAGTAGTTTCCATAGTCTATACAAATGAATCGTGTTGCATTATCCCTTAATCATTTAATTTGTTAGGCTAAGCGTTTATTGTTGACTAGTATATTTATATTTGTTGGGCATTGTTTTCACAGCGGTATATTTAGTTTGTTGCTTTATTTCTCTTATTGTTGATGTTCAAATGAAAATTTGGGAAATTTGCAGGCTGATGAGATTTATCTATGTTTCTCATAGGTTACCCGCAACAACACAATTTTGAAATGGTCAGCTCCGTTCTGCTCTAATTTACTGGTTACAGCTACTTGTAGTAGTGAATATTCTAACTTATTCAAAAAGTTTGATAAAATAGTCATGGATTGGATCAAGGATTCAATAGATGATAAGCTAAAACACATGGTTAAAGAGCACAGATAGCCAAACAAATGTTTTCTTGGTTGAAAACGTATTTTGGTACGTACTGGCTAAGAATTTTTTTTGTTTTTTTTACAAACAAAAAATACATACTTCATCTAATAACACTCAAACTATTCTACTACGTATATACAAAACTCTTTTTTAATCCTCTATTTACCTTTATCTCTGATCAACCATCATCTTATATTTTTACCAATAGGATTGATTTGATCACTAATTAAATGATTTAGTTCTTTAAGTTCCAATTTGGTAAAAATAAATAAGCAGATGAATTGCATCTAATTGAAAGAACCCTAAATTAATAACATAAAATTGAAAAGTAAAAAGTTATCTAATTAACTATAATCATGCAATCAAACACAATGAGTTAAGCGACCTAACATTAAATTAAAGCTAGTTAATCTAAAATAGTGAAGATACCTTGTTTTGATGCTTCTGGAAAGTATGTTTCATGTGATAAACCACGAAGGTAAACCTTTTATAGAAGGAGTGACTCCTACTCCGCGATCCCCACATATCTAGGGGCGCCAAATATGTTCACAAAATGGCGCCAATTTTTTCATCTGGTGGATAACCGTTCTAGGAGAAGGAGGAGCAGCTATGTTTTTGGATGTATTCAAAGTAAAGTGTTGATATATTTTTTTCTTTTTATCTATATATGCTAAAGTTATCAATTAAAATTAATAGATACTACGTACGATAATTAAACTTGTGTTCTTTTATTTCACTATATATTACAATTATTATTATTCTTATTCTTATTATTATTTATATTTTTTATTTATTATAATTATCACTTCATTAGAATAATAGGATTTACAAAAAGTTAGTGGAAAATCGAGATAATAACGAACGTGAATGATGTATCATAACAGGAGCGAGCCAAATATATAACAGTTGCCTCCAACCGTTTCCTCCAATTCTAGGTTGGCGGAAAGTGAAGTAGCTGTTACCGCCCATTTGCTTAGTTTTTTTTGCCTATCAGATAGTAATAGTTGTTCTTGTGATAAGAATGATTCGTCCTTTTTTAATTTTATACTTTTGCTAAAAAGAATTATTTATTTAATATAATAAAAAATAAAATAATTTTTTTATTAAACAATATTTTTATAACCGTTACTTACATTATAAAATACTTTATATTCTTAGTAAATAGTTGTATAATATATTACTGCCATTAACAAGTTTAACATTTATAATTGCTATTGACAACTTTATAGTTCATTAATAATAAAAGAGTAGCGTACAAATTTAATAAACCACAATCAAACGAAAAATTGTCTAACGAGTGAAAGTTGATCACGGTTTATTATGGTAAGCTTGACTCACTTATAATCGTACATATACGCATAACATCACACCTACTGTCCACCATGATGTGTGTCTAGCTTTTTGTTATAGCCCAGTACCTCTTTAATCCATAGCTAAATAGAAATTTTTAGTGACGTATTTGAGACGAAGAGAAAAATCTATCGTTATACCGTTGAAATTCTATCGCTAATAGTCCCAACTTTAGTTCGTCTTTAACTCCGTCTCAGTATGAATAAATTTAGTGACAGAACTCCGACAAATGAAAATTATATCTCTAGTCTTGTTACTAATTTGTCGCTAATTTGACACTCATTTATAAAAGCTAATTTAGTAGCTAAGTTGTCGTTAGTCCGTCACTATGAGCCAATTTTTTGCGACAAAATAATTCAGTCGCTAATTTCCGTCACTGTTGCCCAGTATTCTAGTAGTGTTGGGAAAGGCGGGTTATCGGCGATTCAGATGTACGGTACGTGCTTCAATCACGGAAACCTAGACAAATAATACTCGCCTTAGACTTTTGTCCAATGACTTTATAAAAATAATAGCTATGTATATGTATGATGATTTTATAAATACGATGATGATCAAGTGGGATTGTACATTCTCATTTACTCATTTTAGCGATATGTGTTGACAACTTTTATACTTGTTTCACTAGTTTATCTTCTTTACTTGTCAAGGCCCATTAAGCCCATTATAAGCTCATTACATTTTATTAGTCAAATTACACTTTTAACAGCGGCCCTATACTTACATGTTGGGCCCAAGTGGGTTAAGCCCAATAAGTAAGTCCATTAGTATTTAGCCAAATTAGTTGCGTCCAATATGACTAATTTGGCCCGTTAATGTCCATATGTTATAAAGCTCGGGTTTTATCGGTTTTTACTTGTTATATAAGTTTATACATCAGTATGGGAGTTTATAAAATGTTTGCATTAGACGGGTCCGATCGTCTAAGTTTTATTTAACAAAAACGTTAATTTATCGGTTTTAGCTGAAAAGACGTAAAAAGCATGTTTATAGTTTTATAACTTATAAAACTTATCAAATTACCATTTTTTTAAAATGTCCCATTTATTTATTATTGTACATACTTATATAAATGTAATATATAAGTTAGTGGATTTTAATTTACATTTTATACTATATTTATTTGAGTGCTATTATAATACTATTATACTTTAATTTCACAAAATCTGATTTTTAGTTTCACTTTCACCATTTTTATTATATCTTGAGTTCTACAAAGAGATAGAAGCTTATTTTTGGATGACATAAACTTCATATTATGTGTTACAAATAACTTAGTTTTAGCTACTGCTCAATCCAAGTCTAAGTATCCCTAACAGTCCTCACAAAACAGACTATTCAGATTGAGACATTAATTTTGTTTTGATCACATCTAACTCATTATAATGATTCCATTGCATGGCCAACTCTCACATGTGTACAAGACTTAATAATTACTGTATATTGATTCCACTATGCCTTTTTATCAGTTTATCATATGGTTTCTTACTGTTTTTATACAGCCAACTATTTTAAGCATGATTTAACCATTTTACATGTGGTTTTCCATCCTCCCATGTTTATCAACACCAAATCCCCTTATAATATTTTTAATCATCATTCATCATCATATAAATATACATAAATAAAGAAAATACAAGATTACATAATAAAAATAACAAGAGGATAGGAAAAAACAATCTCTATACCACCATTAGTGATGAAAAAATGAGTTTTTGATGAACAAGGCTTGGATTTTGATGGCAAAACTTGTGATAAACCAATATCATCTTCAATTCCACCAATCTTTATAAACTCCTTGTGAGAAATTAGCCCTATGACACCAAGAAATCTCCTCGTTGGATGTTAGAATCACCTCCAATCTTCAAGGCTTCAAAGGTTCTTCATCATATGTGTAGATAACACAAAGTTTGTGGTTAAAACTGATCAAAATGGGGTGTTTGATGGTTTTTTTTTGGACGGCAATGGTAGAGAGAAAGAGTGTATGTTTTTGTGGTGGTATTGCATGTGTTGGAAATGAGAAAATGGTTTATGAGAAATGGTTTTGGTGGTTTTTGTTTACTTGTTAAGTTAAGTAAACAAGTGTAGCTTGTAAGCTACAAACTTGACACCTCATGGTGTGTTGTCCATGGTTTGGTCGTCCTATAGAGTGGGGTGGGACAAGTGTATACTTGTCTCATCCCACTTGATTACAGGTATTCCTCGATTCTAGTTCCCTCGATTTGCGTGCCCTTAGGTCGTTTTATGAAAACATTTTTATAAATTATGAATCAACGGCACAAAACGAATCTAATAAAAATTGTCTCATCAAAAACGGAGTTCAAAAACGTAAATACGTAATCCTAAGGTTTTCGGTTTAGTCGTAAAGGACGTTAAATTATTCCCGTAAGTTCTAATCTCTTCTCGTAAATTGTGAGTTTATGAACCAACACAAATTTAAAATCCCAAAATAATATTCACGGATAAATTTATTTCCTGAAATATCAGACTGTCACCAAAAACGGTGTATGTAAACGTAAGCACGTAACGTAGAATCCTCCGGTTTAGACGTAGTCGATGCTACTTCAAGACGTAAACCCAAATTTCTTCCCAAAAATGAGTGAGTTCATAATATAACATTAAAATAATGTTTTTAGATAATACTTGAGAATAAAATCTCAACCATAAATTGACGGATTGTCACAGCATTTACCCCTAAACAGGATCTTTGTCCTCAAAGATCAATTTATCTTACTACTCGCTTCTTATAGAGTTAAAGTTAGGTGGATATTTCCTCCACATTCGGTCTTTCCTCACAAGTGTAATTCATTACAATACGCGAGTTTCATCAAACATATCTACGGTAATACGATCAGGCTTAATGTTGAGTTACTTTCTCTATCCATGATGTTTACGGGTTTTTTATGAATGCAACTTTTCGCCGATCTAAATTTCATCAAGAAGAAATCAGATTTTCACTTGATAGACATTTCATCAAGTTCGATATACGATACATAATTCAGGCAGCCCTTGAAGTCCTAGGGTAGATCCAGCTTATATGCCTTTCAAACCAACTTTTTACATCATCTCAATGGTCCCATACAACGGGGACTTATTTCCAGATCATCAATTCATTTTTTTTCCAAGGTGAAATTTTTTGGCATAAGTTCGCTACCCATCCTGCACTTCAAGATGTACATTTCATATTCACATAACCTCCTGCCCACTACCGGCAATCAATAATCAGATCCTAATTTCAACAATCATTTCAGGTCTCGCGGGTCGGGTATTTTGTAAGGTTAGGTTTGTCATCATAGGCAACCTTAAACGTAAAAGACATGTCCAACTCACAATGGGTGTATGTCGGGTGTCTTCATCCCAACTTCCACCTATAGATGCTCTTCATATAGATCGTAACAAGATTCAATCTCGATCCTAATACGATAATTATCAATGATAATCTCTCCAAAGGAAAACTATTATACGGTTTATTAACAAAGGTCAATCATTCAAACATAAAACAACACTTCTAGTGTTTTGTATCGTTACTTTACCTCGTCCCTTCGATTGGGGTGGTAAACAGTACTCTCATCAAGATTCGTTCCTAATGACTTCTGAGCAAATCTCTAGAAATTCGATGCGAAGCCAGGATCTTGATAGAGATGATTGATACGACACACTATGTTTACACAACTCTTTTAAATACAAAGAGTCAATTTCTTCATCGAGAATTTATCATTAACAGAAATGATATTAGTAGATTTGGTCAGTCTGTCGACGATGACCCAAATCGAATCAAATTCAGATGATGACCTTTGCAATAGTTAGACGTTTACTAATGCATGAGGCGATATCTGCCTTCATAATTTGTCATCGGTACAACTTCTTTTAGATAAAGATACATTTTATCATAAATGACATGAATAAAATACGTATAGTTACGAGATTCTAACATACCTATATCTCACAATCCTCCATGTTTAGACAACCTCAAGCGGCCTTTTATACATTTAACGCCATCGGCTTCTCAATTCTAATGGTTCACATTAGCCGCGAACCCCTTTTATTATCTATATTATCCTTTTTACAAACATCAGCTATTTTTAAATTGTTTGGCAATTTATTATACACAGTCATTATTAAGTAACACATCCTAATTGATTCTTTATCCTTTCAACATAATGTGTCGGTATCTACATTCACCTTTCCTGATGAAGTAATTATCATGAACACAATTCACATTTCTTCATATTTTCTAAGTTTTAGTTTCGTCTCAACTATTATCTTTATTAGTCTCGCTCAGCCCGACGTTTAAAGCATCGATAAATATTACAAGTAATTAAATAATAAATATTTAATTTTTATGAAACGTCAACGTAAAAAATTTTAAATTTCTCAGTTATGGAAAAATGTTCAAAATAAAATTTAAATTTAGATAACACGATTTTTGTGGATTTATTGAAAATAATTAATATGATTTGTAAACGTTCGAAAAAAAAAACTTTGGTTATACTTTGGTCAAAATTTTCTTAGTTGACAAGCAAATATTGTCGTTTCAAATTTCAAGTCATGGTTTAAATGGTTTCCTCAATCCCTCTTAGGTTGTGTTGAGGTATACATAAATATTTACCCCTAAACAGGAGTTTAGTTAAATGATTTGGGTATAAGGAAATGATTTCTTAAAATTTTCTTTGCTAAAACATTTGTTAAAACATTTTTGCACTTACTTTTTGGTATAACTCAAAGCCATAATGGCTCTAATTTTTAAGAGTCAATATATTCCGTTTTCTATTAATCACACGATCAAATAATGTAAAGGATTAAGCCTTAAATCACATGTTAAATACTCAACGTACAGGTTTTCAATACTTGGCCAACACAGGGCGGTCTATAAAAAATTATTAACTTCTTCTTATTCTTATAAACAAACAGATGGTCCTTAGTGATTACAAGCATAAATATATCAAATTACAGCCTACACACGTGATTCACCACATTTATGGATGCTACATGTGCATTGGTCAATCCAAAGGACATAACATGAAACTCATAATGTTCTTTACAAGTTCTGGTTGTACTGATTGAGATAGTTAATCTTCTTCGCGGACGCGAAGTTAATAATAACCATGTCGTGGATCAAATCTTTATAACATACGCTAGAACCTTGTAAATGATCGAACAAATCTATCATCTTGGGTAGTGGATATGGATTTTGATCGTCAATTTACCTAGTTCACGTAATCAACAAATATAAGGATTGATAACACCATAGCTCTTCATGATGACGAGCTCGGTAGAATAAAAGCTTTCTTCGGCAACTCTCTCAGTTGTACGGTAATTCTTTTAATTCAGATGGTGCTGACGTACAGTGCATACGCCACATGTGCAGTATCGGGAATATAATCAATACCAAATTTAACTTGCCTTAATGGCGAAAGTCTAGGTAATTCACCAACAAATACCTCCTAAAGTTTCAGGTAACCAAAACATCTTTTAATAAATTCATATTAGGTTCTTTCTAGATTACAAGATATGTGATTAGTTCATAACTATTCATGGTATAATTTCAAGTCTAAATGCAGGATTTAATCATCCATCAAGAATTATTTAGATCACTTTTGATAATCAACATCTTACCTTTTAGGGGAATTCTACTCGAGTTCCCATCAATTAAGACAATGTCTCATGTCATAATCAATCAATCCATTCTACTGGCACTACCAACTTTCCAGTTTTATTGCCGTTGATAAAATGTGAACTTTTCAAAAGACTAATAATAACTCATAATCCTTCACAAATTCAAGGATATCTGGAGACATAACTAACCTTAAAAAGAGTAAGGTTAACGCATAATTTACGCGAGAGAATTTCAAATCAGATAAAGACGAAAACATTTAACGAATATGCATATATCCCATGTTTTCATAATTTGAGTACGCATTCGAAAGCTCCTCGGATCGTTACCCAGGTCATTCAAATGAAATCTAATCAAAAGAAATGATAGGAACGTCGATACATCCAGTCGGGTATCAACACTCGATAATCAAATACTTTTCCAAAGAACCTCACTACGAGAGAATTGGACAAGAAAGAGTTGTCAATTGTCAACTAAGACAATATCCACAAATGAATAAATTCGATTCAGAAGAATAGATGGTACGGGCACATATGTAGGTGTCTCTAACATTATGTCCTTATTTTGCACTTCTTGCAGATCTCATAAAATTTAATCTTTCACAAACTTCAAAGAAAATTTAGTGCGTATTAATAATTTCATGGTGACTACTTAATCAGCCTTGCATGGTTCCTTCCAAATTGTATGTAGGCGCGCAACTATATACAATTTTAAGATTAACGATGCAATGCTCAGTTCGTCAAAACTTTGTCATCATGTTTAAAATATATATATATATATATATATATATATATATATATATATATATATATATATATATATTCATGCTTAATCATGAAATAAAAATCAAATGAATTTACAGAGATGTTCTTTGTTATGGAAACAATTAAGTTTTCCAAGGTGTTTCATAAACAACATCATTTCGATAACGATTACTTATAAATCTCACTTTGAATAATCCTTAAAGTGATGAAAATTAAATTTTCTCAAAGGATACTGTTTTAACTTTATAAAAACAATGAGTGATCTGCAAAAGAGTGATGAAAAGTTGTTCACCAAGAACTAACTACAATCTAATAGGAAATGAGCTTAGCTAATTAATCATGAGGTTCATGACCTCGATGGCACTTAAAAGAGAATAATCCACAACGTAACTCAAATCGAGATGAGTACTTGTTCAATGGTTGTATCACTAATGCGAACATTAGGATGAAGCAATAAAAGATAGATAACATTGATACATGTAGGATTTAGCAATCAAAGGTAGTCTTTTCATTAATCACAAACAATTCAAAATTGTACCGTAACACATTACGTGTCACTATGTCATACAATTCCAAGAACTCATCCTACCAACTGATGTCTCAGTTAAGTTAGGGATTTTAAAAGATACCACAATGAATACTAATCTACAAGAGTCATGGGGGTTCCACCTGTCCCGGAAGATCCATCGTTCCCGATTCAGAAGAAGATTTGTTCAATTTATTTCTTAGACACTGGGCATCCTCGTCATTGGACAATGGTCTAGGAACAACCCTTAACACGAACTAAAAATCATTTAAAACCTTATAATTTAATCACAGGACTCAACAATTTCCTCTTAACAATTTCTTATTCCATACAAGTTAAATTTTACTTTATTCAAGATTCAACCAATTTTATACTCAATTCGATATCCTACCTCCTTTTCCAATACTTCAACCTTATTCTTAGGCCTTAAATAGGCAATAAAAGTTCGATATGAACAGCACTCAATTTCCAATCCTATAGCTCCTTTATCAATAATAGTTATCAAATGAGTCACTAGTATGAAATGACTCACCCATTCAATTAGATTTCTCGGAAAGGTACTAGTGGCATGAGGCTTTTGGGTAATGGTTCCATTGACAGCCTTAAGTGCAACATTCACCCTTTCGATTTCAATTTAAGAATTAGGTGACAACGAATCAGATGACACCTTTCCAGGTGGTAATGTTTTGTCAAGCTCCACTCTATAAGGAAAGATCGTCATGACATCGATATCAGTTTTAATCTCGCCAATTCTTCTTCAATATCACAATCAACTAATATCTACATTTCTACGAATATCAACCATTTTGTTGGGATCATAAATATCAAAAACTAGGTTTAGATCTGGAATAAGTAGAATTCCTACAGAAATAGCTTAGATTAATTTGCTAGGGAAGTTAGGGTTTCTTGTGACAATCTACGTCATATAAATACCTCGTATAAATATTAAAATAATCATCAACAATCATGTAATCAAATTACAACATATATATATAATCCAAGTTATATATATTAAAATAACACTTCTCAGTCTGGCCTTGTCGGTAACTCGGGAATTCTTCGACACCGTTATATTCAAAAGATTTTTAGACATTTTGAGAAAAATGTTTGTAGTTAAAAGATTTTGAAATGTTTTATTCAAAACCTTGGTTTTAAAAATCTTTCGTTCTCTATAACGAGAGCTCTGGTACCAAACTGTAACACCCCCAAATTTATACAATTCAATACTGAGTAAGAGTCGTTGGTGTTACAGGATAACACATTACTCACATTATAGACAACGCTTAAAAATTTGCGTCGTTTATTAGTAAAGTATTTCCATTCAAAAATATCAAATTTACATAGGTCCCAAGTCATAGTATTTAATACAATTTTACAAAACATTTGAATGGAAATTGTTATTTAAGTGCGGGCCATAAATTCTTGTCGTCTTCCCGAGAATTACCTTCAAGTACCTGAGATAAAACATGTTAAAAGAAAAGGTCAGCGAAAACGCCGAGTGAATTCATAAAGTTTAATGAAATCCATTAATATATCATCGGTATAAAATTATTACCGAAAATCATTTTGTACAAATCCTTGTAGTAGGCCATAAAATAGCCGAAGCCATTTTATACAAATCCTTATCAAAATCATAATATAGGCTTTTGCCTTCAAAATCATTATACGAATCATTGTCGTAAAAACATCATACAATACGTTTTATAATGTTGTATAGAGTTAAATAAAAACCGTTACATGAATATGGTTATGTAAAACCAAAACACGAACATAATATCAATAATAAGGCCCCGTATTTGCTAGTCAGGCAATATATCGTAATTCAGTGCGTATAGCAGTATTTCGTTATTTGGATTATTATAAGCCGCATGACATTGTTACCTTACTACAACAAACAACGGGTAGCTAACCCGAAACTCATTTGCGCATCTAAAACAGTGTGTCGTCACAATAATCACACTTATATAAATCTTCTCATACATAAATTCGCTTACCAATCAATGTGGCACGACGGGGATCAACCGTCAAGGCGCGAACTGGGGTGATCGTCCCCAAATAGTACTATTATATGCATAAGCGTCTACCAAATCCCGGTAGTTCACAATTCATGCTAATGGGACTTTTAGTGACATAACCTAACTGTAATAATCCATTTCATTTCATTTATCGGGTCATATAATCATTCATCGGGTCATACAATCATCCGGCTCCAAATCAATAAACAAATAATCAGGACAGATGGTGTCCTATTTTATCAAAACTAACATGTTATCTCCCTCGCGGGTTTATAAAACATTTCATAAAAACATTTGAAATAGTGCGAGGCTGTGAAGTTACGTTGATTGGGAAAGGCGGGTTATCGGCGATTCGGATGTACGGTACGTGCTTCAATCACGGAAACCTAGACAAATAATACTCGCCTTAGACTTTTGTCCAATGACTTTATAAAAAATAATAGCTATGTATATGTATGATGATTTTATTAATACGATGATGATCAAGTAGGATTGTACATTCTCATTTACTCATTTTAGCGTTATGTGTTGACAACTTTTATACTTGTTTCACTAGTTTATCTTCTTTACTTGTCAAGGCCCATTAAGCCCATTATAAGCCCATTACATTTTATTAGTCAAATTACACTTTTAACATCAGCCCTATACTTACATGTTGGGCCCAAGTGGGTTAAGCCCAATAAGTAAGTCCATTAGTATTTAGCCAAATTAGTTGGGTTAATAGTCCAATATGGCAAATTTGGCCCGTTAATGTCCATATGTTATAAAGCTTAGGTTTTATCGGTTTTTACTTGTTATATGCGTTTATACATCAGTATGTGAGTTTATAAAATGTTTACATTAGACGGGTCTGACCGTCTAAGTTTTATTTGACAAAAACGTTAATTTATCGGTTTTAGACGAAAAGACGTAAAAAGCATGTTTATAGTTTTATAACTTATAAAACTTATCGAATTACCATTTTTATAAAATGTCCCATTTATTTATTATTGTACATACTTATATAAATGTAATATATAAGTTAGTGGGTTTTAATTTATATTTTATACTATATTTATTTAAGTGCTATTATAATACTATTATACTTTAATTTCACAAAATCTGATTTTTAGTTTCACTTTCACCATTTTTATCATATCTTGAGTTATACAAGGAGATAGAAGCTCATTTTTGGATGACATAAACTTCATATTATGTGTTACAAAGAACTTAGTTTTAGCTACTGCTCAATCCAAGTCTAAGTATGCCTAACAGTCCTCATAAAACAGACTATTCAGATTGAGACATCAATTTTGTTTTGATCATATCTCACTCATTATAATGATTCCATTGCATGACCAACTCTCACATGTGTACAAGACTTAATACTTATTGTATATTGATTCCACTATGCCTTTTTATCAGTTTATCATATGGTTGCGTACTGTTTTTATACAGCCAACTATTTTAAGCATGATTTAACCATTTTACATGTGCTTTTCCATCTTTTTACCTATGTTTATCAACACCAAATCCCCACATAATATTTTTAATCATGATTCATCATTATATACATATACATAAATAAAGAAAATACAAGATTACATAATCAAAATAACAAGAGGATAGGAAGAAACAATCTATATACCACCATTAGTGATGAAAAGATGAGTTTTTGATGAACAAGACTTGGATTTTGATGGCAAAACTTGTGATAAACCAATATCATCTTCAAGTCCACCAATCTTTATAAACTCCTTGTGGGAAATCAGCCGTATGACACCAAGAAATCTCCTCCTTGGATGTTAGAATCACCTCCAATCTTCAAGGCTTCAAAGGTTCTTCATCATATGTGTAGATAACACAAAGTTTGTGGTTAAAATAGATCAAAATGGGGTGTTTGATGGTGGTTTTTGGACGGCAATAGTAGAGAGAAAGAGTGTGTGTTTTTGTGGTGGTATTGCATGTGTTGAAAATGAGAAAATGGTTTAAGAGAAATGGTTTTGGTGGTTTTTGTTTACTTGTTAAGTTAAGTAAACAAGTGTTGCTTGTAAGCTACAAACTTGACACCTCATGGTGTGGTGTCCATGGTTTGGCCGTCCCATAGAGTGGGGTGGGACAAGTGTTTACTTGTCTCATCCCACTAATTTACGGGTATTCCTCGATTCTAGTTTCCTCGATTTGCGTGCCATCAGGTCGTTCTATGAAAACGTTTTTTATAAATTATGAATCAACGGCACAAAACGAATCTAATAAAATTTGTCTCATCAAAAACGGAGTTCAAAAACGTAAATACGTAATCCTAAGGTTTCCGGTTTAGTCGTAAAGGACGTTAAATTATTCACGTAAGTTCTAATCTCTTCTCGTAAATTTGTGAGTTTATGAACCAACACAAATTTAAAATCTCAAAATAATATTCACGGATAAATTTATTTCCTGAAATGTCGGACTGTCACCAAAAACGGTGTATGTAAACGTAAGCACGTAACGTAGAATCCTCCGGTTTAGACGTAGTCGATGTTACTTCAAGACGTAAACCCAAATTTTTCCCAAAAATGAGTGAGTTCATAATATAACATTAAAATAATGTTTTTAGATAATACTTGAGAATAAAATCTCAACCATAAATTGACGGATTGTCACAAAAAGTGAAGTTTGATGTTCTTGATATTTCTGGAAAAGACTATTTCCCTTGGACTCTTGATGCCGAGATCCATCTAACCGCAAATAATTTGGGAGAAACAATTAAAACCGGAAATAAAGCGTCTTCACAAAATCGCGCTAAAGCAATGATATTCCTTCGTCATCATCTTCATGAGGACCTAAAGAAGGAATACTTAACGGTGAAAGACCCGTTAGAATTATGGGGAAAATTAAAAGAAATATTCGACCATAAAAAACAAGTAATCCTCCCTAAAGCCCGTTATGACTGGATGCACCTTAGGTCGCAAGATTTTAAATATGTCAACGAGTATAACTCTGCAATGTTTAGCATAACGTCTAAATTAATACTATGCGGATAGAAGCTTACCGAGGAAGACATGCTTGAGAAAACTTTCTCCACTTTTCATGCTTCCAATATGCTTCTCCAACAACAATATAGAGAACTTGGTTTTAAAAAGTATCATGAATTAATATCCGTTCTTCTTGTTGCCGAGCAAAACAATGAGCTATTGATGAAAAATCATCAAGCACGCCCCACTGGTTCTATTGCACTGCCTGAGGCGAATGCGACATCAAATATGAGGGGACGTGGTCGTGGTAATAACCGCGGGAATGAACGCAGCCGCGGCCACGGGCGTGACCGAAATATTGTTTGTTATCGTGATGGTTACAATCCCAAGCCATATGATTTTAAGGGTAAAAATGATAAGGGGAAAAAGATGCAACATCAAGCTCCCACTAATTTAAGAAATCCTTGCAACCGATGTGGCTTGAACAATCATTCGACAAAACAATGTCGTACCCCCAAACATTTTGTTGATCTCTATCAAGCATCAATCAAGAACAAAGGAAAATTCATTGAAACAAACTTCACTGATAATTTGGATTCTAATGAGTCAAATCCAAATGTGCGTTTCGACTCTTCATATTTTTTGATGATGTCGAAGACGTTGTTGCTTCCTTTTCAAACAATGGGAATGATAACTAGAAATACCTGGCATTTCATTTTTTTTTTTCCAAGAATAAATGTTTTAAGTTTCATGTTTGAATAAGCTAGGTTTATATTTTTCTTCACAATGTCACTCGTATTATGAGTTTTTATTAATGAAATACTTTTTTTATACTATGAAATGTTCATTTATTTTTGTATCGTTTTTTTTTCAAGGATATGAAAAGCAAGTTAGAAAATTATAAAGAAGAATGTCTAGTAGATAGTGGAACAACGAATACCATTTTGAAAAACAAAAACTATTTTTACGAGTTTCACATAGCAAGTGAAAATGTCAACACAATATGTGGCACTAGTAACTTGATTGAAGGCTATGGAAAAGCATGTTTTATGTTACCTAAAGGTACAAAGTTAATCATAAATGATGCATTGTATTCGAGTAGATCCAGGAGAAATCTACTAAGTTTCAAAGACATAAAACGTAATGGTTATCATCTTGAAACCATGTCTGAAAATAACATTGAATATCTCCAAATCACATCCATTAGAAATGGAAAAAAGACCATAATGGAAAAAATGAAAGGTCTGTCTACTGGTTTGTATTTTACATATATAAACCAAACAGAAAAAATATGGTTTCTACTCGAAAATGTGTAGATCCAATAAAGTTTACTCTTTGGCATGACCGATTAGGTCATCCAGGTGACGTAATGACGAGGGGAATTATTAAGAGCTCAAATGGGCATCCACTAAAGGACCTTAAGATCCTAGTATCAAAAGATTTATCATGTGAATCATGCTCTCTTGGGAAAATGATAATTAGGCCCTCAATCAATAAAGTTGAAAATGAATCTCCTTTGTTTTTAGAAAGAATTCAAGGAGATATTTGTGGGCCAATTACTCCTCCGTGTGGACCATTTCGATACTTTATGGTATTAATTGATGTATCATCACGATGGTCACATGTATGTCTATTATCATCAAGAAATGTTGCTTTTGCAAGGCTATTAGCCCAAATAATTCAACTAAGAGCACATTTCCCAGGTCATCATATCAAGAAGATCAGACTCGACAATGCAGGAGAATTTACATCACAATCATTTAATGATTTTTGTATGTCAATTGGGATTACCGTTGAGCATCCTGTAGCACATGTTCATACACAAAACGGTCTATCTGAATCTTTAATAAAAAGTTTACAACTAATTGCTAGACCATTGCTCATGAAATCAAAATTACCATCTTCTGCATGGGGACACGCTATCTTACATGCTGATGCTCTTATTAGATTAAGACCATGTGCATCTCATGAGTATTCTCCACTCCAGCTGGTTTCTGGAAGAGAACCAAGTTTGTCTCATCTAAAAATATTTGGTTGTGCTGTTTATGTCCCAATTTCTCCACCACAACGTACAAAGATGGGACCTCAAAGAAGATTGGGAATTTATGTTGGATTTAATTCTCCATCAATCATCAAATATTTAGAACCATTATCTGGAGATATCTTTACAACACGTTTTGCTGATTGTCATTTTGATGAAACAACATTCCCAATCTTAGGAGGAGAAAAGAAAAAGTTGGACAAACTAGATGTAACTTGGAATGCATCATCGGTATCTTTTCTTGACCCTCGAAGTGCTCAATGTGCGTTAGAGGTTCAAAAGATTATTCACTTACAACGAATAGCGAATGAATTACCAGATGCATTTACTGACTCAAAAAGAGTTACTAAGTCATATATTCCAGCTTTAAATGCACCTTCTCGTATTGATCTTCTAGAAACTCGGAATGAGTCAAATGTACGAAGAAAGAGTGGGAGACCAACGGGTTCCAAGGACACGAATCCACGAAAAAGGAAAGAGCAGAATACGATTGGCAAAGTCCAAGAAACTATTATCAATAAAATCCCAAAGGAGATTAAAAATGACACAGAAAATGTGGACAAATCTTTTGAAAATAACCATGTGCCAAATGAATATGAGATCTCAATAAACGTTGTACAAAACGGTACTACATGGAATCGAAATGAAACATGCGTTGATGATATTTTTGCATATGCTATAGCAAGTGAAATAATAGATGACGGATATTATGTTCCAAAATCTATTTTAGAATGTCGACGAAGAAATGATTGGCCAAAATGGCAAAAAGCCTTACAAGCTGAATTAGATTCACTTGAAAAGCGCCAAGTATTTGGCCCTGTAACCTTAACCCCAAATAATGTGAAGCCGGTAGGCTATAAGTGGGTATTTGCGATAAAAAGAAATGAGAAAAATGAAATTGTGAGATACAAAGCAAGACTTGTGGCACAAGGTTTCTCACAAATACTCGGGGTATATTATGAGGAAACGTATTCTCCTGTTGTGGATGCGACAACTCTAAGATTTCTAATCAGCCTTGCAAACGCTGAAAGGCTTCGTATGCGTCTTATGGATGTTGTTACAGCTTACATATACGGATCACTTGATAGTGATATCCGAGGGATTAAAAATGCCTGAAGCTTGTAAATCAAAACCCCGAGAAATGTTCTCAATCAAACTAAAAATATCTTTATACGGATTAAAACAATCAGGACGAATGTGTTATAACCGCCTCAGTGAATATCTTTCAAAAGAAGGGTATAAAAGTAATCAAATTAGTCCGTGTGTTTTTATCAAAAGATCAACGAAAAGTTTTACAATCATTGCAGTTTATGTTGATGATTTAAATATCATTGAGAATTCTGAAGAAATTGAACATACTGCAAAATTGTTAAAAAACGAGTTTGAAATGAAAGACCTTGGTATGACAAAATTTTGTCTTGGCTTGCAAATTTAGCATTTGAAAAATAGAGTGTTTTTCCATCAATCCAACTATACTGAAAAACTATTGAAACGATTCAATATGGATAAAGCTCATCCGTTAAGCTCACCAATGGTTGGTCGTTCACTTAACCGAGAACTAGACCCATTCCGTCCCAAAGAAAATGATGAGGACATTATTGGTCCTGAAATACCTTATCTATGTGCAATAGGGGCTTTAATGTACCTTGCTAGCAATACACGTCCAGATATTACATTTTCAGTTAACTTACTAGCAAGATACAGTTCTTAGCCAACACGCCGACATTGGAATGGGATTAAACATATATTTCGGTATCTTTGTGGTACCCGTGATATGGGACTATTTTACCAAAAGAATTAAAAAACAAAGTTGGTTGGATATGCTGATGCTGGATATCTATCTGACCCACATAAGGCACAGTCACAAACAGGGTATGTTTTCACTTATGGAGAAACCGCAATCTCTTGGAAGTCAACGAAGCAATATTTAACTGCTACTTCATCAAATCATGCGGAACTCATTGCACTTTATTAAGCTAGTCGAGAGTGTGTCTGGTTGAGATCAATGATTCAACATTTTCAAGAAGAATGCGGGCTCGAGTCAATCAAAGGAAATCCAACTTTATTATATGAAGACAATGCGGCATGTATAGCTCAAAATCAAGGAAGGGTATATCAAAGGGGACAAGACAAAACATATTTTCCGAAATTTTTCTTTACATATGATCTACAAAAGGACAGAGTCATTGATGTTCGTCAAATTCGATTAAGTGATAATTTGGCTGACTTATTCACAAAATCATTGCCGAAAAAAGTTTTTGAAAAGCTGGTTCAGAAGATCGGCCTTCGACGCTTGAAAGACATATCAATTTGAGGAGGAGCATTATGCGTATGGTACTCTTTTTCCCTTCATCAAGTTTTTATCCCATTAGAATTTTCTTGATAAGGTTTTTAACGAGGCAGATCATGGCGTATAACAAAGGGTGAATATCAAAGGAGGAGTGTTATAAATATATTTATTATGTATGAATATCCACCTTAATGGGCGTTAATTAGTTTTGACTACTAGTTAATTAGTCTTATATGTTACATTCCTAAGACCCATATAAATATGGGACACTTGTAGTCATATGTTCACTACTCAATACTAATCATCTCCTTCCTCTCTAAACTCTCATTCTTTACATTTTATAACAATATATATATATATATATATATATATATATATATATATATATATATATATATATATATATATATATATATATATATATATATATATATATATATATATATATATATTTGTTTATTAATAATTTGAAATGATGTATATTAAAAAAATAAGATGAGAACAAAATATGAATAGACACATGCGGCTGTCATATTTTACAAATTAAAAAGTTAAGTTTAAAATACTTTGGAATAGTAAAACCTACCGGGTAGATCAAGATTTAAAATTGGGAGTAAAAGTCACGTGTATGTCCAACCTAGATATACCAAACATTGGATTGTACACATCTTTGAACCTAAAGTTGGTAAAACCCATATACCAAACTGGCTCTTAAAAAAGGTTAACACAAATATTCCAAGAAAACATAGATAACATATCAAGTCTTGTTATTTTGGAAACTTGTTTTTTGTTGGAATATAAGGGACTAATTCTAACAATCCATTACTTAAGATTAAAAAAGACACGGAGGGACTATTTTTGCCAAAATGTCCAAAATTTACAAAAAAGCGACGAAAGGACTAAATTGTAAATATGACGAAAATTGGTTATCACAAGTGATATTTCGTTACTGGTAAAAACAATGAAATATCACTAGAGATAAACCAATGAAATCACTAGTGATATTTCATTAACATAGTTACTGCGTAATTTCCCAGTGATATTTTATTGTTTTATTAACAGTGATATTTCATTGATTTTCGCTAGTGAAATATTACTAGTGATAATTCATTACTCCGTCATATTTATAATTTTGGTACCTCCGCCCATTTTTTCAACTTTTGAACATTCTGGCAAAAATGGCCCCTCCGTGGTTTTTTTTAAATCTTAGGTTAATCTCTACCATTAGATCAAAAATAGATGAAGGGTGGGAATTTGTCCCTTGATTTCCATAAAAAAAGGATGCAAAATAACTTTTCTCAGTTTGTTTCTTGTTGTAGAAAAAATGTTTACTTTTTTACTTTGTGTTGTTTTAAAATACGGAGTAATTGTTCATTATGTATTTTTTAAAAATTGAAAATGGTTTTAATGAACAATGATGATATTTGATCGTTGTAAATTTACTTAGATCAAATGAAAATGAATGATTTTATTTTTAGACGAGTGATATGTATTTTTGAGTTAATTGCATAAATCGTCTTTGTGATTTATCCCTTTTAATGAAATTAGTCTTTACAAAGTTTTTTGTCCGGATACTTTTTTCATGGTTTTTGACTAATATCGAGTTGGGTCCCTTGAATATCAATTCCTTATCGCTTTTGGTCCTTTGTATTGTATATATATTTTTTATTATAGATAAAATTTCAAATAATGTTCAGTGTAAGTATCTTTGATAATTTTAATGCCACTTGTTATTTTAGGTAATTGTAATTTATTAGAAACAATTGCAATTTCACATTAAGCTCGAACACGAGTAAGGACATCCATTATAATGACCTTTTATAAACCTTTATAAATTTAATTTTTGATGTCACATTCACATTTTATAATCATTTAATTTTTTGAACCTTATTCTATTAGGGTATAAAAAGTTTAGAGTTTTATAAATCATTCACATAACACATGCATTTAATGTTTTATGATATTGAAAAGGTTTATGATTTAGAACATCTTCATGGCGCCTATATATAAAACAAAATTCCACTATGATTGAAATAAATATAAATATTTTCAATGTTTTTAAACTTATTCTTGGATGTTTCATATTTAATCCTCTAAGTGAAATGTTAAGTACCAACTCGTTTGAGTGAATGCGTTTTTCAAATACAACAAAAGATGTAGGGTCGAGGCATTGCCCCTAGTTGGGGATCTAGCTTGCTCCAAATGAGTTATGCGTATTCGGACTAAAACCAACTGACGCAACGGTTGGCCAGAGTCATGATTGTTAGTTCATTTGACATTAACGAAAACAAACAATATTTCTTGTTTTGATTTGTCATATATGCTTTGAAAAGAGTGTTTTGATTATCTTATTTTAATAGAGATTTCATGTAACCTAATCAATAAGTTAGTTGGCCCAAACTGGCTTGAACTAACTAATATATATTTATCTAATATAATGGTCGAGATATTTATTTATAACAGTGAATTATACACTATTTAATCAAATATAAAGTATTTAAGATTATCACCAGTAAGTTATATTTTGATTTGAACAATAGGTTGACAATGAGTAAGTAGTGTCACGTCTTAAAACATAAGGTTGAGAATGACTAAGTACCTATTTTGATTTGAACCTCTAATGTTGAATCATATCTAATACATTGAACCTCTAATGTATAACCCTATCTTGTACATTGAACCTCTAATGTTGAACCCTATCACATACATTGAACCTCTAATGGATAACCCTATCTAATACATTGAACCTCTAATGTTGAACCCTATCTAATATATTGCAACTTTAATGTTGAACCCTATCTAATACATTGAACCTATATTGTTGAACCCTATCTAATACATTGAACCTCTAATGTATAACCATATCTCATACATTGAACCTCTAATGTATAACCCTATCTAATACATTGAATCTCTAATGTTGAACCCTATCTCATACATTCAACCTCTATTGTTGAACCCTATCTTTTACATTGAACCTCTAATGTTGAACCCTATCAAATGCATTAAACCTCTATTGTATAACCCTATCTCATACATTGAACCTCTAATGTATAACCCTATCTAATACATTGAACCTTTAATGTTGAACCCTATCTCATACATTGAACCTCTAATGTACAACCCTATCTCATACATTGAACCTCTAATGTATAACCCTATCTAATACACCGAACCTCTAATGTTGAAACCTATCTCATACATTGAACCTCTAATGTATAACCCTATCTCATACATTGAACCTCTAATGTATAACCCTATCTAATATATTGAACCTCTAATGTTGAACCCTATCTAATACATTGAACCTCTAATGTTGAACCCAATCTCATACATTGAACCTCTAATGTTGAAAATTATCTAATACATTGAACCTCTAATGTATAACCCCATCTTATACATTGAACCTCTAATGTTGAATCCTATCTCATACATTGAACCTCTAATGTATAATCTTATCTAATACGTTGAACCTTTAATGTTAAACCCTATCTAATACATTGAACGTCTAATGTTGAACCCTATCTAATACATTGAATGTAACACCATCATTTTATCTTTACGCAGCAGAACATCGATCTAGGGTATTACTTCATAGAACACAAGTCATAATAATTGAAAACAACTCAAAAGATTGATAAAATAAACTTTCTTTATATATCATTGAAAAATCAGAGTTTTACAATAAAAGGTTCCCAAAATCTATGTTAATAATTTCAAGCTTGTACATTTTCATGCCATCCTTATGCTGCTTCATGCTATTAGTCACAGTTTCTTGAAATATATGCTTACAAGACAACACAAAGGTTGAGTGAATTCATAGGTTTTAAACATGTTTTGAATACAAGTATATCATCCGGGCTACAGTGTTATACGCCCGCATAAAATAATATTCATACTGCACTATGCTCATGACCCCGCTGCTAGACAATATCATAACCAACAAACTGCCCTTATAAGAAGGTAGTCTGCCAGACTAACCTTCGTTTAGCAAAATAAAGTGTATTTGTTTAGCCAATGTAGGAACCTTCAGCTGTTGCCAAGCGCGACTTGCCCAAATAGGGGCTGTCAACCCCCCAAATATTACTATTTACAATATTAGAGCTAATTTTCTAGAAATGATTAGCGGTTCATCATTAAAAAGGTACTTAATGGCGGTAGTAAACATAGTGTCAATAATCTTACCATACAATCATTTAAAAGCACTTGTATTCTAGTTTTAAAATATATCCTCCTCACGGGTTTTCAAATCATTTATAAAGCATTTAAAAGTGAGGCTATGAACTCACCTTATGTCCATAGAATCCGAGCTATAACCAGATATATTTCATTCACAGATAAACAGCTTGTGTTAGTTTATGGACTTTAATTTTAATAAGTCGTGTGTTAGGACCGAACTCGGGATTACGGGATTGCACACAATACATATAGAGTTAATTTATTTAGTAAATATATTTATATGTTTATTAAATTAAATCGAGCTATAATTTTAACGAACGTTAAGTATTAAGAGATAAGGTTTAACGGTCGTTGTAGAATTAAATAGAAGAGGAAAAGAAAATTCTGGAACAACCCAAGGGGTGTGTTTGGACGTCGGCTAGAATAAGAGGGGGAGAAGGAAAACTTTCCTTAAATTTGTTTACTTGGGCTACAAGGATAATTAGGTCTATATAAACAAACCCCTTACCCTCATAATCCTACACACCACGTCTCTTTGTTCTTCTGTTCCTGCGATCAAAACCAAACGCACCTTAGGGTTGTTTGGGTTTTTGGTGTAGCTAAATAATCAAGTCCTGGCCCCTCTCTAGGGTTGTTGGGTTGATTTTCCACTAGACGTTGAAGCTCGGTTTACACGTACTAGCATTACAGTTAGCTCGTTGTAATACGTGTGTACAAGAGCGTAATACAATCTTACTTTAGATTGTATCTTGCATCGATTAACAAAACGATAAGGGGTTAATCATTGATCCGTTATAAACCCTAAATGGAGGTTCGTTCTTATCTTGTGGAATCACATTAGCTAAACGTATGTAACCCTAATTCGATTAATTAGAATTGTGTTATTATGATCTTGTTACATCGCTTCCGCTATATGTGCTTTGATATTTCTTAGGGTTTTAATAATTGTTATGAACTATATAAACCTTCAGTGGCATCAAGAGCCGTTTTAACATGTTATAATTATCGATATCAAAAGATGTTTAACTAATAATTGTTTAGGTTAAAACTCTATGTTTTTTTGATAAAAAAATTTAGGGTTTTGTTTTGATCCAATTTTTTAAATCCGATTATAAAAGAAAATTAGGGTTTGGTCGGTTTGTTTTAAAGCCGATTTAAAATTTTATTTTTTTTAAACCCTAAAAATAAAATTTTTGATCTTTGATAAAGTACGTGATTAATTGTTATGTCATGTATTTAAGGTTACGATCCATAAGAGATTTCATTAATTTGTTAAGTGATTTCGGTGGAACTTTGGTAAATTGCATGATTAATTGTTATGGCACGTAAAATTAGAGTTTGGATCCGTAGAGATTTTATTGTTAAGTGATTTGGGTTGATTCATGATGAACATGCATGTTTTTCATGGATCATTTTTATGTGGTTATTGTTACGTATGTGCTATTTGCATTATTTGATTCAATAGATCTAAAATTAAGATTTTTATATGAATATAAAAACCCAAATTTGATGAATTTATTGAATAAATCGTTTCCGTGTGGCTATTTGATTTATTTTATTGCACTATAAATTGTTATTATGTGTTTATAATTTAGTTTTTTTTGTACCTTATTGTTTTTATGCCTTTTTATTGTATGTTGTAAACAACGGTAATTTTTTAAGAAAAATAATATGGACTAAATCATATTAAAAATAAAGATTTGTTTTGAGACCTAAGTTACATAGAGTTACGTTGATTGGTGATTCACAATAATAATTCAATAGCTGACTCAATTTTGACAAACTATAAAGTGGGTACAACGCGCTGCTAGTCATGTACCTGGCTAAGGAAGGAGGTTATGCCATTGTCGCTGACTAAATTCCCTGCTCGCATGTGCGTCAAAATTGAATTACCAACGATTATTATTTATTGTACACTTTAAGGTTAATTTACCGCAAACTCACATCCGAAACACAATGAATAAGGTTATTGCTTTGTGCTTTAGTTAAGTTCTAGAAATGTATGTTGTGAATAGTTGTGGGTAATTCTTTGATTGGTTCAACCAATACCTCAACATAATATATGTAGAAATTTAGTCTTGTGAAAAAGTTTTCTAAATGTTTTATTAAACTTATGATATGAAGATGTATGCATGCTTCTCCAAACATTGATTTTAACATCAAATTTTATACCATTAAAATTTAAGTCAAATGCCATCTAATTGACAAACACTTGAAGTTACAATGTCGTCATATGAGATTTTGGACGATGTTGTAATGGAAAGAAAACTTCCATTACTGAATGAGATTGTGCATGAATGGTTTTACGTTCTTTAGATTAGACGACTTAATTAAGTTACTCAGTGAGATCTGGAAACTTAAGGTATTCGGAGGGGATGAAACATGTTTACAATGCAAAAGGTTTTTTTGGCAATGTAAGTCCCTAAAGAATCTAGAAATTGCAAATCTTTTTGTCAATCATTGTTCGACAAGTTACGATCTTGAATACTTTCATTGCTAGCAGATTAACTAATGTGATGAAATTATGTCAATTTGGATTCTAGTTTTCAAGGAAATACTATGGTTATATGAATATTACTTGGGTAGTTTTATTTTCTTGAATAGTTCTTATCAAAAATGCTAAAACTAAATATTTTAAATTATTTTACAATGTATTAATGCAGCGTTACACCGTAAACATGGTTTTTTCATTTATTTATTGATCTACAACCATAAGGTGTGAGGATAGAGTCAATTCACAATAAAATATAAACCTAAAATCTTTTCCACGAGTGAAGAAGGAGTAATAAGGATTTTAGAAATGTCTAATTCTAAATACATAACTCATAGAAAACTTTAATAGTTAAGAAAAGTGCATATTTTGAGTTATTAAATTTAGAGAATGGTTCCCGCTAATTGGTTAAAGGCAAACTAGCATATTTTATCTAGTAGTTGTGCTTTTACCATTTATAGGCACTACAAACTATTATGGGGTTGGTAGACCTATTAAGGAAGAAGCTGCATGCCAAATCTTTCAAGTTAAAAAGCAATTGATGGATTAGTCATCATTTACGAAGTAGAGTACACTCTTAAACACTACAAGTAATTGTTACGAATGTGTTTTTCAAAGGTATAAGAAAGTAAACAACACACTAATATGTTTCACCGATTATGAAACATAAACAATGCTGTATTACTGAAATTGAGATTATTAAAACATTCTCTAATTCAGTGGGAGTTACAAGCTTTGTCGTCTTGGTAATAACCAAAATTATCTCTAGAATGTCCTAAAATAATTACTTTTGAAATTTCGACACTAATATCTTCAAGGATAGTTATGTACTGATTCTTGTTGATTATGAGGTCCTACATCTACTTGTAAAGCTAATATATATATGACACAGTCATATTTGTATATACGAACGTTAGACGTGATGTTTATCTAATATATGAGGTTGTTCCGTGCACAAGTGGGAGAAATGAATATTGTGTGCAAGAAACAACTCATAAAAATATGATTCTCTTGACTTCAAGATAAGAGACTACCGATCTAATTAAAAATTAGATAGAACATGTGTCAATATGATTAAAAGATTACTTAACCTTATATCATTCAAATTAAGAAACACTTGTTGTTTTAATTTAGTCATGTGAGAGCTTGGACTAAATTGTAAACACAATGGTAAAATATCCACATGTCGTGAGATCAGGCGTGGATTATTTTTGTAGTTTCTTAAGATGGACAATTCCTGGAATGACATAAGATACATAGAGTAATCTTATACTACTAAAGTAATAAATATTTATGTATTCTTGGAATTACATAAATAGACATAATAGTGAATTAACTTGAAAAGACTAATGAAACCTAGTGGTGTTCATGATTACTTTAGTTGTACATGTTTATGATTTCTTTATAAAATCACAAACATAAAGTCTTGAAAGACGTATAATGTAAAGTAAGGCGTTAATGTATTATCTCTTTTTGCTAAGACATATACATGGAGTCATTTTTAAATGACTTAAAATACATAATGGAATTATAACTTTTATGTTTTAAAAGATATGGAAATGAAGAGACTTTGTATTAGAGTTACTTGAGTTATAATGCAAGCAAAATGGTTAGCAAAATCTATTATACCATTAAGATGATTTAGTTGGTATATAAGTAAGTCGAAAGATATATATTTATCTTAAAATGTTGTTTAGACTAGCAGGGTACCCGCGCGATGCGGCGACGGGTACCCTGTAACTAAATTCTTCGGTGTTATAATTCATATTTTTTTAATTATAAGTTTTGAATCAATAGTTTTCATCTAAAAACGTGTCTTAAAAACGTGATTTCAATCGAGGTATATTATTACTTTTAGCATTATATGTAATATATAGATAAAAATTTAAGTAAAGTTAAGTAAATGATTAAAGGAAAAAAAACTAAATGCAATAAACCAATTTTCAATTAGATTTTTTATTTGATGCACTAGTATACTATAGATGCTCTTTAATGTTTGTACAATGTGCATATAATATTATATATTTTACAACGAGGTGTTTTATTAAGAGTATTAATTATTCATTAAAAAGTTTGTAATTATTGTATGGTGAGACACTTGTACACTTGGCTTATTAAATTGTATTCTTTAAACAATAATTTAGTTTATGCTTTAAAAGGATGTACATCATGTTAATTTAGTGGTACTACTTAATTTTTTTGCATTAATAGGAGAGAGATACTAATCTCTTTTATAAGGGAGTTAGATTAACTTACAATATTAACTTTAATGAAATACAACATAGTTATGGTATGTTCATTAGGAGAATCAAACTCTCAATATGATGATTGATTTAAGATAACTATATATTCATTTCTTCCAAAAAGATATCAAGGTTATAAAGTTGAGTATGACATGGACTAAGAAGATTAATAAGATAACATTATATATCGAATATGATGAATCACGTTATGTCTTAAATTGATGTTCGGGATTTGTTAAACTACATATGAAGTGGGTTGTTGGCAAAATTACAAAATAAAGAGTTAGGAACTGTCATTATGTTTCGTAATGTCCCAATAGATAATATTAGAGTGTTGATCTATTTGCTATGTATTTAAAAATTAACTTTAAATTACTAAAAGCAAGTAGGAGTTTTGATCTTGAAAGATAAAATTACAAAATACATAATCTTCTAAAATACACTAGTAATTATTATGAGATAGGCATATAAATGCTACCTCTCAAGATAAAGTAATTTAAGTCATAGGTCCACAAGGATATCTCGGATATACGAGTAATATGCTGAGAATTATGAGTTACAAATAATCGTTATGATTTATTACCAAATATTGACTTGGGTAAATTACTCATACTATGAATGTTTTATATGTTGTCCAAACAAGATAATAAATTTTAGATTTGGTTTACCTTAATAGTTTGACTAAAAATTAAAAATAAGTTTCTCCATAGAAAGGTAGAAATGACCATTGTGGTGGTTAATCTTTGTGTCGAAATTTTATGGACGAGATTGTACAAATATTTAATGTATGTATTATGAATAGAATTGTGATTGAATATTCTTTCCGCTTTAAATATATAAAGATTTTGGTAGTCATATTTTAATTGACAAATTGAATATATGGACTTTTTCTTGAAGGACTACTTGAGCGAAAGCTTAAGTAATCGAAAGGGGTTTATTAATTTAAAAATAAATCTTTGGAAAAGTACAAAGAGCAATTATCCATGAATGGATAAATGCAGACATCTAAGAGATTATTCTTATGTTTAATTTTAAAATCAAAGATTAGGTTTTAAAAATTGAAATAAGATGATTTCTGAGTATTCCTAAAAGCTAGTTTGAGTATTATGACTATTTTCTTAAATTATATATGTTTAATAGACATATAAGAAAGTAAAACTTCATTCAAATTAAATATTGATTTTGGTTTAGATTTGAAATGAAACTTTGCTTTGGAGATTTAGAAAATAAGATAACTATAACCTTGGAACAAATAAATTTATTTTTGCGGTAGAAATACAACATAATATGCCATGTAGTAAGTTTATATGTATATTTAGAACATGAAGAAATCTAAATCTTGTTTGAAAAATTTTCATGTGTATCGTGTTGTATTTATACCATGCTTAATATACAAGATAACTTGTATATATTAATCTGTTTGAAAGTTATTAAATAACTTGTGTAATGTATATTCTGAAGGAATATGTTTGGATATAGAATGACATCCTTGTCTTAGATCAGCTTCCATATTCTAAAGATGAATAATTTGTCAATAGTTGTGCAAATTATCATAACCAACAAACTTAGATGTTTGGTTGGAATCAAACATTACATAATAGATATTATTGTTTACGTAGTTATATCTTTAATGAAAAGTTGTCAAACTTGAAAAGATATAATTGAGATAACACTCAATATTAGTCATGGTATCCTTGTAGATGACATGTTAATTAAATTTGAATTATACATTAAAGAATTAGAATACCTTGAACTTCAAAATGTGTTTTTTGGAAGTTTAGTATACTAAATTGGTGATCAAGGATGTCTCACAATTTTGATACTATGTGGCATATCAAACTATTTAAATGCACATGTACAAGAATTTCAATAAATTAAATTCTTAAAGAAAGTATTCTCAAAATTCTAATAGGTCAAGATTGGTTGATTTATGCTTTGCCAAACAAATATGAATGTCATTACTAGAGGCATGATGCATTGACTAGTTTTTATACATTGATCTATTTAGTATTTGGATAAGGGATGTTAGACAATTATTATAATGAAATAAATTACTTGGTAAGTTTATTTATAATATATTGTATCCTATATTTGCATGTTTAATCCATGAATAATTTAATTATTCTAAATGTCCATTGTTGATTAATAATATAGGAGTATTGTTAAATTAAGACAAATCAAAATAGTGTTAGAGTATACTTGAAAGTATATTGAACAATTTTAGATGATATTCGATGAATCGATTATAGGATTTATCCCAACTATATGATTATACTTTCTAGATCATCATCATCAAGTAAATCATAAATAGTTAGACCTGAGATACCAGGAAACCGTCGTGGATCTAGTGCATTTCTGTGAAATAATCTAACGCTAAACGTAGCTGGTAGCTATAAGGTTTATTTTCAGAATTGTTACAAAATTCATAAGTTTTGCTTGTAGTCAATATGAAATTTGTTTCCTTCAAATTTTTTTCGAGTTTAATACAGTTGGGCTCCTCGTGGATTAGTAAGATGTTTGTATGGCCCTAACCAAAATCTTTTTAAACTATGTTTAGAAGTTTTGGTAATCTTGCTTGAATCTGATGAACGAGAAACAAAATGGTTAATGAAAAGAATGACTAAGATCAATATCCTTGTTAACGTTGTATTAGAAATGAAAGGATAATAATAATAATGATGAATCATTAAAATATTTTTCCTAGAGACCTTACTCGTGATCGTACTAGAAGCATCGGCGTGTATCTGGACGCTAACCGATGTGATCACACTATTAAAATATATCCAAGTGGGAGCTGTTAGTTTATGGACTTTAATTTTAATAAGTCGTGTGTTAGGATCGAACTCGAGATTACGGTATTGCACACAATACGTATAGAATTTATTTATTTAATAAATAAATTTATATGTTTATTAAATTAAATCGAGCTATAACTTTAACGAATGTTAAGTATTAAGAGTTAAGGTTTAACGATCGTTGTGGAATTAAATAGAAGAGGAAAAGAAAAGTCTGGAACAACCCAAGGGGTGTGTTTGGACGTCGGCTAGAATAAGAGAGGGGGGGGGAGAAGGAAAACTTTCCTTAAATTTGTTGACTTGGGCTACAAGGATAATTAGGCCTATATAAAGAAAACCTTACCCTCATAATTCTACACATTACATATCTTTCTTCTTCTCTTCCTGCGATCAAAACCAAACGCACCTTAGGGTTGTTTGGGGTTTTGGTTTAGATAAATAATCAAGTCCTGGCCCCTCTCTAGGGTTGTTGGGTTGATTTTCCACTAGACGTTGAAGCTCGGTTTACACGTACTAGCATTACGGTTAGCTCGTTGTAATATGTGTGTACAAGAACGTAATAGAATCTTACTTTAGATTGTATCTTGGATCGGTTAACAAAATGGTAAGGGGTTAATCATTTATCCGTTATAAACCCTAATTGGAGGTATGTAACCCTAATTCATTAATTATAATTGTGTTATTATTATCTTGTTAAATCGCTTCCGCTATATATGCTTTGATCTTTGTCAGGATTTTAATAATTGTTATAAATTATATAAACCTTCAGCTTGATCATACAAACGACAACTTGGTCTCATGAACAACAGCTTGATCTCACACAAATCTGGATTAATACATTGTGTATAGTATCAAGTCTTGATTTTTAGTTCCATGTTTCTAAGTATTGGTTATATATTATTTATTTAATATTTGGTTGTAATTCTAGTACCATTATTCGGGCCATCATACTCGGAAGCCATCCTATAAACGTTTGAGGAGCGATGACACTTTAAATCGTAAACCCAACCACTAAGTCAGAACGTAATATCGAGATGGAACATCTTTATACAAAGCTCCCTACTAACATCATACTTTCATCACTTCCTTATATTTATAATTAATCTTTTTTAGTTTTAAAATTGGCAAAAATATCCCTTTTAGTTATACTTTGGTATAATTACACTTTTAACCCCCTTAAAGTATATATTTTAGTATTTGCATTTTAAACCCTCAATATTTAACCTTAGGACCTCACACTTACCAATAATTATTCTTATATATTTAAATTTCAAAAAATGACACTTTTAGCCCAAAATGTTAAATAGTTTCAAAATGACAGCTTTAGTCCCTATACTTGTAAAAATCACATAACAGCCTAAAAAATGAACCAAATGATCTAGGATTTTCAAATAAAGTTTCAAAACATGTTTATAATCATAATAACAACATTTATTCAGAATTATAGCTTTTGAAATGGGTTTTTGCTTATTATTTCATGTAAATTACAAAATTAAGGTTTTAAGACATCTTTTACTTATAACTTTCATTTAAAATAATCAAATGACTTAATTTCTTTTATATTCTAACATTATTTTAACATTATAAAAACTCTAAGAATTTATTATAACAAGATCAAGCTAACATACAAATTACCTAGGATGCTCCAAAATGGCTCCTAATGACTTCCTATGAGCACAACTTGCTATCAAAGCTTCAAGATCTTCAATGGCTTTCTAATAGACCTGGTTTTTGGTCTTAGGGGATGTCCTAGGATGTTTATATAAGTGAATATGAAGAATGGGTAGGAGATACAAAGGAAACAGGGTGTAAGTTCTAAGGAATGCATTTCGCCCCTATTTATAGTTTTTCTAAGCCTTAGGCTCTAAGGAATGCAATTAAACGTGTAATCTATGTAGCTTAGTGACTAAGGTTGCCTAGAAGAGATCTATGCAAGTTTATAGGAGCTAGATTTAAACCAATCTTGGTCTTGTGGTCTATAATAGTTCACGGCAACAATAGATAAGAATAGTGATGTGTAGCAAACAAGTCGGTGATGCAACTACTTTTCATTGCTTGGAAAATATATTACAATATGTAAAATATCTGATTTTCAAACTTATAATGGGAGGGAAAGGTTTGAAATAAGTTTTTGGAGGGAAATATAAAACCGGGTTCTAAATTAGGGCTTATAACTTTATACTTTATGATTTTGGTGTTTAAGGGTTTAGGAATGTGATTAGTGATGTATTAGAGTATATTTAGGGTTTAGAATTTGTAATTAAGAAGTTTGGGTCTTTGGTTTGAAGTTTAACAAAGGTTTGAGGTGAAAATAGGAAGAAAACCTAGGCGGGTTAGGGTTTCTAATGATCTAGGGATTAATCCTTATAAAACTCATTATCCTTGGTTTAGCTACCGATGTAAACTCAATTTATACCTCCTACGCTGTCCTCAATATGTTCATGAAGTTCCTACATTAGTTTTACTAAGTTATTCTAAGTAAACATGTCTAAAGGGTGAAAATTCCCATTTTGACCTAATTTACAAGCCACACATTGAAATGTTGTACCTTGTGCTTTAAGTTACCTTTAATATTGTCTTAATATAATCTTATAACCTTAATGTAATGCTACAAGTGTTTGTAGACTTGTCCTCAAAGACTAGTTAGTGATTCTATGTAGATTTCTTAATATAAGGGTTTTAGGTCATTAATCCTAATGACTTTCTATCTAGGGTAATTAGGGTTTGTATCTTTATAAACACTTATTCCAGGTTTTATATGATATTTTTATGATTTCTAAGGTTTCTACATTCTTAGTATAAGGGTTTGTATAGGTTAATCATATTCTAGGGATAATTATAGGAGCTTAAGATCCTATGCTTTGATAACTTGTACCTTATGCTTTACCAACTTGTAATTTAACTTGAAGTAAATGTATAATCTTAATATGATACATAGTTGAGTTTTATAATTAGTTGCAAAAGATTAGACTCTAATTCAATGTGAAATGGATTTTATATGCTATTCTTGGTTATTAGGTCTTAACTTGTAATTAACCTTGGATTAGTGAATATTAGTATTTTGTAATCAATTATCTTTCCTTTATATGATGGATTATAATTAGTATATTGTTTTTGATACTTGTACATGGATATTATGTAGTTATATTTCTTAAAATATTGTTTACCAAAGGTTTCTATGTGATGATCTAGACTATTATGTACATTTACTTGTACTTAGCTTTGTATATTTTGTTCTTACCATTTTTAGGTATTGTTATTTCCTCAAAGTATAGTTTACAACTTGTTTATATTACATAATGACTTATTCATATGTATTCTCCATTCATAATTTATCATTCTTGAGTTTACAACTCATTTAAAGGGATTCTAGGGTTTCTAAAGTAATTTAGGGCATCAGAGTTACATTTGAGATGTTCTTATCAATATTGAACTTATTACATCAGTTTTATATCTTAGACTTGATATATACATTGTATTTTCAACATATAGGCATATGTTGAAGTGGCAGTTCAGGTTGTGAGAAACAATTCCCCTTACAAAGTAAAATGCAAAAAGCAAAATTTTCTAGCCACATTTTTCATATTTAGAAAATCATAGCTTATAACACATATATGAAATTTATGGGTTTTCATATTGAATCTCTAGTGTTGAACCCTATCAAACACATTGAACCTCTAATGTATAACCATATCTCATACATTGAACCTCTAATATATAACCCTATCTAATACATTGAACCTCTAATGTTGAACCCTATCTCATACATTGAACCTCTAATGTATAACCCTATCTCATACATTGAACCTTTAATGTAGAATCATATCTAATACATTCAACCTCTAATGTTGAACACTATCTCATACATTGAACCTCTAATATATAACCCTATCTCATACATTGAACCTCTAATGTATAACCCTATCTAATACATTGAACCTCTAATGTTGAACCCTATCTAATACATTGAACCTCTAATGTTGAACCCTATCTAATATATTGAACCTCTAATATATAACACTATCTCATACATTGAACCTCTAATGTTGAACCCTATCTCATACATTCCTGTAATGTATAACCCTATCTAATACATTGAACATCTAATGTTGAACCCTATCTAATACATTGAACCTTTAATGTTGAACCATATCTAATACATTGATCCTCTAATGTTTAACCCTATCTAATACATTGAACCTCTAATGTATAACCCTATCTCATACATTGAACCTCTAATGTATAACCATATCTCAGACATTGAACCTCTAATGTTGTACCATATCTAATACATTGAACCTCTAATGTATAACCCTATATAATAGATTGAACCTCAAATGTTGAACTGTAACTCAGACCAAACCGAACGAACCGGTTTACTCTACCAGAATGAACCAAGAAGCTGAATCATTATATAAACAATAATAAAAACATTTAGATTCATGAAGAAACTAAAAGGTTATGTAAGAAATAAAGCTAAGCCATAAGGTTCGATCGTAGAGGGTTATGTTGCAGAAGAAGCATTGACTTTAAGTTCTCATTATTTTTGGGATGTTACCACAAAATTTAATCGTCCCGATCGTAATGTGGACCCCCCTCCCCTAACGTGTCAGATTTAGGTGTTCTGATCGGTATGCAAGCCGATTGGTTTATGGTCCTTTCCTCATTTTCTAGCTGAAGAGTACAAGAAAGCGAGATGGTATATACTTAACAACTGTCTTGAGATCGATACGTGCCATGCCCAGTTCCTGAGGTACGAGTTTTTTAATTTTGTAACGTTTTTTTCTTAACTTATCATTTCGACGACTTATTCTAATAGCATGAATGTTTTTCAGTTTATTTCTAGAAAAAAAAGACATGCTAGAAGAATTCCCCAGCTGGTTTAGGACTCCGGTAAACTAACACTTATTTTGTGTACTTAAGTGTAAAAATAACAGTATGATATTTTTTGTTTTCTATCTAATACTATCTTCATCATAGATCTTTGAACGCCACACACAAAATCCCCAAGACCCAGGGGTTAGCACAACCAACGAGTTATTCGCTTTGGCTAATGGACCATCAAGGACTCCAATGTCAGTAAACTATTGCGTAGTAGATGGTGTGAGATATGTCGTGCAGAGCCGCGATGAACGTCGCACAACTCAAAACTGCGGCATTTGTGAGACTGGCCCTGACGGGGAAATGTCTTATGGTCAGCTTAAAGAAATCCTCGAGTTTGACTATTTGTCGTTTAAAATTGCGTTGTTTAGAGTTAAGTGGTTCGACACTCGCAACACTAGTAGAGTCAGGAAACTTACCTTTAGAAACGGAATGACACAAATCGTCGGCTCTGGTGAGTGGTGTAAAAATGATCAATACATTCTCGCTACACAAGTTAAACAAGTCTTCTACCTTGTAGACCTGGCCAAACCCAATATAAAGGTAGTCAAACAAGTTAATCATAAAAAGTTTTCAACAGGGGTGTCATGGTGGTAGGAGAACGAACCTGATATGATACATTTTGACAACTCATCTGATCTCCCACCTTCTACTAGTGATCTCCCACCTTCTACTAGTGGGAATGACTTGGGTAATTTCACCTTCTATATAGATTTGCATATAGATGGTGAATCAACGGAGGTTGACACACCGCCAGATATCGATGATGTTCTTGACGAAGACGATGATATTACTGATGATGAAGACTCCCTTCCTCATGATTTAGCAGATTTTGATGTTCAAGACCACATCAAAGATGATGGCGGTGTTGAGAAATTTTATTCTAGTGATGAATAAGATTAACTTTGTGTTGTAACTTGCAAAATGCACTTATATGTGAATGAAATTATTGTGGATTGTTTATATGTGTATATTTATTATTATATTTGGATTTGTGCATGCTTGTATTATTTTGTTTATGAATTTCTACATGTTATGCTAATCGTACCTGTACAGATGGCCGATGTTGCACGGGGACACGGCGGGGACTGTGGTGGCGACAATCCTTCACGTCCACGTCCCCCATCATTCGGTTGCGGGGGTTGCTTCATTAACCGAGGTAAGAATTTATGGATTATTGTAATATAAGCATAAACTTGATACCCATATTAAACTTGTTTGCCTTGAATATTTATGACTTTATCACTCACTTGATTTTGTAGAAAAAGGAAAGCAAAAACCCAATTTAGGCGGGAAGAAAGCCGGCAGGGACACCCGGGACAAGACCCAAAACCAGAAATTACTAGATGCGGTGGCCACGAATCAGAACCGGCCAGTCCAGATCGACTTCGAAGACGCTGCTGATAACATAGTTTCCCCTACCGGCCCCTACTCGTCTCATTGGGGAAACTTGTTCGGGGTGGTCATTAGGGATATACCTTTGTATTACCCTTCGTGAAAGGATGTCCCCGACGGGAACAAGGCGGCGGCCATGGCCAATCTTGGGGTCAGTTATCATTTTATTTTTATTTAATTATCGTGTTCATTTATTTAATTGTGTATATTTATTTAAATTTGTTTATTTATTTATATCAAATAATTATATAAATTATATTTCTAACTTTGTTTTCAGTGTGTTGTATATGATTGCAGAAAACATACAACCTCGAGCCACACATGAGATCCCCGTGATGGTCGCTCATTAATGGTGCCATTAAGGCCCAGTATCAAAAGACCTATAACACCAACAAGGACACTTTAAAGAGACAAGACTGGAAAAAAGACCCCGAGACTGGAGAATACAATTTGACTCGGATTAGGCGGGACAAACCTGATGACTACTCAGTTGACGAGTGGGAGAAATATATCAAGTTTTGGAGTGACCCTGCCCAAATGAAGCGATCAGAAGCAAACAACAAGAATTTGTCCAAGTCAACAGTGATATCCCGGAATGGATCTCGGACGATCCCTCGCACTCGACAACTGATGGTAATTATTATTATTTATTATTTATTATTTATTATTATTATTATTATTGATTTTACATACATATATATCTGATTAGATGTAATAACCCGAACTTTAAAATCAACATTTAGACCGAGTTCTAATAGTATTTCTAATATTCGGACCAATATTTATTAATCGAATTTTATTTGTCATGTTCTTCGACGAATAATATTGAACTCTCGACTAACCGGCAAGGTTAAGGCTTTAACTTGTTGAGTACGTGTCATTTATTAATTATTGGCAAAGTCTATGTCTTCATCGACCGTAAATATTGTCGTTATGACATAGAAATATTGTATATTGTCGTCGTTTTACGAGCATTATTCGTTATTTACGTTAAGCCTTTAGGCGACATTCGTTTATATAACGCGTTAACATATATTAAATTATAATCCCTCATTTATATATTGAAATATAAATGTTCTCCGAATATCGATGTTTTTATTTTATATTGATAGTTTATTTTTCGTGTTTTACACGTATTTTTTAAATCGCGTAACTTTTAAAATATCGGGTTTCGATAATACCCGCTTTAACAATTTACGTGACAAAAGTTATACTAATTATCTATACACTCTATACTAAAACAAAAAAAACAGATGCTCATGACACGTATCTATATAGATACGTGTCTAATGTTTACAAATTAAGTAACAATATACAAAATCTAATATACAATCACATGTCTATCTCTATCACATGTCTATCTCGTTTCTTTTTCTTACTTGCCGAACATCAAAGAGTAAAAACATCACCACAAAATTTCATAGATGCTAGTTGATGAGCCAAGCTACAAGGGATTGTTAGTACTAATTTCATGTTTTAATATTGGGGTATCATAATCAATTTGGAGTAGAAGCATTCAACAACTATCTTACAATCATCCATCATTTTTGTAAGGGATACTAACCATCTTCTTATTTTATTTAACAAGATATCTTAATTAATATAATTTGTATATGTTATTATGTTATATAACATATTTAAGGCATTGAATAAGAGTGTATAGATCTTTTTATCACTAATAAGCTTACCTTGTAACAAAATAATAAGGTTGATTTAAACATCAGTGGTAAAACGTGTATATTTGACAACATACAGTGGGTTCTGATATTTAAATATAGTTTAGGATGATAGGCATGTGTTTTGTGGTGATTTCGCCGGGTGGCCCGTTTCGTGACGATACCCGATGAATTAGATATGGCCGAAATGGTAAAAAGTGGCGAATCTGAACATGCTGTATAAACTGACTGAAAACTCATTTTAGAACCCAGAACCATTGAAAAAGGTAAAACTTTGGGTTGTATATAAACTTATTTAGAACACACACGAATCGAATGGTTTTGTACGGATAAACGGTTTGGAAATGGCGGCCAAAACGGTGAAACTGAAGTTGGCTGCGAAAAACAGCCAACTCTTCTAAGTGATAAAATGGGTAAATAAGCTATGATAAATATAAATTAGAGGCAATTGAACTTATAATAAGTAAACTAAATAAGTTAAGAATGACTTTAGTAAAAATAACTCTTCTATATTATATACGGTTTAGGAGAAACGGTCTAATTAACGAGACATGTCGTAAAAATTGTAAGAATTAGACTATATTAAATTAAGGTAAAACGTGATGATTTTTATAACACCGAAATGGTATGAGCCGCTTTATTAGTAAATATAGACTCGTTTATTTATTGATAACTAGAATACCCGAGACCCGGCCATCGTGGACATTAAGTTTACATCGTTATGAGGCGTTTTATAACCCGTAATACATATAAAGTGGATTTGGGCCACAAAAGCCCAACTTATACTTATAATGGCTATTGGGCCATTATTGGACCTGAGATTAATAATGTATATGGAGATCAATAACGAGTTTGAAATGGACTTAGGTTATATAAATGATTAATGGGTCACTAATGGGCTAGAATGGGCTTAATGGTCATAATGAGAAGATATATGTTAAATTGTTATGAAAGGTTTTATAAAAAGTTTAATAAAACTTATGCAATGTCCAAACTTACTAAAGTAAACTATTTACATATATGTTTGACTTATGTATAGTTTCGAGCCTAAGACGCGTCTCGTCATTATAGGTCTCGTTCGGTCATATGACGACCGTTGGGCATCTCGCTCTCGATCAACGATTGATTGTTATCTCGTGAAGTCGTGTATCGACTATTGGATGTTTGTTCCTCGATAAACGTTGATAGCTATATCAGGTGAGTTCATAGCCTCGCTTTTACTGCTTTATATGTGTTTATTAACCGGCGAGGGGGAATACATGCTCTTGGTATAAAAATATATGACGTTTATATATATATGGTTTTGAGAGAATAAATGTTTATGAATAAACATGTGGTTTGCTATATGCTTTGAACGAATACATGTTGTTGTAAATGAATGTAAGATGGTTGATTAAATGATTTTGAAAGATGAACACAAGCGTTGATTGTATTGATTGTGAACCGCTATTTGCTAAGTGCTGTATTGCCAAAATTTGAAAGTCCTTAAAACCCATGAACCGTTAACTACCTGTAATGGGTAGGCGCTGGTACAGACGGATGGATCCATCGGGGATGGCCCCCACCTGGGAAGGTCGCACCTGTGGGTTGGAGGCTCAGCCAGGTGTGTTGTATTAGAAGTAAGGGGGTATTCGGCAAAATACCTGACTAGGGCATTATTATACTTAAGGCTTCGGTGTCATGGCTTAGTAGAATAGCGTGGACTTTGGGTATTGCATGTGTTGCACTATCGACAGTGGATGAGATTCTTGTGTTCAAAAGCTTTATGGTTTATTTAAAAACCCATTATTGTTTATTAAAAACCTATGAATTCACTCAACCGTTGTGTTGACATGTTAGCAAGTATTCTCAGGTGTATAGGTTCAAGAGCGGCTGGAGCATGGAGCTGCGCGGGATAAAGTAAAGGCAAAACAAACAATTTTCATTCGATACATTTGACAAATCTTTATTATTTCTTAAGGTTTGTATAAATTGGTGGGACCTCTTTTTTAGTAAACTCTGATTTAATAAAATTATCGAATGGTTTATTTTATAAAACGTCTCTTTTGAGGTCGTTTTCTATGACTATGTGTGATGTGCTATGAAGTAACACCCAATGTTGATATTCCGATGCCTTGTGAAATTGGGGGTGTTACATTATACATTTTGGTGTGTTAAGATTTGTCGTTTTTAATTAGATTGATCTTATATGCGTGTGTATGTACAGAAAAGGGCGTCGGAAACCCAAGAGCAACCTTTAGAGATTGACATGTTTTATCGTTTGCACACTGATGCAAACAGTGTATTCGCAGACGCTCTCCAGATGTATGTAAGTATTCTTTCAAAACTCACTTTAGTGAATCATTGATTAATAATGTAGCAACCAGACTAATATATTTACTATCTTGTGTTATTGTCACTACACAGGATAGGATGAGGGAGCTCGAGGCGACGGGTGAGCACACCACTGCAGAAATCAACCAAATGGTCCGAGGAGGGAAGTTTCGCGGCCATATTCGTGGGTCAGGTATTTCCGAATACGTCCGCTCTATGCCGAGCTTTTCGGCACCCGCTGACAGAAGTAGGGATGACGATTCTATTATGATGTTTTCCAGATTTTTTCCGGAAAAAATCTACCAAATATAAAACATGTACCAAAACCTGTATTTACTCACCAAAACACACATAGAAAGTAAATTTGGAATACAAATCAACACAAACGCGGAATAAGTCCAAACTTGCACCAAAATATAATATAACTAATAGCCCAAACGCAGTATAAGTCAGGATAGTTAAGGATACTAAGGAAACAAGCGTTCTAATTTAGGATAATAGGGAAACAAGTCAAGATGTTTATAAAGAAACAATGTACCATACTAATAAACACATATATAACACGACTAGCTCGTATCATCGCCACCATCCTCACCACCCTCCCGGTCCTCACCATCATCACACGGACGACTCCCGCTCCCGCTGGCACCACCACTATCAAATCTGGCAAAATGATCGTCATACTTGTCGTCGCTTCTCAGCATGCGCCTGCTGTGCATGCATTTTATAAAAAAATCTGTAGAGGTTTTCCTAGCGACATGTCACTGGGAAACCCATCACTAAACGACAACATAATCGGGCAAAAAGCGTTGACAAGTCAAACCTATCGAGAGTTTCTCCAGCGACAGGTCGCTGAGGAAACCTTCTCTAAACGACAAAATAATCGGGAAAAAACGTTGACAAGTCAAACCTAAAGCGCTGACAAGTCAAACGTAAGGAGAGATTCTCCAGTGACATGTAGCTCGGGAAAATATGTAATTACTAAGAATATTATGATTAACTTAATTTTTATAAATTTAATCAGAATTTCCCCCTTCGATATGTCGCTGGAGAAACGGCACAATACTTTTCAAAAAAAGTCCGTGGGCCCCACCTGTCGCTGGGGATTGCCATTGGGGAATGTATTCTCCTCGATGAAGCCCCATCAAAAGTTCCCCAACGACATGTCGATGGGAAAAAGTATCCCATCAAAATGTCGCTGGGGAAAGCTTCCGTATGTCGTTGGGGAATGGGTGGATTGTTATAGTGATTTCATTGGTGTAAATTGTATTTAGTTTGTGCAATATATATTTTTATGTGTATTTTATACTTTAGTTCTTACTAGAGATAGAAACTACAAATAATGTTCATTGTAAGTATCGTTGATGATTTTAATGTCGCCTGTCATTTTAAGTCATTGTTATTTATTAGAAACCATTGCAATTTCATATTAAGCTCGGACGCGAGTAAAAGAAATGTGAAGTACCAACTCGTTTAAGTGAATGCATTTTTCAACCACCAAAAAAGATGTAGGGTCGGGGCATCGCCCCTGGTTGAGGATCTTGCTCCCAATGGGTTATTCGTTTTCCGACCAAAACCAACTGATATGAATGTTGGCCTAAAGTCAGGACTGTTAGGTTCAATCGTTTCTTAACTAGCATCTGTATACTAATAGACAGGGCCGGATTTAAGGGTGTGCGGCAAGGGCAACCGCACAGGGCCTCCGTTGTTTAGGGGCCTCCCATTTCTAATCTTCAGTTTTACTATGAACTCGTTTATGGAGGATTTAATCTAGTCAATAGGTGATATTAGATGGACTATATATACTTTTTATAACGTAATTGAGAAAACTTTTCGTGTTCTATAATGGAAGAAATGAAATGCAGTATTGAATATGTGGGGAAGATGACCCAAAGTTGTGAGATAAATTGCAGTTAGGACCTTTTAGTTTAATGTGTCTTTTTAAAATAAGTATCCTTTATTTCTATTAAATTGCAGTTACTTTGAAATATGTTCATTACAATCATGTGATTCAAAATCATATTACTTTACGTCATACGTCTCTTTGTAAAAAATAAAACTTGTTTTACATCCCAACTATTTTGTATTAGAAATTAGTATCTTTAGTTCCGGTTAGTATCTTTTAGCCCGGAATTGAATTGTCAAACCTAGAAAAAGGATTATGTAAATCGCAATACGAAAATTTATTCTTTTGATCGATATTAAAAATTCATTGGGTTTTTAAAGTTGGAGGGTTTATGTTATTTTTTTTGCACATGGCCTCTAAATTTCACGGGACGGCCCTGCTAATAGATGTTTTAGTCTCATTTGAAATTACGAAAACAAACAATATTTCTTCTTTTGTTCTATCGTATGTGCTTTGAAAAGAGTGCTTTGATTTTTTTGATTTTTTTAATAGAAATTTTGTGTAACCTAAGCAATAAGTTAATTGGCCACAAATCAGGTTGGGTTAACTTATCTATCATTTTATATAAGGTCGAGATATGTATTTTGAAAAGTGAATTATACACTATTCAATCAGATACAAAGTATTTAAGATTATCTTCAATAAGTTATATTTTGATTTTAATAATAGGTTGACAATGATTAGGTAGTGTCACAATAGTAGTACGTAAGGCAATACACTCAAAATGATTATCCAGGGGCAAAAAGAGAAATATCATACTTTAATATAAATACAAGTATTATGGTGGTACAAGTAAGAACCTAAGAAGCATATTCGCATAATGATGTTAACAAGTGTAAAAGAATGGATAACATAGTATGCCAAAGTCGGTAGAATACAAGACTAAAGTTTATAGAAACGTTAACATGACTAATCAATAAAGCAATGTTTTTGTTTTTGGGGTTTACTTTATATTGACATATCATTTGTCTATATATCACCTCTTTCGTATATTGTAAATTTATAGTCTTGTATACCATTTTAAGACGACCTAAAATTATAGTCCCTTTCAAAAAAATAGATGTAAATAATGTAACAAGTTTACCATATTACACCTATTGATACTAGAAATTACAAAATATATATAAAGTTTTAATTAATTGCATAAGGGGTAAGAGTGTCACTTAGCAAAAAAGTAAGAGAAAGAATAAAGTGATAGTGGTGATTTCTAAAATAATTTGTTTTTTATCGGAGAGACTATTAATTTGGGACGGAAGGAGTAAGTATTTGCATTTTTTGGTCACTTTATTATTTACTACAACTATCCTCACACAGGAGCAGAATTAATTTAAGTTAGACCACAGTTTCATTTAGATTATAAGAGATATTGGTTTCACACTTACTATAGTTGTTTGTTTAATATGTTTAGTTCAAGAAACTAAGCATCAAACCTTCAAAACTAAGTATTTTTAAGATCTGCAAAAGATGATAGGTTTACAAACCCATTCCAATTACCATAACCATATAATCATTCCTACTTATTGTCACTCCCCGCCTGATTTCACAAGATTAATCGGGATTCCTGTTGAGACCGTCCATGACATTATGAAACAAAAGCCAGTTGCTTATGTAGTTTATTTCGTTTATTTCTTTTCCAAAGACAGTTGCTTATGTAAGTTTCCAAATATAAAAGGAAACTTTGATCATATATGAGAGAATTATGGTGATAGGCAACTGAAAATGAAACAAACATAAGAAATTGAAAAATATATATCCCCAACTTATCCAAAAGAGCAAAACCCTACCACAAATAAAAGAGAAAAAGTGGAAGTTCTACATCATGGGTTATAGTGGCGAAAAGCTAATAATGGTGGAATTTGATTTTCCCCCATAAGATAATAATTGACTTATTATAGTTGGTGAAAAGAATGTTAAGAATTAGCTTATCTTGATTGTTGAACATCATGTTTAATGGTAACAAGTTTCACATACAAACATAAAGTAAAACCATGTCTTCATATATCAACACAAGTTCTACATCTATATGACTAAATATAATACATAGATACAGGTTGATTCAAATATCATTACCATTCTAATATCACTAACACAAAGATCATCACATGAAACCAGTTAACCAGTAGCGGACGCAGACATCGGTTATAGACTTATAGAAAAATCCGAGACTTCTTTTTCCGAAAGGCCTCTATTGTTGGATGAACTTTGTTTTTTGTTGATTTTGCTTCCGATTTGTGGATGTTAGGACCCGACATAAGTTGTGTTACGTCCTTGAGTTTCATTTTCTTCTTCAGGCTTTGTTGTTGGTTATTTAGCTGTGCATAACTGATTCCAACTAAAGACATTATTGATTAGGGGTGGCTAAATGGCTGGACGGGTATAGGCACTGGGTTAAATGGACGTTGGTCCATGGACGCGGAATAAATGGATAATTTTTAATATTTGGACTAAACGGACTTGGACCAAATGGACATTAGCTAAATGTACAATATTAAAGGAGAAATAAATACACTCAATATTAATTTAACCAAATTCTTTTATGTTGTCTAAATAGTCCATAATACCAATTTGTTTAAGAAAATGTTTTTTATGTTATCCAAATAGTACAACTAAAATAAAAGTAATACCTATTTAATCCATTAGTTCAAAAAAATGGTCCAAATAGATTAAATTTAAGCACATGGACATGATTTACCACCTCTATTATTGATTGATTGATTTAATTTGCTATGTTTGTGACTTGCAAAATCTATGTGTTGAGAACTTGGTATTTATAGGAAGAAAAATAAAGTGCCAATGGTTTATTGTACTATAGCAATCCATGGGCTGATTGCTAAATGCTAAGTACTGTACTATATTTTAAAAGGCTTGTCTATCTACTTTTGCATCTAAAGTTTAAAACAGGTTAACAGAAAGATTCCAAGAAAACAAAAATAGATGGTCATTTCTTATATTGATTAATAAGTTAATGTTTTTTTTCTTATAATTATAATATAATGTTGACATTTTGATTTTTAATATTTTTATATCAAGTACTATCATATAATACAAACAAAACAAAGATATTTAAAGTTTAAGTTGTAAAGTTAAAACCGAAAGAGTAAACACTTTGACTATAAATATAAGACGGAAGTAGTAGTCGTTAATAATGTGTTTTAAATTGAAAGTGGTTCTAATTAATGAGCAATGATGATATTTCATTGGTATAAATTGTATTTAGTTTGTGCAATATATATATTTTTTGTGTATTTTATATTTTTGTTCTTATTATAGATGGAAACTACAAATAATGTTCATTGTAAGTATCGTTGATGATTTTACATTCACCTGTTATTTTAAGTACCTGTAATTTATTAGAAACTTTTAGCAATTTCACATTAAGCTCGTACACGAGTAAGAGAAATGTGAAATACTAACTCGTATGAGTGAATGTGTTTTTCAATCACAACAAAAAATGTAAGGTTGGAGCATCCCCCTTTGCTGGGGATCTTGCTCCAAATGAGTTATTCATTTTTCGACCAAAACCAACTGACACAATGGTTGGCCAGAGTCATGACTGTTAGGTTCAACCGTTTCTTGACTAGCATGTGTTTACTAATAGATGTTTTAGTCTCATTTGGGATTCACGAAAACAAACTATATATCTCCTTTTTCTCTGTCATATGTTCTATGATCGTCTTATCGTAATAGAGATTTCATGAAACTTAATCAGATAATAAGTTAGTCGGCCACAAAACCGGGCTTTAGACTTGCTAATCTATCATCTAATATAGTTGTCGAGATATTTATTTTGAAAAGCGAATTATACACTATTCAATCAAATACATAGTATTTAAGATAATCATCACACTCTAACCTCTACTTATGTAACACCCCACTTGGATAAGTGGACCGTTACGTGTATTTATGGCGTGTCATCAAAGCATAGAAGGTAAATGTCCTAAAACATTAACTGACCATAAAGGAAATACCAGAATCAAACATCGGTAATCCAAACATAAGCTCAAAACATGAAAAGTAAATACTGAAAGAAAGGACTAAACAATGTCCAAACATGCAAATATATGTATGAAGTGCATAAAGTAAAGAAGTCTGAATAGCTTCCATCTAATGCACGTACTCTCAGAGTCCTAACAGCATTATGGTGTACTTGCCGTTAGAACATGAAAGGAACTACGGCTCAGCATAACGCCCAGTGAACGGTTACAAAGCATGATAAGGAAACTGGAATGAAGCAGATAATAAAATACTGAAGTTGTAAATATTGATATATACATTGCAGCGGAAAAGTGTGTAAGTTTTGAAAATTCTGGTATATTACTGGTAAAACTGTACTATTAACTGTTAAATCTGAAAACATGTATTTACTGTAGTTTAAGTGCCAAGAGCTTATATAGGTCATGTGATGTAACAACGTCTGCATGAATACATAGAGGGGTGACCTCGTCATGCTGTAGAGGGGTGACCTCTAAATAATGTGTTGGGTGGAGGGATCAACTCCAATGTGAAGGATGTAGAGCACACACCACATTCACTTGATAAGCTGTAACTGATAACCTAGGATGCATCCATATTCCATACGCCCCCGCTGATGATACTGATAAATGGGCCAAGCTAAAATAAATGAGACGCTGCGAGAAATCACTCCCCCTTAGAGGAGTCATGACACTCGTGCCTCTAGTGTCATGGTTACGGTACCTCCGTAACTAGTACATAACTGGTCATGCTTGTATATAAAGCTCAGGCAAATTTAAGTTAGTTATTAAAATGATTACTTATAAAACTTAGACATATACATGGGAAAACATTTGGCTGCAGACGGGAAATCCTAATCATGCATAAGAAAGGAAGTCCTTACTGAAGGATGGAAAATCCGTACCTCGTGTCCAGTAATGAAACAAGAATGAAAGCTGAAGGATCTACTCCGACTTCACGGATACTACATAAATAAGGGACGTGAAATGAGTTGTCTGATTACTGTTTACTGTTACTGATTCTTATATGTTCTTAGTTTAATTTATTTTACTCTTGTAATACTGTTTGTATATAATCTGATAAGTTCTGACTGTTCGATAACATTACAGATTAATATATATACTGTATTCCTGATTACTTTAAAATATGTACTCCAATATAATAATATTACTATAAATAGTAACCTGCTATTAATAGAAAGTTTCTAAATTTAGAAATATTTCCAAATTAGTTTTCTTGAAATTTAAATCATAAAATAAATCACATGTTTATAAGTAATTAAAATGATAAAAAAATATCGATTTAATTTTTACTAATTAAATAAATAAAATCAACCATTTAATTAGTTTATTTATGAAACTCCTTTATAAAATAATTTAATTACTTTAAATAATTTCTCGCATTTATTATTACTTGCGATTCCCGAAAACCCGTGCTAAAAACCTTCCCAAAGACACCTATGTCTCGGTTAAACCAAATCGGGCCCACTTCGTGGTCCCCCCTGCTGACGTCACGCAGCAATAGCCACTGGCCTAGTGTCAGTTGCTACTGCTCCTATTGTGGTTCCACTGTTCTTGTTCAGTTCCCATTGTTAGTTATGTTATTCCCACTGTTTGTATATCTTCCCACTGATTGGACAGTATACCCCCTGTTTGGGGTTTTTGCTGCTGTTCGAAAATCCAAACACCCCTGCTGATTGTTTTTACCCACTGTTATTAAATCCAAACACCCCCTGCTGAAAACAAACGTCTCTCCTGGTGGTTTGTGTCTCGGCCGACAACAATGGCCACCACCGAGAGTCTGTGACTCTCGGTTTTCAGGAACCAAACACAACCCGACACCCCTTCTAATCAGTTCTATGCTTTCCTTTTTTTTAATTTTCTACTGTTCTTGGCTAAAACTTGTAGGATGCGATTATTGAAAAGCAAAAGAGAGATGTATTACCTTTTTGTGATTAAGGATTTACAATGAACACGAAATCAATTACTTTGAAGAATTCAAAAGTTGTTTTCCCCTTGTTTTGCTTCTACCCGTCGGCCACCACAGGACAACCATGAAACCAATTTTTTATTTTGTTTACTGTTGTGTGAAAAGAGGGTGGGATAACCCCCGTTTTTTTTAAATGGACCGGTCCTAAATGTAACACCCCCAAATATTCATACTATAGTTCAACGGAAGAGTCGTTGGTGTTACGGGATAGCACATTACTCAAATCATAGACAACGCTTAAAAATCACGTCGTTTAATAATAAAGCATTTTCCATTTATAAACATCAAATTACATAGGTCCCAAGTTATAGTATTTCATACAATTTTACAAAACATTTGAATGGAAATTTTATTTGAATGCGGGCCATAAATTCGTGTCGTCTTCCCAAGAATTACCTTCAAGTACCTGAGATAAAACATGTTAAAAAGGTCAGCGAAAACGCTGAGTGAATTTTTAGAGTTTAATAAAACCATTAGTATATCACCGGTATATAATTATTACCGAAAATCATTTTGTACAAATCTTTGCAGTAGGCCATAAAATAGGCCAAATACATTTATACAACTCTTAGTTGTAAATCATAATATAGGCTTCAGCCTTCAAAACCATTATACGAACCAATGTCGCAAATACATCATACAATACGTTTTATAACATTGTATAGAGTTAAATAAAAAACCGTTATATGAAAAGGGTTATGTAAAACCAAACACGAACATAATATCAGTAATAAGACCCCGTATTTCTAGTCAAGCAATATATTGTAATTCAATGCGTATATCAGTATTTTCGTTATTAGATTATTATAAGCCGCATGACATTGCTACCTTACTATACCAAACAGCGGGTAGCTAACCCGAAATTCATTATCGTATCTAAAACAGCGTGTCGTCACAATAATCACGCTTATATAAATCTTCTCATACATTAAATTCGCTTAACAATCAATGTGGCACGACGGGGATCAACCGTCAAGGCGCAAACTGGGGTGATCTTCCCCAAATAGTACTATTATATGCATAAGCGTCTACCAATTCCCGGTAGTTCACAATTCATGCTAATGGGACTTTTAGTGACATAATCTAACTATAATAATCCATTTCATTTCAGTCATCAAGTCATATAATCATTCATCGGGTCATATAATCATTCGGGTCCATATCAATAAGCAAACAATCGGGACAACTGGTGTCCTATTTTATTAAACTAACATGTTTTCTCCCTCGCGGGTTTATAAAACATTTCATAAAACATTTAAAAGAGTGCGAGGCTATGAACTCACGTTGATTGGGAAAGGCGGGTTATCGACGATTTGGATGTACGGTACGTGCTTCAATCACGGAAACCTAGACAAATAATACTCGGTCTTAGAATCTTGACCAATGACTTTAAAAAAATAATGGCTATGTATATATGATGATATCATAAGTATGATGATGATCAAGTGGGATTTTTATCTCCTCATACAACATTATAGTTGTTATGTGTTAGTATTTTAGACTAGTTACACTTGTTTTAATCCATTTACATATTAAGGCCCAATAAGCCCATTAAGAGTTCAATTCATTATATTAGCCCATTTATACTTTTATTACCAGGCCAATACTCATATGTTGGGCCCAAGTGGGTTAAGCCCATGAGTAAGTCCATTTGTGTTAAACCAAATTAGTTGGGTTAATAGTCCAATAAGGCTACTTTGGCCCGTTAATATCCATAAGTCACAAAGCTCGGGTTTATCGGTTTTTACTTGTCAAATGTACTGACATATCAGTATATGAGTTATAAAAATGTTACATTAGACGGCTCCGACCGTCTAAGTTTTATTTGGCGAAAACGTTAATCTTTCGGTTTTAGCCGAAAAGACGTAAGACTTATATGTATAGTTTTATAACTTATAAAACATATCAATTTGAAATTTTATAAAATGTCACACTTATTTATTAAAGTATATAACTTATTTTTATAAGTATTATCATAAGTTAGTGGGTTTTACATATGTATTTTATAATAATATTACTTGAGTGCTCATTTTATATTATATACTTTTATATTCAAATCTGATTATGAAACTCACTTTCACCATTTTTACCATATCTTGAGTTCTACGAGGAGATATAATCTCATTTTTGGGCAGCAAAAACTACATAATATGTGCTACAATTAACTCCATTTTATCTACTGCTCAAGCAACCTCTAAATGTATCTATTAATTCGTCCAAAACAGACTATACAGATTTGAACCTTAATAATGTTTTGATCATATCTCACTCATTTTATAGATTCCATTGAGTGTCCAACTCTCACATATGTAAAAGTCACATACCTTAGTGTATATTAAATTATCCAAGTCATTTTAACAAGTTATCATATGGTTCTTTACTGTTTTACACAGCCTACAATTTTAGACATAATTTTAACATCTTTTCATGTAGCTTTTAATCTTTTTAACAAAATTTATCAACACAAGATCCCCACATAATAATTTGATCATCATATATCGTCATATACATATACATATAAGAAGAAAATTACATTTACAAAATAACAAGAAAATGGAAGGAATGATCTTGTTACCAACCAAGATAGTGAAAGTTAAGAGCAAGGCTTGATTATTGATGACAAATAATGTGATAAACCAAGACCATCTTCAAGATCACCCAACTATAAGAACACCTTGTGGAAAATCAGCCCTTGAACCTCATGAAAACTCCTTTTCATAGGTTAAGATCACCTCCAATCTACAAGTCTTCAAAGGGTTTTCATCTTGATCAAGTTTAAACACAAGATTTATGGTAGAAACTTGATCAAATGATGGTGTTTTGTGGTGGTGAAAGGGACGGCCAAAGAGAGAGCTAGGGAGAGAGTTGGAGTTGTTTGCATGTTGTAAATGAAGAAAGTAGTTTCAAGTAAGTGGTTTTGTTAAGTTGCAAGTGGTTTGTAAGCTAACTAGGAGAAGTGTCCTAGTTGTTAACTAGACGTTGACACACATGATGTGTGTTGGTGAAGCCTTAGACGCCACATGTATGGGGTGGTCAAGTGTAAAATTGTCCCATCCCTATTAATTTACGGGTACTCCTCGATTCTAGTCTCCTCGATTTGCGTGTCCTCGGGTTGTTTTACGAAAAACCTTTTATAAATAATGAATCAACGGCACAAAACGAATCTAATAAAAATTGTCTCATCAAAAACGGAGCTAAAAAACATAAATACATAATCCTAGGGTTTCCGGTTTAGTCGTAAAGAACGTTAAATTATGCATGTAAGTCCTAATCTCTTCTCGTAAATTTGTGAGTTTATGAACCAACACAAATTAAAATTCCAAAATAATATTCAAGAATAAATTTATTTCCTGAAATATCAGACTGTCACCAAAAACGGTGTATGTAAACGTAAGCACGTAACGTAGAGTCCTCCGGTTTAGACGTAGTCGATGCTACTTTAAGATGTAGACCTAAATTTCTTCCCAAAAATGAGTGAGTTCATAATATAACATTAAAATAATATTTATAAATAATACTTGAGAATAAAATATCAATCATAAATTGACGGATTGTCACAGCATTAACCCCTAAACAGGATCTTTGTCTTCAAAGATCAATTAATCTTACTACTCGCTTCTTATAGAGTTAGAGCCATGTGGGTATTTCCTCCACATTCGGTCTTTTCTCTCAAGTGTAATTCATTAAAATACGCGAGTTTCATCTAACATAACTACGGGAATACGATCAGGCTTAATGTTGACTTACTTTATCTATCCATGATGTTCACGGGTTTTTCATGAATGCAACTTTTCGCCGATATAAACTTCATCAAGAGGTAATCAGATTTTCACTTGATTGACATTTTATCAAGTTCGATATACGAAACATAATTCACGCAGCCCTTGAAGTCCTAGGGTAGATCCAGCTTATATGCATTCTGAACCAACTTTTACATTATCTCAATGGTCCCATGCAACGGGGACTTAATTCCCATGATCCTTCAGATCATCAATTCACTTTTTCCATGGTGAAAATTTTTGGCATAACTTCGCTACCCATCCTGCACTTGAAGATCTACACTTCATATTCACATAACCTCCTGCCCACTACTGGCAGTCAATAATAAGATCCTAATTTCAACAATCATTTCAGGTCTCGCGGGTCAGGTATTTTATAAGGTTAGGTTTATCATCATAGGCAACCTTAAACCTAAAAGACATGTCCAAGTCACAATTGGTGTATGTCGGGTATCTTCATCCCAACTCCTACCTAAAGATGCTCTTATATTTAGATCCTCAAAAGATTCGATCTCGATCCTAATACGAAAATTTTCAATGATAATCTCTTCAAAGGAAAACGATATCCCGTTCATTACCAAAGGTCAATCATTCAAACATAAAACAAGACTTCTAGTGTTTTGTATCATTACTTTACCTCGTCCCTTCGATTGGGGTGGTAAAAAGTACTCTCATCAAGGTTCGTACCCAATGACTTCTGAGCAAATCTCTAAAAACCGATGCGAAGCGAGGATCTTGATAGAGATGATCGATACAGGTACACTATGTTTACACAACTCCTTTAAATACAAATAGTCAATTGCTTCATCAAGAATTTATCATTAACGGGAATGATATTAGTAGATTTGGTCAGTCTGTCGACGATGACCCAAATCGAATCAAATTCAGATGATGACCTTTGCAATAGTCGACGATGACCTTTGCCATCCGTACAACTTCAGATAAAGATACATTTAATCAGAAATGGCATGAATAGAATACTTAAACTTATATATGACTAAATCTCAAAATCCTCCATATTCAGGCCACCACAAATGATCTTTATACATTTAACGCCATCGGCTCTCATTTCTAATGGTTCTCACTAGCCGTGAAATACTTCATCATCTATATTATCCTTCTTACAAGCATCAGCTATTTTTAAATTGCTCAGCAATTTATTTTGCACAGTCATTACTAAGGAACACATCCTAATTGATTCTTTATCCTTTCTATATAATGTGTCAGTATCTACATTCACCTTTCCTGATGAAATAATTATCATGACCACAATTCACTCCGAAATTCTTTCTTCATATGTTCTAAGTTTTAGTTTCGTCTCAACTATTATCTTTATTAGTTTCGCTCAATCCGACGTTTAAAGCGTCGATAATATTACAAGTAATTAAGTAATAAATATTGAATTTTACGAAATGTAAACGTAAAAATTTTTAAATTTCTCAGTTCGTCCAATTATAGAAAAATGTTCAAAATAAATTTGAATTTAATTAACACGATTTTTGTTGATGTATCAAAAATAATTAATAAGATCCGTAATTGTTCGAAAATCTTTGTTTATACTTTGGTAAAAATTTTCTTAGTTTGAAAAGCAAAAATTGTCATTCCAAATTCCAAATCATGGTTTAAATGGTTTCCTCAATCCCTCTCAGGTTTTCTTGAGGTATGCACAAACATTTACCCCTAAAGGAGTTTAGTTAAATGTTCTGGGTATAAGGGAATGATTCCTTAAAAATCCTTTGATAAATATTTGTCAAAACATTTTGCACATTCTTTTTTGTATAACCCAAAGCCTTAATGGCTCGAATCTTTGAAGAGTCAACATAGATTCCATTATCTATTAATCACATGGTCAAATAATATATAGGATTAAGCCTTTAATCACATGTTAAATACTCAAGTTACATGCTTTCATTGCTCGACCAACTCAGGGCAGTCAATAAATGATTACTAACTCCTTCTTGTTCTTATAAACAAACAAATGATCCTTAATGATCACGAACATGAATTTATCAAATTACAGCCTGCACACGTGATTCACCAAATTTATGGATGCTACATGTGCATTAGTCAATCCAAACCACGTGAAACTCATAATGTTCATGACAAGTTCTGGATGTAGTGATTGGAATATATAATCTTTTTGTGGACGCGAAGTTGATGATAACCATGCCGTGAATCAAATTTTTGAATATACGCTAGAACCTTGTAAATGATCAAACAAATCTATCATCTTGGGGATTGGATATAGATTTTGATCATCAATTTACCTAGTTCACGGTAATTCAACAAATATAAGGAATGATAACACCATAGCTCTTCATGATGACGAGCTCGGTAGAATAAAAGCTTTTTAAGACAACTCTCTCAGTTGTACGGTAATTCTTTTGGGTCAGATGGTGCTAAAGTATAATGCACATGCCACAGGTGCAGCACCGGGAATATAATCAATACCAATTTCAACTTGCCTTAATGGCGAAAGTCTAAGTAATTCATCAAAAAATACCTCCTAAAGTTTCAGATAGCATAAACATCTTTTAATACATTTACTTTAAGTTCTTTCTAGAATACAAGATCTATGACTAGTTCATAACTATTCCTGGTATAATTTCAAGCCTAAATGCAGGATATGGTCACCCATCGGGTATTATTTAGATCACTTTTGATAATCAACATTTTATCTTTTAGGGGAATTCTACTTGAGTTCCCATCAATTAAAACAATGACATAATGTCATAATCAACCAATCCATTCTAATGGCACTATCAACTTTTCAGTTTTATTGCCGTTGATAAGATGTGAACTTCTCAAAAGACTAATAAGAACTCATAATCCTTCACAAATTCAAGGATATCTGGGGACATAGCTACCATTAAAAGAGTAAGGTCAACGCATAATCTACGCGAGAGAACTTCAAATCAGATAAAGACAAAAACATTAACGAACATGGATATATCCCATGTCTTCATGATTTGAGTACGCATTCGAAAGCTCCTAGGATCGTTACCCAGGTTATTCAAATGGAATCTAATCAAAAGAAATTATAGGAACGTCAATACACCCAGTCGGGTGTCAACACTCGATAATTAGATATTTTTTTTAAAGAATCTCACTACGAGAGAATTGGATAAAAAGGGAATATCATTTGTCAATTAAGACAATATCCATAGATGAGTAAATTCGATTCAGAAAAATAAATGGTCTGGGCACATATATAGGTGTCTCTAACAATATGTCCCCATTTTGCACTTCTTGCAGATCTCATAAAGTTTAATCTTTCACAACTTCAAAGAAAATGTAGTGTTTATTAACACTTTCATGGTGACTACTAATCAGCCTTGCATGGTCCCTTCCAAATTGTTTGTAGGCGCGCAACTATATACAACTTTAGGATTAACGATGTAATACTCAGTTCATCAAAACTTTGTTATTATGTTTAAAATATATATATTTTCATGCTTAATTCTGAAATAAGATTCAAAATGAATTTACAGAGATGTTATTTGTTATGGAAACAATTAAGTTTTCCAAGGTGTTTCATAAACAACTTTATTTCGATAACGATTACTTATAAGTCTCACTTTAAATAATCCATATGGTGATGAAAATTCAATTTTTATCAAGGGATATTGTTTTAACTTCATAAAAACAATGAGTGATCTGCAAAAGTGTGATGAAAAGTTGTTCACCAAGAACTAGCTACAATATAATAGGAAATGAGCTTAGCCAATTAATCATGAGTTTCATGACCTCGATGGCACTCAAAAAGAATAATCCACAACGTAACTCAAATCGAGATGAGTACTTGTTCAATGGTTGCATCACTAATGCGAGCATTAGAAAGAAGCAAGAAAAGATAGATAACATCAATACATGTATGATTTAGCAATCAAATGTAGTCTTTTCATTAATCACAAAAAAGTCAAAATTGTACCGTAACACATTACGTGTTGCTATGTCATACAATTCCAAGAACTCATCCTACCAACTGATGTCTCTAATAAGTTAGGGATTTTAAAAGATACCACAATGAATACTAATCTACAAGAGTCATTAGGTGTTCCACCTGTCCCGGAGGATCCATCGGTCCCAATTCAGAAGAAGATTTCATCAATTTATTTCTTGGACACTAGGCATCCTCGTCATTGGACAATGGTCTAGGAACAAACCTTAACACGAATCAACAATCATTTAAAACCTTATAATTCAATCACAAGTCTTAACAACTTCCTCTTAACAATCTCATATTCCATACCAATTAAATTCATCTTTATTCAAGTTTTCAACCAACTTATACTCAATGCTACATCCTACCTCATTTTCCAATAATTCAACCTTATTTTTAGACCTTAAAAGGGCAATAAAAGCTCGATATGAACAACACTTAATTCCCAATCCTATAGCTCTTACAACAATCGTTATCAAATGAGTCACTACTTTGAAATGACTCACACATTCAATTAGACTTCTCGGAAAGGTACTAGTGGCATGAGGCTTTTGGGTAAAGGCTCCAATGACAGTCTCAAGTGCAACATTCACCTTTTAGATTTCAAATTAAAGAATTGGGTGACACCGAATCAGATGACACCATTCTAGGTGGTAAGGTTTTGTCAAACTCTACTCTATAAGGAAAGATTGTCATGACATCGATATCAGATTTAATCTTGCCAGTTCTTCTTCAATATCACAATCAACTAATATCAACATTTCTACAAATATCAACCATTTTATTGGGATCATAAATATCCACAACTTGGTTTAGATCTGAAATAGCTAGAATTCCTACAGAAATAGCTTCGAATAATTTGCTAGGGGAGTTAGGGTTCCTTGTGACAATCTACGTCGTATAAATATCTCGTATAAGTATTAAAATAATCATCAAACAATCATGTAATCAAATTACATCATATATATATATATATATATATATATATATATATATATATATATATATATATATATATATATATATATATATATATATATATATATATATATATATATATATATATATATATATATATATATATATATATATATATATATATATATAATCCAAGTTATATATATATTAAAATAACACTTCTCAGTCTGGCCTTGTCGGTAACTCGGAAATTCTTCGGCACCGTTATAGTTAAATGATTTTTAGACATTTTGAGAAAAATGTTTATAGTTAAAATATTTTGAAATGTTTTATTCAAAACCTTGATTTTAAAAATCTTTCGTTCTCTATAACGAGAGCTCTGGTACCAAACTGTAACACCCCCAAATATTCATACTTTAGTTCAGCGGAAGAGTCGTTGGTGTTACGGGATAGCACATTACTCAAATCATAGACAACGCTTAAAAATCGCGTCGTTTAATAATAAAGCATTTTCTATTTATAAACATCAAATTACATAGGTCCCAAGTCATAGTATTTCATACAATTTTACAAAACATTTGAATGGAAATTTTATTTGAATGCGGGCCATAAATTCTTGTCGTCTTCCCGAGAATTACCTTCAAGTACCTGAGATAAAACATGTTAAAAAGGTCAGCGAAAACGCCGAGTGAATTCATAGAGTTTAATAAAACCATTAGTATATCACAGGTATATAATTATTACAGAAAATCATTTTGTACAAATCTTTGCAGTAGGCCATAAAATAGGCCAAAGACATTTTATACAACTCTTAGTTGTAAATCATAATATAGGCTTCAGCCTTCAAAAACCATTATACGAATCAATGTCGCAAATACATCATACAATACGTTTTATAACATTGTATAGAGTTAAATAAAAAACTGTTATATGAAAAGGGTTATGTAAAACCAAAACATGAACATAATATCAGTAGTAAGACCCCGTATTGTTAGTCAAGCAATATATTGTAATTCAATGCGTATATCAGTATTTTCGTTATTGGATTATTATAAGCCATATGACATTGCTACCTTACTATACCAAACAACGGGTAGCTAACCCGAAATTCATTTGCCAATCTAAAACAGCATGTCGTCACAATAATCACGCTTATATAAATTTTCTCATACATAAATTTGCTTACCAGTCAATGTGGCACGACGGGGATCAACCGTCAAGGCGCGAACTGGGGTGATCTTCCCCAAATAGTACTATTATATGCATAAGAGTCTACCAAATCCCGGTAGTTCACAATTCATGCTAATGGGAATTTTAGTGACATAACCTAACTATAATAATCCATTTCATTTCAGTCATCAAGTCGTTTAATCATTCATCGGGTCATATAATCATTCAGGTCCATATCAATAAGCAAACAATCGGGACAACTGGTGTCCTATTTTATTAAACTAACATGTTATCTGCCTCGCGGGGTTATAATACATTTCATAAAACATTTAAAAGAGTGCGAGGCTATGAACTCACGTTGATTGGGAAAGGCAGGTTATCGGCGATTTGGATGTACGGTACGTGCGTCAATCACGAAAACCTAGACAAATAATACTCGGTCTTAGACTCTTGTCCAATGACTTTATAAAAATAATGGCTATGTATATATGATGATATCATAAGTATGATGATGATCAAGTGGGATTTTTATCTCCTCATACAACATTATAGTTGTTATGTGTTAGTAAATTTTAGACTAGTTATAGTAGTTTTAATCCATTTATATATTAACGCCCAATAAGCCCATTAAGAGTTCAATTCATTATATTAGTCCATTTATACTTTTAATACCAGGCCTATACTCATATGTTGGTCCCAAGTGGGTTAAGCCCATGAGTAATTCCATTTGTGTTAAGCCAAATTAGTTGGGTTAATAGGCCAATAAGGCTACTTTGGCCCGTTAATATCCGTAAGTTATAAAGCTCGGGTTTATCGGTTTTTACTTGTCACATGTACTGACATATCAGTAATATGAGTTATAAAAATGTTACATTAGACGGGTCCGACCGTCTAAGTTTTATTTGACGAAAACGTTAATCTTTCGGTTTTAGCCGAAAAGACGTAAAACTTATATGTATAGTTTTATAACTTATAAAACATATCAATTTGAAATTTTATAAAATGTCACACTTATTTATCAAAGTAGATAACTTATTTTTATAATTATCATAAGTTAGTGGGTTTTACATATGTATTTTATAATAATATTACTTGAGTACTCATTTTATATTATATACTTTTATTTTCAAATCTTATTATGAAACTCACTTTCACTATTTTTACCATATCTTGAGTTCTAAAAGGAGATAGAAGCTCATTTTTGGTCAGCACAAACTACATAATATGTGCTATAATTAACTTCTTAGCTACTGCTCAATCAACCTCTAAATGTCTCTAATAATTCGTCCAAAACAGACTATACATACTTGAACCTTAATAATGTTTTGATCATATCTCACTCTTTTTGTGGATTCCATTGAGTGGCCAACTCTCACATATGTAAAGTTCACATACCTTACTATATATTAAATTATCCAAGTCATATTAACAAGTTATCATATGGTTCTTTACTGTTTTACACAACCTACAATTTTAGACATGATTTTAACATCTTTTCATGTAACTTTTAATCTTTTTAACCAAATTTATCAACACAAGATCCCCACATAATACTTTGATCATCATATATCATCATATATATATATACATATAAGAATAAAATACAAGATTACATTTACAAAATAACAAGAAAATGGAAGAAATGATCTTGTTACCAACCAAGATAGTGAAAGTTAAGATCAAGGCTTGGTTTTTGATGACAAATCATGTGATAAACCAAGACCATATTCAAGATCACCCAACTATAAGAACACCTTATAGAAAATCAGCCCTTGAACCTCATGAAAACTCCTTTTCATAGGTTAAGATCACCTCCAATCTACAAGTCTTCAAAGGGTTTTCATCTTGATCAAGTTTAAACACAAGATTTATGGTAGAAACTAGATCAAATGATGGTGTTTTATGGTGGTGAAAGGGACGGCCAAAGAGAGAGCTAGGGAGAGAGTTGGAGTTGTTTGCATGTTGTAAATGAAGAAAGTAGTTTCAAGTAAGTGGTTTTGTTAAGTTGCAAGTGGTTTGTAAGCTAACTAGGAGAAGTGTCCTAGTTGTTAACTAGAAATTCACACACATGATGTGTGTTGGTGAAGCCTTAGACGCCACATGTATGGGGGTGGGCAAGTGTAAACTTGTCACATCCCCATTAATTTACGGGTACTCCTCGATTCTAGTTTCCTCGATTTGCGTGCCCCCAGGTTGTTTTACGAAAAGCATTTTTAAAAATTATGAATCAAAGGCACAAAACGAATCTAATAAAAATTGTCTCATCAAAAACGGAATTCAAAAACATAAATACGTAATCCTAGGGTTTCCGGTTTAGTCGTAAAGGACGTTAAATTATGCACGTAAGTCCTAATCTCTTCTCGTAAATTTGTGAGTTTATGAACCAACACAAATTAAATTTTCAAAATAATATTCAAGAATAAATTTATTTCCTGAAATATCGGACTGTCACCAAAAACGGTGTATGTAAACGTAAGCACGTAACGTAGAGTCCTCCGGTTTAGACGTAGTCGATGCTACTTTAAGATGTAGACCCAAATTTCTTCCAAAAATGAGTGAGTTCATAATATAACATTAAAATAATGTTTATAAATAATACTTGAGAATAAAATATCGATCATAAATTGACGGATTGTCACAGTAAAAGCCCAACCTCTTTCTTTCTTGTTTTGAACGCGGCCCAATCCATATTTATACTTATGTTTTGGTTTTCTTTTCGCTTTGTTTGTGTTTTAAAAATCTCGTAATGTATTTATTTATTTTACTGAAAATTAATACGTACGTAATACTGAATAATTATTTTTTGATTTATTTTCTGAATAATTAGTTACGTCATGATCTTAATTAAAATTGAGACTGCGTGAATTTAATATTCGTAGATTTTAAACATTGCGTACGTGTTCGTATATTAATCCTCGTGAATATATTCTGACGTGAGTTATTTATTCCTGAATAAATGATAATTTCGTAATACTTGAATTAATATTGTTATTTATTATCTGAATGAATAGTTACGCAACGTTTAAATTAACGTAATTAATGTTCATGGACTTTTAAGTACGGGTTTTACAACTTACATGTATTATAAGTTATATTGTGATTTTAATAATAGGTTGACAATGATTAAGTAATGTCTCATCCTAAAATATATCTAGTGATACACACACAGTAGTAGCTAATTCTCAATACATTCAAATTATCCAATAAGAGAAATATCATACTTCAATAGAAATACAAGTGTTAGGGGTGATACAAGTAAGAACTTAAGAAGCATATTCTCATAATGTTGTTAACAAAATAACAAGTGTAAAAGAATGGATAATGTAGTTGTTAGTCGGTTATTCTATTAGGTTCGGGTTATATTTTATATTGGGCTCAAGCCCGTAGTCTAGAATATTATTTGATAGGCTATATATACTCATTGATTATTTGATGAATGGGGACATGATTTATACAACCTTCATGGTATCAGGCCTTTTGGTCGATCCCTAACCCTAAAACTTCTCCTAAAAAATTTATGCTTTCGACTTTTGGTTCATCTGTGTTGTCGAATCTAGGGTTTTACTCCCGAGACGACAAAGTGTGTTTGAAGTTCACGTGTCTTTCCCTCTGTCGAATCAAGGGTTGTTAAGTACCGAGACGGCACATTTGATTATCTATGTTTGAAGTTGACGTTTGGGTTTTTCATCAGCAATTGTGTTTTGATTATCTGTGTTTGAAGTTGACGTTTGGGTTTTTCATCCAGCAACTGTGTTACAAGTTTAGTTAAGAGATAACAAAGGTATTGTCTTTTTTTAGAAGGCTATTGTTTTATTTTGTCCCTAGATATTTTCTACATACAACCCTACACCTTACATTACTCTGTTACGTTCAAACTAAACACCCATCATCACCATGACTGGTGCTAACCCTCCCCCTACCCTCTCACTTTCCGACAAACTTATGGCTATTACAAATCTTCACCTTCTTGTTCCCGTCAAGTTGGACATTGATGAGATAAACTACTCCCCAAGGACTTTTTTTCGAACATCTTTGCAAAAGCCATAAGCTTTTGGATCATCTTGTTGGAAAACCATCTACTGGTGAAGCGACATCTAGTGAGGCTCCTCCTCCCGATGAGGAATGGTTGAATATTGACAATATTGTTTTGTCATGGATATTTACTACTATTGCAAAATCCCTTCAAGCAAGGATGGTTGATGAACGACCTCAAACGGCTAAGGACGCATGGGACATTTTAGCCCATATTTTCAAAGACAATATGCGTGCTCGATCTATTGCTTTGGAGGCGGAGCTCCTTAAAGTTGGGAGATTTGACTATTGATGGGTATTTTAAGAAGATTGAATCTATTACTTCGGTTTTAAAGGGACTCGGGTCGCCACTTGGTGATGAAGCTGTAGTACGTAAATATTGCACTCGTTGGGTTGCCTTCCAAGTATGCTACGGTGTATGGTATTATCGTTCACCGAGAAATTTTTCCTGATCTCGAGACGGTTCGCTCTATCCTCACAACGGAGGAAATGCGCTTAAAATCACTTGCTCAAGACTGATTTATAGATTCCACATCCTCATCACCTATGGTTTTAATGGCTAATTCTGGTCCTTCTACCCGACGTTCGTTTTCCCCTACGGATAAGGTCTTCAAACCGTGTTTTCACTTCGCTAAGGGACCATGTCGTTTTGGTGAGCAATGTCATTTTTTGCATAATGGTGTCCACGGAACACCTACTCGTGATTCTAAGGTCTCTCCTGCTACTCTTGGTGATGATATGCAAATGTTAAAAAACCTTATGAGCAAGCTTGGTTTTGATGAGAAGGTTTTATGTATAGGTACTCAATCTACAATACGTGACACTCCCCCTAGCAGATCTCCTGTTGCACTTCACACGCAACCAATCCAACCTACTTAATGTGCAGCTTCTATTGCTTCATATACCAGTCCACCTGGTTTTAATAGTCCACCACAGGCCTATTCTGTGTCTTATGCACAACAAGTTCAACAATTTGTACACCCTACTCTCCACATATGTACTATACAACCCAACAACCACTTCAGCCCGCTACTCCAGTTTCTTCATTGGGCCAACAGTTTGGTGTTCTAGCTCCACCAACCCAACAACAGATGGGTCACTCCAGCTTTGCATCACAAACCACAATTCAACCGGATTTGGTTTCAAACTAGGGTCATTAGGTTTTTATGCCATCTTCGGGATCACTTCAAGGGCGTGAGACGGTTGTTCCAAATACTTTTACTGCTACTACTATCCAGGAACCTACTCCAGGCAACTGGAACATGGATACATGTGCGAGTTCTCATCTTAATGACAATGTTTCTAATCTTAGTGAAGTTTTTAATTCGTGCATTTATTCTTCTGTTTCAGTTGGTGACGGACACCACATACCCGTCACTAACTCCGGTCATAGTATTTTGCCTACTTCATCCCGACCTCTTCATCTAAATAATGTCCTAATTACTCCCAATATCGTCAAAAATTTAATTTCAGTTCGTCAGTTCGTTTGTGATAATTATTGTACTGTGGAGTTTGACCCTTTTGGTTTTTCTATTAAGGACTTCACAACTCGTCGGGTGCTGCTCCGTTGTGATAGCACTGGAGATCTTTATCCAGTCACGAAGCCCTCCGCCATTCCTCATGCTTTTCTTACGAGTCAATATACGTGGCACCAACGACTTGGACATCCAGGAAGTGAAGTGTAACGTCGTGTTTTGTCCAGTAATTCTATTTCATGTAATAAAGAGAAGCTTCCCGTTCTTTGTCATGCTTGTCAGCTTGGCAAACACGTGAAGCTTCCATTTGTTAGTTCTAATACTTCGGTTCGGTCTTGTTTTGATATTATTCACTCCGATTTGTGGACTTCTCCCATTCTGAGTCTTTCAGGTTTTAAGTATTATGTTTTGTTTTTAGATCATTTTTCGCAGTATGTTTGGGTTTATCCGTTAGTTCGTAAATTTGATGTTATGTTTAAGTTTGTGTTCTTTCGTAGATTTATTCGCACTCAATTTAATTGTGACATAAAGGCTTTTTCAGTGTGATCATGGTGGTGAATTTGAAAACAATGATTTTCACAAATTATTTTCTGATAATGGGATTCAGTTCCGCTTTTCTTGCCCTCGCACCTCTCAACAAAATGTCAAATCCGAAAGTATGATCCGCACAATTAATAACCTTATCCGAACGTTGCTTTTTCAAGCTCATCTTCCGCCTAACTATTGGACTGAGGCCCTTAACATGGCAGTTTACCTATTAAACATTTTACCATCACGAGCCATTGACAATGACATACCCTTTACCCGCCTCTTTGGCACCATACCAGATTATACGATCTTACGTACCTTCGGGTGTCTTTGTTACCTTCACCTTGATCCTTCTCACAAACTTGAACCCCGTGCTACCCCTTCTCGTTTTCTAGGACATGCCACTAATCACCGTGGGTATCAATGTCTTGACCTTCATAAGAATACGATTATTATATCTCGTCATGTCACTTTTGATGAAACCGTTTTCCCTTTTGGATCTATGCCCCCACCCCGGGCTCTACGTATGATTTTTGGATGAGTCGCCTAATATTATTGCACGGCTCATTCAATCGTATCCCATTACACCCTCTACTGTTCCACCCGAAAACAATAATTCTCACACTCCTTTTCCTGAACATACTCCTATTGAACATGTGATACCTACTATTCCCTTTCCAACAAACCCGTTAGATGTTTCTGTCCCGTCATCTGATCTTGGCTCGTCATCTGATCATGGCCCAACACTTGATATTCCTGACCCATCACCCACCGCTACCGTACATTCTCCCACACTAGTTCCGTCTATCTCTGTTTCTACACCTCATTCTACTCTCATTGTTAATCCCAACCCCACGTCGGTTCATCCCATGGTCACACGTTTTCGTGTCGGGACTAATCGTCCTAATCCAAAATATAGTTGTCATGTGTCTACTGTTTCACCTATACCTAAGTCGTATAATGCTGCGTTTAATGATCCAAACTGGCAAAATGCTATGAAAGATGAATATAATGCCCTTATTAAAAATAACACTTGGACTCTTGTGCCTCGACCCTCAGATGTCAATGTTGTTCGTTGTATGTGGTTATTCCGTCACAAATATTTAGCTAATGGCACTCTTAGTCGTTACAAGGCTCGCCTTGTGGCCAATGGTAGTACACAGATTGATGGGGTAGATGTTGATGAGACTTTTAACCCGGTTGTTAAGCGTGGAACTATTCGGACGGTTCTTAGTTTGGCTATTTCTCGACATTGGCCTGTCCATCAACTTGATGTCAAGAATGCCTTTTTACATGGGGATTTATCTGAGACTGTATATATGAATCAACCTCCTGGGTTTCAGGATTCTACACATCTAGATTATGTTTGTCTCTTACAGCGGTCTCTTTATGGTCTTAAGCAGGCACCACGGGCTTGGTTTCAGCGGTTTGCTACTTATATTACTCGTGTTGGTTTTAGTCAGAGTCGGTGTGACTCCTCGCTTTTTATTTACCGATAAGGGGCTCGCACAACCTTCTTGTTACTTTATGTTGATGATATTGTTCTTACCGCTTCCTCTGAGTTTTTGTTAGGATAGATTGGTGCATCTTTACATCAGGAGTTTGCTATGACAGATTTAGGTTCTTTAAATTATTTTTTGGGTGTTTCGGTTACCCGGGATTCTTTTGGAATGTTCTTATCACAGAAGAAGTATGCTCTTGAGATACTTGAGCGAGCACATATGTCTAACTATAATCCGAGTCGGACTCTTGTTGATACCGAGTCTAAATTAGGTGATGATGGTGATCCGGTTTCTGATTCGACCTTATATTAGAGTCTTGTAGGTTCTTTGTAATATCTCACTTTTACCCGTCCTGATATTTCTTATGCAGTACAACACGTTTGTTTATATATGCATGATCCACGGGAACCTCATTTCTCTGCACTTAAGAGGATTTTGTTGTATATTCGTGGCACTTTGGATTATGGGTTACAGTTATTTTCTTCCTCGCCTACATCGTTGGTTGCTTATTCGGATGCGGATTGGGCTGATTGTCCTACTACTTGACGATCGACTTCAGGTTATTGTGTTTTTCTTGGAAACAATTTACTATCATGGTCTTCTAAGCGTCAACCGACGCTTTCTAGGTCAAGTGCTGAAGCAGAGTATCGTGGTGTTGCTAATGCTGTTTCTGAGACTTGTTGGTTGCGTAACTTACTGCGTGAGATGCATACACCCGTGTCTTCCGCTACGCTTGTTTATTGTGATAATGTTAGTGCTGTTTATTTGTCTTTGAATCCGGTTCAACATCAGCGTACAAAGCATATAGAGATTGATATCCACTTGGTTCGTGATTTGGTTGCTGCTGGTGACGTTCGAGTTCTTCATGTTCCTTCACGTTATCAATATGCCGATATTTTCACCAAAGGCTTACCTTCTGCATTGTTTGAAGAGTTCCGTACCAGTTTGAGTGTTCGCTGTCCTCCCCCTCCAACTGCGGGGGAGTGTTAGTCGGTTATTCTATTAGGTTCGGGTTATATTTTGTATTGGGCTCAAGCCCGTAGTCTAGAATATTATTTGATAAGCTATATATACTCGTTGATTATTTGATGAATGGGGACACGATTTATACAACCTTCAGTAGTATGGAAAAGGGCGGTAGAATACAAAAATAAAGTTGATGGTGACTGGATACCGTTAGCATGACAAATTAATAAAGCCATGTTTTTGTTTTTTGGTTTATTTGGAGATACTAGGAACTTAGCCCGCGCTTCGCTGCGGGTTCGTAACCATATAATGAGTTTGCAAAACTGTAACTCAAATGACCATTCGTTTCAATAGTTATTATGTTTTAAACACAATATTAAAATGCTACAGTATATAAACCAACTAAATGTTTCAGGAAGCTCTTGTAACCTGACATGTAGCATTCATGAAAGAAATATTACAACTTTATTGCTTCAGGTTTGTAGATCCCACCTCCCTCGTCGGGTTCGTTTCAAAAATCCGGCAGCAAGCAAAACGCATATAAACGTGTAGTCTGATATTATGTATTGTAACGTTCTCGTCCTGTAACATAAGAAAGACAAAGGTCATTAAGTATTTAGGTACATCATATGAGGTACTTCTCACTTTTATATTGCAGACATACCTTTGCTCGGAAGAGACATATATTTGCAGCACCAACTTCAATAGCATTCCGTTATTATTCTTTCGCGTCATCGAATATGCAAGCTGTTGGTGTGTTGCAGTTTTGTGATCGAGTTCAGATGCATTAAATTTTTCTGGCTTTTTTCTTCCAATTTTCACCCGTTAATTAAGAGTCCATGAAAACAAAAGAGCAAATAGTAACCATAAATGAGACATGTTTGTTTTCCTTATGCACACGCTGGTGCGTATGTGTGGGCTGGAGGTGCAAAATAAAATGTGTACGTACCTGGACTGAAGGCACGATGGCTGATATATCCATGTCCTTGTCATTATTCACAGTTTCCATCATGATAATACAGCGAGACCTGAGAACATTTTTGGACAGATAAGGTTAGTCTAACTCGGAGTAAAAGAGTAAAAGCGAATGACATGTTTAAAAACATTTTTCTGTATAACCCGAAATTCATGGGTTTTTTGCAGAATATGAACATTATTTATAATATGTTGTACCTGTATAAATGGATCTGGTAAAACCATATAGCTTATAGAAATGATATGCAAGTAGTAGTAGATTATTGTTATGAAACATAATCGTAGCTATAGTAGTTAAGTAGTAGGTATGAACGGGGATGTAATTGTCGCATGTGTGCATTACACGTTAACGGTAACAGTGTTGTTGGCTATATGTTTTGAAGAAAATCTTTGTACACAATATTTTTTGTAGTGTTGGGAGGTTTACCTTCAGTAGTTCCGATAAGTATTTTTAAACCGTCTGGAGAAGTCGCTCTTGATAAAGCGACATAGAGCTGACCGTGACTAAAGACGGGCTCGGGTAAGTAGACGCCTATTTTTGACAGAGATTGACCCTGACTTTTATTTATAGTCATAGCGTAACATAGTTTGACAGGGAACTGCTTTCATTTAAAGGTGAATGATAGATTAGGGTCTTCATGTATCAATGGAATCCTATGAATGAATACCTTTTCACCAACGCGTATACCAGTAATGATCTGAGCTTCTATAAGTTTTGAATCGAGGTTTCTGACTATCATTCTTGTCCCGTTGCAGAGCCCGCCTGCCAAATTCGTGTTCCGTAACAACATGATAGGACACCCGACTTTTAGCCGCAATTCATGGGGTGGGAAGCCAGGGAGCTGTAATGTGTTTAAGAACTCAGGCGGGTATAACATATCAGTTTCAGATGTGTCCCCCTTGTGCGGGCAAGCTTGGTCGTTGCTTAGGTACGTAACTGCCTCACCTGGGATTTGAGACAGGATCTGTTCATTGATAATATCGGCGGTATCGTTTTTGGGACAGACGATAGCCTTTTCTTGGAGAGAACTTGCAGTGGGTTTCCGCAGAGTTTCTTCGTCATAGATAAATCGTGTAAGTTCTCCAAGGCCTGTATCGTCATGTGGAACACAGTACTCAGAAGGTATTGTTATCCAATTTGCACCGTCAGGAGCGTCGTTGTCTGGTTGCTCGATGTCGCCGTTCCCGACGTTGAGGAGCCATGCCGCAAATGCCCCTGCCTTATGTCTTGCAGCCTGGTCTAAATCTCGCCGCATTAGGCGCATGTTTTCACTCAGTGTGTAGACTTTAAAGTATTCCCACAAATGTGACTGAGAAATAGATAACGTTATCAGTTCTATCCTAGAGGCTCCCTTTTTAACGGGGAGCGTTTGTCGAAAGTCGCCACCCAAAACAACTGTTTTTCCGCTAAAGGGATAGTCACGTGCACTCATGAGGTCTCTAAGGCTTCTGTCTAATGCCTCGAAACAGCGACAGTTGTTCATTGGTGCCTCGTCCCAAACAATCACGTGCGTGTCTATCAAAAGACGCCCGAGTTGGGTGTTTTTTTTCACATGACAAAGGGACTCGTCCGTTAGGTGAAGAGGTATTTTAAATCGTGAGTGTGCGGTTCTGCCGGCGGGAAGAAGCAACGACGCAATGCCAGATGAAGCAACGGTCAGAACGATCTTTCCCTGGGACCGTAACGCGTCTGTGATTGTCTTCCAAAGGAATGTTTTGCCCGTACCACCATGACCATACACAAATATCAATTCCTGTCTGTTATGTTCTACTGCTGAAATAACTAAGTCATAGATTTTACGCTGTTCGTTGTTCAACTTGGGGAGTGCCCGAAGTGTCTCCTCCAACAATTGCTGTCGGTTGTACCCCTTTTCTTCCATAAGTAGCCTATTCTTAAGGTCATCTAACAACTTTTGCGGCGGGTTCGGGAGTCCGTATTCTGTCAACGATTTTCCAAAGTCACTCAAAATTTTCAAGACATCGTATAGGATATAATCTTTTTTTTCGCTGTCGTTGACAAAGTATTTTGGGATTCTGGTTTCTGCTGAGACTCTTGTAGATATATCATCAGACATAGAAACCCAGTGTTTGTCCCATAGTTTCCGGGGGTCAGCAACTTCGCAAAATATAAGCATCTGTGCGAAGAGAGTCCTAGTTTCAGAGGCAGAAGCTCGCCCGGCTGCCTCTTCAAGAGTGATGTCCCATTCACGGTCATCCCCAAGGAGACCCAACGCTTCACACGCAGCACGATATGTCGGCAGGAGTTGTCGGTTAACAGTCCGTACTTCTGTTGGTGACGCGCAGCCTTTTTGGTGTGACAGAAGCATTCTAAAATAAAATAGTTCTCCCGCGCTTGGGTGGACAAAAGCAAGCCGCCCATAAGAATGTTTGGTTCTATAAACTCTCGTCCGCCAACTTTTGGAGTCCGCGTACCATACAAATTCGGTCGGGAATTTCAGGTATGTTAGATGTCTTCCGTTCTCATGTTCTGCATTGTACGCATACCATTCAGTTAACGTTGTTTTCTTTTTATCCGGTAGATTTACAAGTACCGAAACATCGTCCCTTTCACGAAAGTTTATTTGCTGCATGTTTTCTAAGTGGACGGCTAATATCTGAACAGCTGGTTCTCTACTATGTATGGGAAAGTCGAAGATCCTCCAGCAAGCCTCGTGAGGGCATATGAACCTTCCGTCAACAAAATCCTGGATTTCATCTCTTGGTAGGTTTTCAGAGACCGAGGAGGACCTGGAGGCACCACCGACTGGGTTGTAAACGCCTGCGAATATTTCATCCGGGCCTTTGGAAATATACTTGAATAGATACTTGATTAACATACTCCGGCCACAATACTCGACGTTGATGTGAGCCCGAAAAGCCAGTGACAAAGTCCGGTTATAAGGTACCACGTAAGAGTTGTCTAGGTGAGCCCCTCTTTTCTCGACATATGTGCCAGAGTCACGACGACGATAATGGACATAACCCGAGTCATCAAAATATGTATGATCGATGAATTTTTTCGGGAAACTTTTACTGCAGGTACCATCTTTCATGCAGGGAGCATTCATGTTTGGAGCGCCACACGACCCATGAAGCATGAGTTCCGACACAATTGGAAATGTGAACGGGTCATCTACAGGGTCAGGGAGCTCCACTGAAATGTATGCATCTAGCTGAACTGGGTCAGTTATCTTGTCTTTATCGTGTAGCCATAGAAGTGCATGGCAATGAGGGAGACCTCGCTTCTAAAATTCGATCGTATACAGAACTGTTACATCAAATAATCGTGTTACAGGGTTTTAAAAACAAACAAACATGTAACAAACGGAAAGAAGCAGTTGTACCTCCTGTGACAGATCCAAAAAGATGTGATTCTTTCAAATATTTTACAAAGTCGGTCACTTTTTGCTGGAAAATTCGGCAAGCAACATCGGGCCGGTCTGCGGTGGTTAACAAAGGAAATTGTGCCATGAAGCGCTCTATCTCCGGCCATTTGACATTGCATGTAAATGTTATAAAGAACTGAGGACTTCCTAAAGCTCAACACAATGCAAGTGCATCGAGGTAATGGCTGTACATGTAACGGGGCCCCCTGTAAAAGATCTTGGGAGTACAATTTGTTTACCACATCGGATCCCTTGTGACTCGCCGCTGCTCAAAGAGTCGTACAGTCCAGCAAGATAGTCACATCGGATGTCATTTTGGTGAGTCCGGATAAAATCCAGCCTAGCTTGCTCAAGCGAACAGTATACAACAACAACATATTGTTGAAACGATCTCCCGGCTCTAAAAATAATTCCATACACGGGCACGTGGATGGAGTTGATATCTATAATATCGATTCATAGACACGCTGGTTCCTTCTCCACGACCATAACGCGGTCTCAGAACCAACCGTGGATGGAAGCCTGGTTGACCAAAAACGAACAACAGTGGGAATTGAAGCGACATGTAAGATTTGTGCAATTTGTTAACACGTTTCAGTGGGCCACCCCTGTATTCAATTATGACGTCGTAGTCAGTTCTGGTATGTGGACCGTCCTCGAAAATGATACCCCCAATGTCACGTGATGTAGGAAGCTCATACCCACGAGCGTCACCCATGTTGTAAAGTCTTATCTTAAACTCAGGGATGTGTGCATTCTCACATTTGTCACGGGCGGTCCTCAGCAACTGTACTAGCACGTTGTTTTCATTAAGCGTTTCCATTAGATGCTGGACAATAACGGGTTGCAAAGAACTGGCTGCCTCTCCGCCGAAAGGAGCCATCCGGTTCGTCACTTCATTCTGAGTGTCATATATATAAAGTTGTAAAAACTGAGGATGAGCACCTACCTCAGGACAAAGCGACCCTAGGCGGTGATATATCTGACCAGATATCTTGAACACATAAGGGCCGGTCCCGCGATTAACAGATTCATCTACAGTCGCGCCTAACGAAGTCATTGCGAACATCTGATTATATGCGCGGATATTTTCAATAAAGTGCCTATTCTGAAACAACTGTTGTAGTACAACAGGCGGTGTGGGCGGCTGGGGCATATAAAATTTACCATCAACGCAACAGAGATGATATTCTGGCCGCCTGTTGTACTGTGTTGCCTTTAATCGTTCGCTATGCCAGAACAGGGCATCACAATGACGGCAGCGATAAGTACAATCGCCTATATCTCGATAGACCGGGTCGCCTGCCAAAAAGGAGAACGGGGAAAAAATGTGAGGCCTAGGAGTGAACTTAAGACTTCTTAACCAACCGGAGACGATTGAGTTACATGCGCGTGCGCGTGAGCGCGAAGAACTTGCGACAGAAACACATGCGCGTGAAGAGGATGGCACAACACGTGTAGCAGGAGGTAAACGACCCCGACGATTAGGAGATGTCATTCCAGCGGCAGTCGGGTGACCAACACCTGAGTATGACAATAAATCAGACAGAAGCAGGGTTAAGAGCATGAAAGGAGGAGTCGAAGAGTCAGAAAGTATAATAATATATCGGGGCAAATCATTTATAACCTGGAATAGTGGAAGATACAACATCAGATAAGAGCCGTCGCTTTGCACCAGCCCGCGTCGCTGGATCACCATCATGCTCCAGCATTGTCGTCGGTGCTGATGTGGTAGATGTTCCTGCTATACAAAGACAGTTAATAGGATGAAAAGAGGAGCACAGCAAGAGGGCGCGTTAACTATAATAATATATCGGACGCAAACCATTTACCATTGGATATAACCGAGATAGTGGAGGATGCAGAATCAGAAAAGAGACGTCGCTTTGCACCAATCCGTGTTGTTCGAGCGCGGTCTGTTCGCGGTGGTACCACTCGTGTTGATGTTCCAGCGCTAGCTGAAGCAGGTTGGGAAAGGATGTCCGTGTGGGAGGCCGCTGCTGGAACGAAACGAACATCAGAAAAGTGGGCAACGTACGAAGTGGGAAAAAAACAGTTGTTATGACCGTAGCAACACACCTTCCGAAAAGGGAATAGACCTAGACATAATGTCTGCCCACAGGCGTGGCTGGGGAAGCAACGCAAGACCATGGCTGGCGACGTACTGCATAGTAGAGCCTAGGAAAAAAAAGGAATTTAGAGTATTCGTATATCGTATACATGGAGACGAATGTTGCAAAAGACACACATCGCTTACGCGACGTACCTGTAATAACACCTGTTCCGTATCCCTGTGATTGTTCACGTGCGAAGCAAGGCGGACACACAACTGTCGACTGATAACAGCCGCACACAACACACGAATACATAAAATGAGCTGTAACACAGATAAGAAAAGAAGAAAAGATGAGAATCAAAACATTTTAAGAAACATGTAACAAATAACACAACCATAATGTAGGCGATACGAACACGGATAAATAGGCACGCTCAAAGGCAGCATATAACAAATCCTAGTGTTAATGAGACAAAATGGCAATTTTGGCAGTTTCATCTTCCTATTATCGTTGCTGTTTTTCGTCACGTTGGGCAAGAAGATTTCGTTACGAAATGCCATGTTACAGTTTTATTCATATTCATATATCCGTGAATTGTTGTTGTGAAGAAAAAAGTTTTTCTTATTTCTTCTAACATGATATAACGTACAACTTTTCAAACAAAAAGACGTGTGGCATAAATATTATTGATAACAATCAATAATAGCTGTGTTTTTAGTTTTTACTTTGGAGAGTTAGTCATACATTTTAATTTGCATTAAAAATTCAGGCTTTTATTATAAAGGTAGATCAAATCAAAAATAATATTTAAACTTTTCTATAAATAGAGGAAATTGAAATCAACAGTTTCTAACAATGGATCAACTATCTATATAAAGACAGATACATACCTTAGATGCAACAAAAGTTAATATAAAATTTGTTTCTAAAATAACTATAGATAAAAACATTTCTTAAAAACAATATTTATTGTTACACAGTAGTCATATTGTTGTTGACTATGTACATACCCACAATCATATGATAGAACACTTGCAGCAACTGAACCAAACTATTTTTGTTAAAAATATTTTTCTTAAAAAAATAGTCGCAAATGTAAGATGGTCCATCGTTCACCAAACAGCCATGTCTATCGTAGGTAAGGACATCTAAAAAAAACTACCAAATCCTTTGATATCCAATAATCAATCAAAAATTGAGGGGCTCTTGCGTGGAGGCGTTTTAAACAGGTCCATTTAAAAAAAAGCTATAAACCCTGGATTGAATAGGATGAACATAAACCAGAGAAAAAACTTGGAATTGAATGATTACCTTCAAGAGTTTGCAAAAACGTGAATCTCCAAACGCAAGATCTTGAGAAAATAAACCTGAGAAAATGATTCGTGAGGTTTCGGGCAAAAGTGTGGATAGGATAATGAGAAAGAAGAGTTGAGAAGGTGTAGGAAAGGTTTTTGTTTTTATGTTAAAGTAAAAGGTGTGAGTGTGTGAAGTTTGTGTGAGTGGGAGAGTTTTTTATACAAAGCACGGAAACCCATTTTTGCTCCTTTATTAGTAGTAGAATTGTTCAATTAAAGATAAAAAAAAGAACTGTTGTTGTTGTTAGTAAGACAAATGATGTTTAGTATTTGTATTTTTGACCAATATTTTTATTTAGATTATAATAGAGTATACGATTTGAAGGTGTTGGCTTACAATCTTATTATAATTGTTTGTTTAATATTGTTTAGTTCAAGAATATAAGCATCGAACCTTCAAAACTAAGTATTTTTAAGATCCATAAAAGATGATAGGTTTACAAACCCATTCCAATTACCATAACATTCCAATTACCCTAACGATATAATCATTCCTACTTATTGTCATGCCCCGTCTGATTTCACAAGGTTAATTGGGATTCTTGTGGAAACATGTCCGTGAAATTATGAACAAAAGGCCACTTGGGTATATAAATATCATGAGAAGGTGGTCCATCAAGATTCTACATTTATCAACCATCAACTCTCAATCACTTAGATCCGTTTTTATTTGAAATACTAGTAATAATAGTTTGGGTTTGGATACCAGTACCCCTAATCTGATTCTAATACCCCTTTGATTTTCTGATTTTTTTTATTTTTTTTATAATTTTGTTTATACTAAAAAACTGTGAAATAAAAAAATTGGAGCGAAAAATATAAAGTTTCATAAGTCAAAGGCAGTAAAACTTAAAAAATACGGAGCAGGAAGTTGTCTTCTCCAGTTAATAAAGTAATAACTGTAAAAAAATACAGAACACAGAGTATAAAGTTTTACAGTTCAGAAACTATAACATGTAAACGATATAGAATAAAAAAACATCAAAAACTGTCTTTTCATGTCATTATACAGGGTATTAGGGAGGTATTGACAGTACAAATGTGGTAGGGGTGTACTAATAGTATGACCCAATAATTTATTGTTATTATTATTTTTGAAATTTAAAGTGTACCTCTGTGTACCTTTTTTACAAAAGGTTCTCAACGAGAAATCAGCACGTTGTTTTTTTTTGAAACCATGGATGCCTCTTTCTTTCTGCTGAAGCAGAATATAGATGCATGGCTAGTGCCACTTGTGAAGTCATTTGGATAACCAATCTTTTGAATGATTTTCTGATTAAGTGCTTGTTTCCTGTTCACTTATATAGTGATAGTAGTTCTGCCATACAGATTGCTGCTAACCCTGTTTTTCATGAAAGGACCAAGCACTTTGAAGTTGATGTTCATTTGATTAGGGAAAAGGTCCAAGATGGTGTCATTAAGACTTTCAAGGTTGCCTCTGCTGATCAAACTGCTGACATTTTCACAAAGGCACATGGAATATCTCAACACTTGAAGCTTTGCAACCAATTGAGGCTTGTGGACATGTTTGGGAAATAATGCTCTTTACTGCTCTCTCATTTTCGGATTGAGGAAGGGTGTTATTTTGTGCAATCCTCCAATGTTGCACCAATGTTGTAACGTGTTATATTTGTCTTTGTTTTCTTGTTGGGCTTATTTCTTGTTTATGGGCCTTGTCACTTTCTTGGGCCTTATGGCCATTGGAGCGCTTGTTGTCTATTTATGCTTATATTACCCTAGCAACTCATTTGCTAGGGTTAGCACTCTCTCTCTAACTCACACACTTATTGTGTGTGTTTGACTACTCTCTTTCTCCATCTAACCATTATTGGTTATGGGAGGTTTTTCATCTGTTTCATCTTGATTATCTTGTGTGATTGAGTGAATCTTGTAGTGAGGGAGATTGGATCAACCTAGTTGGGACAATCTCACATTTATCTTGTAATCGTTCGACTAGCATCCGTTTTGGGGACTAGTCTTTATCTTTTTGTTTCGTACTCTGATTTATAATAAAAATACACCAAGGGGTGGTTGGTTGGGTGTAAGATCTACTTGTTTTGTTTTGATATTATGTTCTTAACTTGGTATCAGAGCACAAGGTTGTAGTTCTTTCAGCCTATCTAAGCTCTCTTGTTGGTTTTTTGCTTTATCAGTTTTTCAGTTTGTGAAACCCTAATTTATTTTTTAGGGTTTTACCTTTTGGAGGTGTTCTATAGCTTTCTCTTCGTTCCTGGAAGCTTTTATTGGTGGTGCCGTTCTTTTTCCCAAAGATTTGTCTTAGGGTTTTCACAAACCCTAATTTAATTTTTGGGGGTTTTGCTTCTCTAGTGCCCTGGAAGCTTTGTTTGGTGGTGCCGTTGACTATTTTGGTGGTGCCGTTGAAAAACTCGAAAGATCCAATTAGGGTTTCTCAAAACCCTAATTTGATTTTTGGGGGTTTTCTTCTTTGTTGGTTTCCTGGTATCACTCTTGGTGGTGCCGTTACCATTTGTGAATTATTTACTCAGGTATTATTTATTAGGGTTTGCTAACCCTAATTTATCTTCATTTTTGGGGGTTTTCTTGTGGTGGCTCACCCATCCTCTAGACTAAGTGAATCTAGAGATTGGGTGGTTTTTTGTTTCATATTGGCTCTTTTATTGCACTGTAAGTCCTCTTTCATTCTCTTTCTCTCTTTCTCTTGGTTACTTTGTGAGCTACTGTTGTTTGAGTTTGTGGGTGCAAACGGATTCGGTTAACATCTTGACCCTCCAGCCTTGACTGGTGTGGATACCTGCTCTGGCCAATCCCAATTCACAACTTAGCATTTCTGGTGCTCACCTTCTGGGTGCTTATTGCTTTATTTTTTTTTTACTCTTGCTTCTTGTTTGTCTCTGGTTTTTTGCTGGTTACTTGCTTTATTTCTTGCTCTTATCTGTGGGTTTATTATTGTTCTTCTTGCTCTCTTTTTTGTTGTGAATCATGAGTGCTAGTGGTGCCCCTCCTACACCAAATGGTGGTGGAGGAAATGGTGGTGGTGGAGGTCCATCTGAAACCACTCCCACTCCTATTGCTCTTATAAGCAATTTGGATGCTGGTAATCCACTTCATATTCATAACAGTGATAATAGTAGTTCTGTGCTTGTTCCTTTTAAACTTCTTGGAACTGAAAACTATAGAATGTGGAATAATGCTATGAGACTTGCTTTACAAGCTAGGAACAAATATGCTTTTGTTGATGGTTCTTGTTTAAGGGAGTCTTACACTGATGATGTTATGTGTGCTCAATGGGATAGATGTAATGCTATGGTTCTTACTTGGATTATGAATGTTGTCTCTAGTGATGTTTACATGGGTCTTGTTTATTCTGAAAATGCTGCTATTGTGTGGAAAGACTTGAATGAGACTTATGATAAAGTTGATGGATCTGTTGTTTATAATTTTCTTCAAAAGATTGGTTCTGTTAAACAAGGTGGTAGTACTTTGGCTGATTATTATCATAGATTAAATTCTCTTTGGAGAGAATTTGATGTTGTTTCTAAGATTCCTAAATGTATTTGTGCTGTTAAGTGTGCTTGTTCTGCTAGCACTGAGTTGGCCCTGCATCAGCAGATCATGAGACTCATGCAGTTCCTTATGGGCCTTGATGACTGCTATCAGCCTGTTAGGACTGCTCTTCTCACCAGGGACCCTCTCCCTGATGTGAAGGAGGCTTATGTCACTGTCTCTAGAGAGGAATCCCATAGGGGTATTCCTGACACCTCTAGTCAGACTGAGGCAAAAATGAATGCTACCTCCTTTGCTGTCAAAACTTTTAATCAAAATAGGAGAGGTAATTCCACCAATGGTAACAACAACACCTCTAACAGACCTCCTTTTAAGGGCAATAGTACTGGAAATTTTAGGGGTCCCAACCCCAATCTTCTTTGTACTCATTGCAATCAAACTGGCCACACTATTGATAGATGTTTTGAGTTAAATGGTTATCCTGCTTGGTATAAGAAGAATGGTAATGCCTCTAAGCAATCTGGTTTTAAACATAACTTCAATGCCAATTGTGATCTAAAAGTTGGGGATAAGCAAAATTCCACTTGTGAATCCCCAACTTCTTTCACCAGTGATCAAATGCAGAAACTTCTCAGCTTGATAAATGACTCTTCCAGAAACAGTCAGTCCAATATGGCAGGTAGAATCTCCTTTTTTAATGCTAATATTTGGTTCAATATTCATTTCTCTAAATTTTTTGTGGGAAACACCAAGTTTACTACCAAAACCATTACCTTGGGTTGGATAATTGACTCTGGGGCCAACCAGCATCTCACCACATCCATTGTGGGGATGACTAATGTTGTGGATATTTCCAATCTCAACATTTCTGTTGGTCACCCTAATGGGACTATTGCCAACATTAGTCACATTGGTAACCTTAAATTATCTAACAATGTGATTCTTTATGATGTTCTTGTTGTTCCTGGTTATTGTGTTAGTCTGCTTTCTGTCAATAAACTTATAAAGGATAGCAAGTTGTTTGTTGGTTTTGATGAGGATAAGTGTTATATTCAGGACTTGGACAAGGGGATCATTCTGGGGACTGGTAGTGAATCTGGGGGGCTCTATGTGTTTGATGACTGTAAGACCCAGAGTTTAGGTAATGCTAACTCTGCCATGACCTTTCATACCTCCAAAGACCTTTGGCATTGTAGGCTTGGTCATCCTTCTGATCATGTCCTTAATATTCTTAAGACTGACCTTCACCTGTCTAAAAATACCAACATATCTGTGTGTGAAACTTGTCATAGGGCCAAACAAACCAGAGAGCCCTTCCCTTTGAGTGATCACAAATCTAACCATCTTGGTGATTTGGTTCACTTGGATCTTTGGGGCCCTTACAAGGTTCAGAGTAAGGAAGGGTATAGATACTTCCTTACCATTGTGGATGACTACTCTAGAGCAGTATGGACTTATCTTTTGAAAACTAAAGATGAAGTTTTTGATTGGCTTAAACAATTCATAAGTCTTGTTCAAAATAAATTTGATTCTAAAATCAAAGTTTTTAGATCTGATAATGGGACTGAATTTGTTAACAACAAGATTCATATTATGCTCTCTACTATGGGTATCATCCATCAGACCTCTTGTCCTCATACCCCTCAGCAAAATGGTATTGCTGAAAGGAAACATAGACACCTTCTTAATGTTGCCAGGAGTCTTATGTTTCAGGGAGGGATTCCTATTAATTTTTGGTCTGATTGTATTCTTACTGCTGTTTACTTGATCAACAGGCTCCCCTCTTCTGTCTTAAATGGTAGATCTCCCTATGAATTGCTCTATAAGAAAAAACCTAATCTCTCTCACTTAAAGTGTTTTGGCTGTCTGTGTTTTTCTACTTGTCTGAATAACAGTGACAAGCTCACATCTAGAGCTGAAAAATGTGTTTTAGTTGGTTATTCTTCTCTAAAAAAGGCTTATAAACTTTTTAGTTTGGATAATAGAAGATTCTTTTTTTCAAGAGATGTGAGGTTTTATGAAACTGTTTTCCCTTTTAAGATGAAAAACAATACAGGAAGTGAATTGGCTGATGTAGTTGCAAGTGATGCTGATCTCTTATCCTTTTTTGATAATCAAACTCTTTTAATTCCCAATGATGATGAGAGAGCAACACCTGTTTTAGATGGCAGAGTTAACCCCACCAATGAGGATGCCTCAGTGCATCCTCAGGAGGATGACTCTGCAACCATCATAGGTGAAAACCAGCAATCCTGCTCTGAGGGCACAAACAATCTCTTTCATTCTCCTGATATACCTTTAGAGCAAAATGAGATCACCACTGAGGAAGTAGGGGAACCTGGTGTTAGAAGGTCTTCTAGACCTACCAAACTTCCTGTTAAGCTTAATGATTTTGTTCTTGATAGCAAACTTAAATATGGTATTGAAAAACATGTCAATTACTCTAGACTTAGCACTATCAATTTTTGTTTTGCTACTACCTTGAATCAATCTTTTGAGCCCACCTCTTATTATGAGGCTGTTAAGGACAATAGGTGGGTTGAAGCCATGAACAATGAGATTGAGGCTCTCTTAAGGAACAATACTTGGACCCTTTGTGACTTACCTGTTGGGAGAAAAGCCATTAGCAACAAATGGGTTTATAAGATTAAATACAAATCCACAGGCACTGTTGATAAATTTAAAGCTAGAGTTGTTGCTAAAGGGTACAGTCAAAGAGAGGGCATTGACTTTGATGAAACATTCAGTCCTGTTGTTAAAATGGTTACTGTTAGATGTCTTATTAGCATTGTTGTTTCTAATGATTGGCCTCTTTTCCAACTTGATGTTAATAATGCTTTTCTTTATGGGGAATTGGATGAGGATATTTACATGACTGTTCCTTTGGGTTTTAACTGTCAAGACAAGAACAAAGTGTGTAAGTTGAACAAAGCCCTCTATGGACTTAAGCAAGCCCCAAGACAGTGGAATGCCAAGTTAACAACTGTCTTGGCTGAGCATGGCTTTATCCAAAGTAAAAATGATTATTCTCTCTACATCAAACAGTCTGATAATCTTTTCATTGCACTTCTTGTTTATGTTGATGATTTTATCATCACTGGTAATAGTGTTAAGGAAATTGATAACCTCAAAAATTTTCTTAAAACTAAATTCATGATAAAAGATCTTGGGATTATGAAGTATTTCTTAGGAATTGAAATTTTTGAAAATACCAATGGTATTTGCATGACTCAAAGAAAATACTGTCTTGAGCTTATCTATGAATTTGGTCTGTTGGCTGCTAAACCAGCAGCAACACCTTTACCTGAAAATTGTGTGCTTGCTGTTGATGAGAGTGAGAATGATAAATTACTTAACAATGTTTTTGAGTATCAAAGACTCTTAGGGAGGCTCATTTATCTTACTCACACTAGACCTGACATTTCCTATGCTGTTCATTGTCTTAGTCAGCATATGCATGCCCCTTTACAGTCTCATCTGAAAATTGCTCTCAGAGTTATCAGATACCTTAAAAACTCTCCTGGTACTGGCATTCAGATTTATAAAGATACTTCTTTGAAGGTTTCTTGTTTCACTGATGCTGATTGGGCAAAATGCCTTAAAACCAGGAAATCTGTTTCTGGGTATTGTGTTTTCTTGGGAAGGACTCTTGTATCCTGGAAAAGTAAAAAACAAGCTACCATCTCTAGATCTTCTGCTGAAGCAGAATATAGATGCATGGCTAGTGCCACTTGTGAAGTCATTTGGATAACCAATCTTTTGAATGATTTTCTGATTAAGTGCTTGTTTCCTGTTCACTTATATAGTGATAGTAGTTCTGCCATACAGATTGCTGCTAACCCTGTTTTTCATGAAAGGACCAAGCACTTTGAAGTTGATGTTCATTTGATTAGGGAAAAGGTCCAAGATGGTGTCATTAAGACTTTCAAGGTTGCCTCTGCTGATCAAACTGCTGACATTTTCACAAAGGCACATGGAATATCTCAACACTTGAAGCTTTGCAACCAATTGAGGCTTGTGGACATGTTTGGGAAATAATGCTCTTTACTGCTCTCTCATTTTCGGATTGAGGAAGGGTGTTATTTTGTGCAATCCTCCAATGTTGCACCAATGTTGTAACGTGTTATATTTGTCTTTGTTTTCTTGTTGGGCTTATTTCTTGTTTATGGGCCTTGTCACTTTCTTGGGCCTTATGGCCGTTGGAGCGCTTGTTGTCTGTTTATGCTTATATTACCCTAGCAACTCATTTGCTAGGGTTAGCACTCTCTCTCTAACTCACACACTTATTGTGTGTGTTTGACTGCTCTCTTTCTCCATCTAACCATTATTGGTTATGGGAGGTTTTTCATCTGTTTCATCTTGATTATCTTGTGTGATTGAGTGAATCTTGTAGTGAGGGAGATTGGATCAACCTAGTTGGGACAATCTCACATTTATCTTGTAATCGTTCGACTAGCATCCGTTTTGGGGACTAGTCTTTATCTTTTTGTTCGTACTCTGATTTATAATAAAAATACACCAAGGGGTGGTTGGTTGGGTGTAAGATCTACTTGTTTTGTTTTGATATTATGTTCTTAACATTTTTCTATTCTAAGAAAGCAAAACGGGCTTTATGAGAATGATAGTAATAAGTTAATAACGAAGGCATTAGGCATGAACATGTTTGGATTACATTTATTATCCACATTTACATTACAACAATGGGTTGACTTTTCACACTTATTATGATACTCTTCACATTTTAAAATGTGTAAATTTAAAAAGTTCACCATATTATTAGTGTTTTTGGTGTAAACAAATTGGTTGTAACAAATAATTTCGCACTTTCAAGTGTGAAGATTTATAATAAACAACAATTTTATATGTGAACTTTTTAATATTTCACACTTTTTAATACTTCACACTTTTTAATACTTCACACTTATAAGTGTGAAAATTTTACAAATAAAGTTCACTCATTTAGTGTGAAAAATAAATTGTGAACAAAGGCTAAATTTGTTGTAGTGTTATTTATAGATTACATAAGAACATAATCTTAATGGATCTCGAGCCCACACATCGAGCTTGGGCCCTTATATCATTTTATAGTACTCGCGGTGCGAGCGATAAAATCACTAAAGTTGAGGACTGAAGTGGAAAACAAGAAAATAAAAAAAAGACATAAAACCTAAAACATAAAGTTCACTCATTTAGTGTTAAAAACCGTCAACTAAATTCATGATAAAAGATCTTGGGATTATGAAGTATTTCTTAGGAATTGAAATTTTTGAAAATACCAATGGTATTTGCATGACTCAAAGAAAATACTGTCTTGAGCTTATCTATGAATTTGGTCTGTTGGCTGCTAAACCAGCAGCAACACCTTTACCTGAAAATTGTGTGCTTGCTGTTGATGAGAGTGAGAATGATAAATTACTTAACAATGTTTTTGAGTATCAAAGACTCTTAGGGAGGCTCATTTATCTTACTCACACTAGACCTGACATTTCCTATGCTGTTCATTGTCTTAGTCAGCATATGCATGCCCCTTTACAGTCTCATCTGAAAATTGCTCTCAGAGTTATCAGATACCTTAAAAACTCTCCTGGTACTGGCATTCAGATTTATAAAGATACTTCTTTGAAGGTTTCTTGTTTCACTGATGCTGATTGGGCAAAATGCCTTAAAACCAAGAAATCTGTTTCTGGGTATTGTGTTTTCTTGGGAAGGACTCTTGTATCCTGGAAAAGTAAAAAACAAGCTACCATCTCTAGATCTTCTGCTGAAGCAGAATATAGATGCATGGCTAGTGCCACTTGTGAAGTCATTTGGATAACCAATCTTTTGAATGATTTTCTGATTAAGTGCTTGTTTCCTGTTCACTTATATAGTGATAGTAGTTCTGCCATACAGATTGCTGCTAACCCTGTTTTTCATGAAAGGACCAAGCACTTTGAAGTTGATGTTCATTTGATTAGGGAAAAGGTCCAAGATGGTGTCATTAAGACTTTCAAGGTTGCCTCTGCTGATCAAACTGCTGACATTTTCACAAAGGCACATGGAATATCTCAACACTTGAAGCTTTGCAACCAATTGAGGCTTGTGGACATGTTTGGGAAATAATGCTCTTTACTGCTCTCTCATTTTCGGATTGAGGAAGGGTGTTATTTTGTGCAATCCTCCAATGTTGCACCAATGTTGTAACGTGTTATATTTGTCTTTGTTTTCTTGTTGGGCTTATTTCTTGTTTATGGGCCTTGTCACTTTCTTGGGCCTTATGGCCGTTGGAGCGCTTGTTGTCTGTTTATGCTTATATTACCCTAGCAACTCATTTGCTAGGGTTAGCACTCTCTCTCTAACTCACACACTTATTGTGTGTGTTTGACTGCTCTCTTTCTCCATCTAACCATTATTGGTTATGGGAGGTTTTTCATCTGTTTCATCTTGATTATCTTGTGTGATTGAGTGAATCTTGTAGTGAGGGAGATTGGATCAACCTAGTTGGGACAATCTCACATTTATCTTGTAATCGTTCGACTAGCATCCGTTTTGGGGACTAGTCTTTATCTTTTTGTTTCGTACTCTGATTTATAATAAAAATACACCAAGGGGTGGTTGGTTGGGTGTAAGATCTACTTGTTTTGTTTTGATATTATGTTCTTAACATTTTTCTATTCTAAGAAAGCAAAACGGGCTTTATGAGAATGATAGTAATAAGTTAATAACGAAGGCATTAGGCATGAACATGTTTGGATTACATTTATTATCCACATTTACATTAAAACAATGGGTTGACTTTTCACACTTATTATGATACTCTTCACATTTTAAAATGTGTAAATTTAAAAAGTTCACCATATTATTAGTGTTTTTGGTGTAAACAAATTGGTTGTAACAAATAATTTCGCACTTTCAAGTGTGAAGATTTATAATAAACAACAATTTTATATGTGAACTTTTTAATATTTCACACTTTTTAATACTTCACACTTTTTAATACTTCACACTTATAAGTGTGAAAATTTTACAAATAAAGTTCACTCATTTAGTGTGAAAAATAAATTGTGAACAAAGGCTAAATTTGTTGTAGTGTTATTTATAGATTACATAAGAACATAATCTTAATGGATCTCGAGCCCACACATCGAGCTTGGGCCCTTATATCATTTTATAGTACTCGCGGTGCGAGCGATAAAATCACTAAAGTTGAGGACTGAAGTGGAAAACAAGAAAATAAAAAAAAGACATAAAACCTAAATCAAAATGTTAAAAACCGTCAAACAAAACAAAACTCTAACCTTCAACTTGATGCCAACATGGCCAAAGGCATTGCACATCATCACACCAGCACAACATGCACAAAGCACCGCACAATATCCAATTCATCATCCTAAACTTAAATTATGTTCAATTGTGTGAATTTGTGACCTTAACACAAACATCTAACCAAGTAGATAATTCTGTAAATTTGTGAGCTTAATACAAATCACCAACACAAAAAGATAGAATATACGAGTTTAATTGTTTGTATGTTTGTTGAAACGCCAGATTGGAAGTTCTCGGGTTGTTAAATCGAAGTAGCAGCAAAGCAAAGAAATGTAATAAAACAAAAAACAAGCAAAGGAAAGGTAGTATTCAAGCTGTGGTGGTGATTCTTAATCAAATTGATGGGCCAGGGTTATGGTTGAATGGTTTTAGGGATCATGGTATGAATTAATAGGTTATAGTTTGGTCTCAGGATCTAACGTGATGCTGATACCATATAAGACTGCATGGTAAACCCGTAGATATCATTTTGTTATCCATCATTATTTATACATTACAAAAGATTGTAACTCTAATAGATCTCAAACCTACACATCGAGCTTAGGCCCTTATATCATTTAACAAAGCTATGGGCATCACGAGACCTATTTAGAAAATAATCAAGAAAACATTTAAGAATAAAGGTACTATATATCGTTCAGTTACATATAACGTTGAATTCGTACCATAGGTATAATTAATAAGTATATATGTGATCACGTATTCAACTACTACACAAAGAAACTATGCAACAAAATTCCATGACAAAACACAGATGTTTCTAATTTGCAACACTCTTTGCAACAAAATATCAAAAGTAGTCGTTGAAATTGAGATGTGTGGCATATTTTCATATTCTTATGCAAAATCTACATGTTGAAAGGTAGTCTTTTAAATTAAACTCCTATATTAGAAATAATAACTTGAATGTTTACTAGTTGGCATAAAAAGCTTGTTAAGAGAGTGACTGACCTTTCAAATGCATTGCCAATGAAAGCATAAATGATTTCAATACAAGGAGAAAAGAAAGAATAAGTTCATCTTACAATTTCGCACCCAATATATGGATGTAGATCATGATACACTAAATTCTTGTAGCAACGTGAGATGTTTAGCGACAATGGACGTCATCGGAATTTGTCAACTATATGACAAAATACTCACTTCCATGGCCTTGTTTTGGACATAAACCTTTATAAACAACATCTCCTCAACAACTCATGTTCAATATCTAATATTTTGATGAAATTTAGCCCCCTAGACATATAGTATTCATATTCTAGAATCTTTTAGTAATTGAGTAAAGATTGAGATATAGCTATTAGAAGATTTAGAATCTTTTAGTTAACTTTAATTCATTTCTCTACTCTAACCGTGATGTTGGCAGGAACGAAGATTGAGAAACTATCTTTGGGGGGGGGGGGGGGGCGAGGTTTGAAATTGTTCTTAAACAATATATTCTACTTCTATAATCAATTGTGAGAATTCTGATCATGCCTTTTATATGGAATGAATATTGTTACATACATTTAGATTTAAAGCATGAACGAAAGAGCTAAATATACCCAAATGGACTCGAAATAAAATATACATGGGCACATTGATATAAAAAAATGCAGATTTGTGGATACAGGGCAATTGTATAGGGCGATTCACTATTTTGTTTCATGTTATCTTGGGAGATTGCAATTTAAATACCAATTTTATACTTAATATAGAGAATAAAACAAGTATAATTATGCATAATTTTTTAAGAGGGGGGATGACCCACTTCTGCCCTCACTATGCCCTGTCCATGGGTGTTGCCAACGTGATCCGCTTAAGAAATCGATTTAATATGATTTATTAAAAAATAGGTATGGCCGTAGCTTGACTATGAGTTTGAATCTGTTAAGGTTTCGTTATGTTATGTTATGTACTATGTAATCCTTATTGACTAATAAATAAATTATTTTTGTGATAATTTGTTACATTGTCTTGCTATAGTGTTAGGGTAGAATGCCATGGTGTTCCTAATGTGGTTTGTGATACTACATAAATTCATAAAAATCTGTAACGCCGAGTTGCAAGCTCTTTTATTTACTATCACTATTTTTATTATTGAGATTAATTTAGCTTCGTGTAATTATGCAAATTCGGTTCAAGATCGATAAACTAAATACGTAAAGATTAATATTAACTTTTTTGTTTTTTTGCTTCAGAGCAAGTTTGTGTTTTCCATCTCCCCTCATGCTTTAGTATGCGAATATATGCACGAAAGGCCTTCCCATAGCACTATTTCTCAAATTTTGCTTCGGGTTGAAAGTTCTAAGACCAATCACTCAAACGCCGGGGGAGCATTAGGCATTCTTAATTCGTTAGACCCATGAACGAAAACTTTGCTATGTAATTCCAGGCCTTAGACCATTTACTTTCCTATATTTTAGTATTTATAATAAGGCTCAATGACCTTTTCCGCTACGGAGATTTCTATAACTTGACTTAGTATCAAGAGCGGGTTTGATCCCATCAACTAGTCGACCACATAATATGTGTCTTTTAGTTTGTTTTTTTTATGTATTTATAAGAGAAATCCAACATATAATGTGTGTTTTTTGTTAGCCTTTGTGTACTCTAAATAGATCCATTGTTTCTAAAAAACAATCTATGTAAAATTAATATGCTCTACCTGTAACACCTCATTTTGATAAATGGAATATCACGCGTGATTATGCCGTGTCATCAAAGCATACAATGATAAATGTCTAAACATTACATGACCATAAAAGGAAATACCGGAATCAAACATCGGTAGTCCAAAAGTAGAACTCATCACACACAAACATAAATACTATAAATGAAAGGACTAAACAATGTCCATGGAAAGAGTATCAAAGTATAGATAAATGCATAAAGTAAAGAAGGCTAGAAAGCTTCCAGTCCATACGCACGTACGCTTAAAGTCTACGAGCGTCCCTGAGTACCTGCCGTTTTGGGAACATGAAAAGGAAAATGGCTGAGCAATACGCTCAGTGCACGGATGTACAAGTATAGCATGAATAATATAAGCATATAAGCATGAAACAGCAAAAGAAACTAAGTCCTGAATAACCCGGTTATATCTTAGTAAAACTGGTTTTATAGTTTGAAAAGTCTTATGTTTATCTTGTGAAACCTGTTTAACATATTTTACCATTAGCCAATATAGGTCACGAAATATCAACGTGCATGAATACTTGGAGGGGTGACCTCATCATGCAAATTAGAGGGGCTGCCTCTAATTTAATATACTGGTTTTGGGTATGAGGGATCAACTCCTTGTGAAGGATGCAAGGCACACACCACATTCACACTGAGTAATCTGCTGAAAACATGTAACTAGGATGCACTCATACGCCCCACCTGATAATATAATAAATGGCCAAAAGCAGAAAAGGATGCCATGAGCAATCACTCCGTCGTGGGGAAGTCATAACACCAGTGCCTCTAATGTTATGGTTATGGTACCTCCATAACTAGGTGAAACTAGTCATGCATGTATATGACTTTAGGCATTCTAATTAAACATAAGCAATCAAAACATATAAAACATATACTAGGGAAAACAATTGGCTGCATACGGGGAATCCTAATAAGGAAAAATTATCCATACTGAAAGGACGAAGAATCCGTACCTTATGTCCAGTGAGCGAAGAAGACGAACGGAAGAGAGTCCTACTTCGGTATCACTAATGCTACATAAATACATACGTGTATATGTATCTGATTACTGAATATGTAACTGGTTTTATATCATGTCTTAGCTTGTTTTATATGTTCATGTCATGTTTTACTGATTTAAGCTTTATACTGTGCTTATCATATATTATGTCTATTCTGATTAAGTATTACTTGTATTTCATGTATTATTATACTTGTTGTGTAATAATAAGTAACTTTCTAAAAATAGCAGGTTTCCTAAAATAGAAAGTTTCCAAAAATAGAAAGTTACCAAAAATAGAAAGTTTACAAAAATAGAAAGTTTCCAAAAATAGAAAGTTTCTAAAAATAAAAAGTTTCCAAAAATATAAAGTTTCCAAAAATAGAAAGTTTCCAAAAATAGAATTACTGCTTAAAATAGATAAGTTTCTACAAACAGAAAGTTTCCATAAATAGATATAAGCTGGTTAATTAAGCTAATTACATAAGCTTACGTGTTTTCTGATTAATATTCTAAGTCATGTGATTATATAGTATAGTTTATTAATTATTACATGTAAATTTAATAAACTATAGGTTAAAGTATTTAATTAAATGTAACATGATTTTAATTAAATAAGGTAAAATACTTAGGTTAAAACATGTATTATTATCTATTAATAATATAACCTAAGTCATGTTAATTAATTAATTATAAGTCATGATTTTAATAATTAATTAATTATATAGTCTAATTAAAAATAAATACTTAGGCTAAAATTCATGAATTATTAATTAATTTAATAACCTAAGTCATGTAAATTAAATTAATCATGTTCATGTTTTCAATTAATTTAACTTAAGTCTAAAAAAAATAACATAACTTGTAAAAATCATAAACCTTGAAAAATGATTCATGAACCGGACCCGTGTTTAAAAACCCATGAACCGGACACGTAACCATCACCATACCCCGACCGAAGTCGGGTTTCCCCTTGCTTTTGTTGCTGCCGTGAGACCACCACCACCATACCGAGACCATATGGTCTCGGTGGTGTGAGATAAGCCAAGCCGAGACCCCTATGGGGCTCGGTTAGGCGTCGGCTAGACCACAAACACCCCTAAACCCTTGATTTGATTTAACCCCATGATTAGAACATGTTTAAAATACTTGTTTTTAATTAGTTAATTAAAAACATCATGATTTTATGTGATTCAATAAATCAAAACATAAAAAAAGGTTAAAAGTTATACCGATCACGTGAAATCAAGAAGGACGAACACACAAGGATCCTTGTAATAATTCCAAGATCAAAATCAAACCGAATCACCCTTGTGGTTTTCTTGAACCCGACGGCCAAAGAAGACAAGAAGGAAGAATTAGGGTTTTAATTATTTTCTAGATTTGTGATAAATGACACATGTTTTTTCCTTAGGGCACGTTTGGTAGAGAGAATTTCAGAGAATAGAATTGAATCAGAGAATAGAATTTCAGAGAATAGAATTCAGTGGAGAATTTTGTTTAATTCTATTGTTTGGTAACAACGGAGACTTTAGCCTGAGAAATGCGCAAATTTATATGTGTTTTGATTTTTTTAAAATATTTTGATTAGGATTGTCAAAAAAGCCAACCCGAACCTAACCCGATTAAGACACGGTTTAGAAATATTGATTAACTCGAGTTTGACTCAACTCGACTGACACATAAAAATGATTTATTTTTTTTTCAAAAATGACTTTACGAAAAATATAAACTAGTAAAACTTCATTATATATGCCCGGATCCATTAGTAAAATTAATGATATTTGTCCTTTGTTAGATAAATACATAAAGAGAACAAATTCCATTCAATTTGAAAGGGAAATAACATCACATAAAATTGTACTAGAGAGAATAGGGTGAGAAAACTAATTATCCACCTTTTTTTTCATGGCATACCAAACAAGAGAAATGTTGGGCATTTCCATTTCTCTATCTTATTTTCTTCCTACCAAACACACCCTTAATTCCCTAGTTAGTAAAATTACATGGGCTAAGCCCATGTTTCCTTGTTGTAGCCGCGGCATGGCGGCCCCACATGGGGTAACCTGTACCTTTTTCCGTGTCTAAATAATAGTGTGTTCTCGTGCTCGTGTTTTACGTGTTTTAATTAGTTATCAATCGTGACGTAATATATTCATTCGTGTTCGTAATAAATATATATACATACGTAATATTAGTTCGTGATTAATTTACGTTCATGATTTCATGTTCGTATGTTCGTGATTATAATTATTATTGGAATAATTATCGTGTGTTCATACGTAATAAATACTTATCGTGCTATAACACGTACGTAATACTTGTAATTCTTGTACGTGAAACGTAAACATGTTATAAAAGTAAAGTTCTAATCATGTACGTACGATCTTAAGGGTACTATTCATGGTAAAAGCATGCGGGTTTTACAACTCTTCCCCCCTAAAAAGAATAATCCGTCCCCGAATTATAGATAAAGTAAACTGGAAAAGAAGAACATACCCGAATTCAAAATATGAAATGAGGGTAAGAAGCCCGGATAGACTCCTCTGTTTCCCAAGTGGCTTCCCGCTCGGTATGATCCCTCCAAAGGATTTTGACGAATGGAATCGTCTTCCTCCTCATGACTTGTTCTTGTCTGTCAAGAACTCGTTCGGGTTCTTCTATGAAACTGAGATCTTCACGAATCTGTTTCAGTGGATACGAAACCATGTGAAGGGGATGATACTAGTAACCTCTGAGTAAGGACACATGAAACACATTGTGTACATGCGAAAGCTGCGGAGGTAACGTGAAACGGTAAGATACTTCACCGACTCGTTCAGTGATATCAAACTGTCCGATGAAACGAGGACTGAGCTTCCCTTTAATTCCAAAACGTCTAACCCCACGTGCCGGCAAAACCTTAAGGAAAACGTGATCTCCTACGTGAAAATGTATGTCCCTACGATGCTTGTCGGCATAACTCTTCTGACGTGACCGTGCTTCTTGAAGTTTCTGCTTAGCTACTAAGACCTTCTCATTAGTCAACTCTATGATCTTTGGTCCTTCAAGTGTTCGCTCGCCAACCTGATCCCAGCAGATTGGGGCGCGACACTTTCTGCCATACAACATCTCGAAAGGAGCACACTTGATACTTTCGTGCCAACTGTTGTTGTATGCAAACTCCACCAAACAGATATAATCGTCCCAATCCCCCGTCCATTCCAACGCACATGACCTCAACATGTTTTCCATTTCTGAATCGTTCGCTCCGACTGCCCGTCTGTTTGAGGATGAAAAGCCGTGCTAATCTTAAGTTGTGTACCCCAAGCTTTCTGCAGAATTTTCCAGAATCGCGAAGTGAATCGAGGATCTCTGTCTGAGAAGATGCTGGATGGAGCACCGTGTAGTCTCATGATCTCCCTTCTATAAGTTTCGGCGAGTTTACTGACCGAGTCTTCCTTGCGTATCGGTAAGAAATGAGCTGATTTGGTAAGTCGATCTACGATAACCCAAATTGCATCGTGCTTCCTCTTGGTTGGCGGAAGACCAATAACAAAATCCATGGTGATTTTGTCCCACTTCCACTCTGGAATATCTTACGGTTGAAGGAGACCGCCAGATCGCTGATGCTCGATCTTAACCTGCTGGCAGGTAAGACATTTAGAGACGTAAGTGGCAACATCCTGTTTCATACCACTCCACCAAAAGTACTGTTTGATGTCATGGTACATCTTGGTCGAACCAGGATGTATAGAGAATGGGGAGCTATGAGCTTCAGCTAACAAGGCTTCCGGGAGTTCTTGATCATCAAGAACACAAAGTCTCGTGCCCTGCCATAATATACCATATGCATCTACTCTGAATTCTGTCTGCTTCTCCAAATTCTGAATTATCGCCCAGATTTCTCCATCATCTTTCTGAGCTTCTTTGATCTTAGAGAGTAATTCGGGTTCTACTCTAAGATTAGCCCAGTAACCGTACTGTCCATGTACCATGATCTCTATGTATAGTCGCTCCAAATCTCTTTTGATTTCCTCCTCAATCTTAATGTCGTTGATCATTCCGGACTTCCTGCTAAGTGCATCTGTTACTACATTCGCCTTGCCGGGATGATACTGCAGATTAATGTCATAATCCTTCAACAGCTCTGACCATCTCCTCTATCTCATGTTCAATTCATGTTGAGTGAAGATATACTTCAAACTCTTGTGGTCCGTGAAAATGTCGCATGATTCTCCATATAAGTAGTGCCTCCATATCTTCAATGCAAACACGACTGCAGCAAGTTCCAAGTCATGCGTAGGGTAATTTTCCTCATAAGGCTTAAGCTGCCGTGAAGCGTACGCGATCACTTTCCCATGTTGCATGAGAACACAGCCAAGTCCCTTCCCCGATGCATCACTGTAGATTTGAAATCCACCCGTACCAGATGGGAGAGTAAGAATAGGTGCAGATACTAACTTCTGCTTCAGGTCTTCAAATCTCTTCTCTCGTTCTTCACTCCAGACGAATTTCTCCCCTTTCCGCATCAGTTTGGTCAATGGTAGTGCTAGGCGGGAAAAGTTCTCCACGAACCTACGATAATAGCCAGCTAAGCCTAAGAAACTGCGGACTTCAGTCGCTGATGTCGGCCTTGGCCACTTAGTAATAGCCTCAACCTTCGCTGGATCCATAGTGGTTCCTTCTGCTGATACAATGTGACCTAAGAATGCCACCTTGTCTAACCAGAACTCACACTTGGAGAATTTAGCATATAGCTGCTTCTGGCGAAGAATCTATAGTACTGTACGAAGATGGTCTTCGTGTTCCTTCTTGGACTTTGAGAAAATCAGGATGTCATCGATGAAGACAATGACGAACTTGTCCAGAAATTCATGGAAGATTCTTGATAGGTGTGAAAACACCCATCATTTTACCACTTAATTACAATAATAACTAAGCCAAAACGTGTATTTTATGTCGTAAAAGTTGGAATTATGCGTGGTTTGCGTTTTTATTATGTTTTAGGACCAAAAGATGAAAAACGAAGAAAACACGGGCTTTCACGGGCTTTTATCGAAGAAAACGAGAAAAGACGAAGTCAAAAGATCAAGAGTGCAAAAAGAACGGAAGTCCAAGGCCTATTCTGAAGATTTATCGAAGAAAAAGTCTAAAGACGGAAGTTTAATGAAGTCGAAGAACCAAGTCTAATTAAAGAAGAAAATTATAAGAAGAGATCAATTTATATCGACAAATCCCGAGACGACGTCAAAAAAGACAAAGAATTTAAGTCGAATCGAGACAAAGTGAAAGGAGAAAGCATCAACACCTAGCCTCCCCTCCTCCTATATATACCCTCCTAATGTGTCATCAGGAGGGTGTTAGTTAGTTAGTCTTTAATTTTTAGATAGGAATAGGAGTAGGAGTAGGAGTAGATTAGACTACTTTCTCTCTCTAGATTTATTTCATGTTCTAAAGTTTTAATCTTTAATGTTGTTTTAAATCTTGAATCTTGAATCTTTTAATTTCAAGCTTTTTAATCATCTCATTTTACCTTTTTTGTTTGATTAATCTTAATCTTTTTCATAATCTTTGTTCTTGTTTGTTTCGTGATCTTTATTCAATCTTTTTCATCATCTTTTTATATAAAGTTCATAGCTTTTTACATTTCTTTGTTCGTGTTTAAAGTTTTTATAAGTTTTATCATTAATCTAGGCTTTTTAGTTAGCTTATTGGTGTTTTGTTTAGCTTATTGTCCTTAAAAAGTTGAGTTTTTAGTGCTTATTTTCGTCCTTTTTTGATTTCCTATTTTTAGGGAATCTGATTCGATTTTGCTATTATTGCGACATTGTGCCTTAATTTTGCAATTATTGCGAAATCTTCAATTTCGAAATTATTGCGACATTATTGCATGATTTTGCAATTATTGCGACATTGTGCCTTAATTTTGCAATTATTGCGACATTATTGCATGATTTTGCAATTATTGCGACATTGTGCCTTAATTTCGCAGTTATTGCGATATTGTGCCTTAATTTTGCAATTATTGCGAAATCTTCAATTTCGCAATTATTGCGACATTATTGCATGATTTTGCAATATTGCGAAATTATGTACCTCTTTTTAGGTATTGCGAAATTGAGTAACTAGACAATTGCGAAATTGTGTTATTTTTTTATATTGCGAATTTATGACATTTTAGTTCAAATTTAATTTTTAAACTTATTTTTCCCGCCAATTTTCTTAGCTTTATTTTTACTTGTTCATGTTAGTTTATTTTCAGAGTTATTTTATTTTAAAGTTTTTAAATTTACGTTTTTCTAAACTTTAATTTCTCGTCATTTACTTTTAAAGTTTTTATATTTTCGTCATTTACTTAATTTCTTTTAAAGTCTTTATTTAAGTTTTAATTAGTTTATCGCTTTTATTATTTTGTCTTTTACTTTAAAGTTTTGCACTCTTACTTTACAACAACGACCAAACCATTTCTTTTCCACCAAGAACAACTGAGTCACACATTCAACCGGAGATCAATTCGATTAGACCGTGAACAACGAACTTTTAACCTAGTAAATTCCCACTATTAAATGGCGCCGCTGCCGGCTCTTTTCGTGAAGATTAACGGTTTTTTGTGAGAGACGCGTTTGATTTTGGGATCCGCTCACTCGTGAACGTTATTTTTCGTGTCAAAAATTTTCAAAAAAAAAAAAAAAAGAATTTCAAAAATCCCAAAAACATTTAAAAAATCATTAAAAGCATTTCTTTTTCGAAAGTTTTGCACCAAAAATATTCTTCTTGCTTATCTATTGTTCTTAATGAATTCGTATGTTGCTTGTGTTGCAGGGTGTGGAAGACGATTATATGGTTTCGAATCATGTGAATGGTGTTATTGCGAGCAATGCGGAAAAGATCTTCCAACCGTTTCCGATTCACAATTTTCCCATTTTGGATTTTGTCCATCATGCAATTCGACTAATTCATCCTTTTCTTCTAATCCACCTACTCCCCCCTTGCATATATTGTGGAAGCGATTCTCATTGGCATGTTTCGTGTCCAATTCGATACCCGCCTCATGGCGAGCAAGAACTGGGTTACAATTATGACAATGGTAATAGCTTTCTACAAGAAGCACCGGGTTTTCCTCAATACCCGTATTACAACAATTGTGGGGCCCCTCACGATAATTCTGAATGTCAGCCGATGAATTATTATGAGCCAAACCTGTGTTATACTTCTTTTCAAACAATGATATATGATGGACCACATCCGTGCTATAATTCTGGTTTTCACAATTTTGAGCCCCCACATTACTCCCTCGATCATCAACCTTCTGTTGGAATGAGTGAAGAAGAACGAGCCATGTTTTTGAATACACTTCAATACGTTCAACAAGAATTAGCTAGCATACGCGAAGTAAGGGAGGAGGAAAAGCGACAGCAACAAGAGCAAGTATCTAATCTTAGTGATTATACTCCTCCTCTTGTGCGTCCATACTACAATTATGATGATGACGAGGATGATATCTATAATCTCAACCCATCTTCTGAGATTACTACTCCTACTCTTGATATCCCTAATGCGTCTAAGGATAGTGATACATCGAGTGAGATTAGTGATTTTGATCTCGATAAATTCTTTGATGAGGTTTGTGATGTCCCTACTTTTGCTGAGCTTACGGACGAGGTCGCTCGTAATGATGATGATTTTTCTCCATGCTATGAGAATTTCACCTTTGAAATTTCTCAATCTCCTCCGGGAGATGAGAGCGATGTTGATTTATTCTCTCCGACTTACGAGAAGTTCACCATTGAACTTGGTCTTGTAGATGAGGTGGAAGACGTTATTCTTCGCGACAAATTACTGAAAGTTTATCTTCTTATTGCTAAAATTAAAGCGTTGAATTTTGCTCCTATTTCTGAGTCTTTACCTTCGTCTATTACTTCAGTTGAGAATAATGATACAGTTATGAAGGAAATCGACATTCTCTCAATACCTCCGGGTATTGATGATGATGACACGGAGGGGGATATTCTTTTTGATAATTTGTTGCATGAAGATATTGTCCCAAGTCCCCCTCCCGAGCACCTTTTATCCCAACTTTTAGAAATCATTACCGAGGATGAGTGCTTTGACCCGGGGGGTGACATTGACCATTCCATGATTGACACCTTTACGTCTTTGCCGCTCAATGATAATCATATGTCTTTTGGGGATGACATTTTGATTCCTTTACCCACCCCACCCCCCATGGATCATGATCTCACATACTTTTCGTATGTTGAGAGGACTTTTCTACCTTTTAAGACTTATCCTCCAGCCTCCCCTGTTTTATTTTCCTCCGGGAACGAGGACAAGGTCTTTGATCCTGTTATTACATTCGAGGCTTCCCCATGTACCATTTAATTCGGGGACGAGTCAGGCTCGTGACTCAGCTAACAAAAACAAGCGCTTTTTGGGAGGCAACCCAATTATCTATCTATCTTTATCTGTTTTCATCATAAGTGTAGGGGGAGACCCTAGTATGTGTTTGTTATTTTCTTTCTTATCATGTGTAGGGATTACAGCTTTCAAAGATCCATTCTTGATGACTTTTGACGAACCGTGATCCTGTGTTCCCGTTTTCTCGGTTATATCCTAAACTATTTTGATTCATTATTTTATCATTTATGATTGAAATAGGAATCACTTTAGTGGTCTCTTCCTTAGCAAGATTTAAACAACGTGCACAATGTCCTAAGTGTAGGGGAGCTTGCTCCCACATGCTTAAACATTGAGGACAATGTTTATATTAAGTGTAGGGGGACTTCTATCGAAGTTAAGTGGGATTTTCCATGAATTTGTCCTCATTTTAACCAGAAAATTGATTTTTCGACATTTTTCAAAAATTTTGATCTATTTTGGCCTAGTTTTATTTACCTTAGTTATCGTTATTTACTTTCTTTGCTAGAATAAATTTTTAATAAAGTGCTTTTAATTTTTAAACGTTGTGAATCTTTTGACTCAACCCGAGTTTACTTATCCAAGTTTACTCTAGCTAGTATCCTTAATGTGTTTAAGTCAAGTTTTGCTAGGCTTTTATATAGGGAACTTTAAAACGCGAAAGTCTTAACTCTTATGGGTTAAGAACAAGAACTTTTCGCAAGTTCCTATAATTGATCCTTTAAAGTCGTTTATCAAGGGAACTTTAAAATGCGAATTCTAACTTGAAAAAGTCTAAGAAGATGCAAGATCCTATAGATGACTTGAAAACCCAAAACTTTGATTTAATTGGCTAAGCATTCACGAGTCTCATTCCTTGAGATTTTAAATTATGAAGAACGAGAGATGATAGAGTCAATTATAAGTTTGGTATTCTTTCATGAATTTATGTGAGTTAATTATGAGATTTTTCTCCCATCGCTTGTTAATAAATTTAATTGCAATAAATAAGGTTGTACAATTTGAAAAGTTACTTAGCTTCTAGCACAAGATCGTTTAAAAGTTGCTTGGTATTAATTAGAGTTCATAGCCAAGGCATAACTTATTGAAGCGGGATGCGAAGATTGGCGAGTCCGAAAAGGTCCTAACAAGACTTGAGGGCTACATTTTGTTGCAAAAGATCCCAAGCGATGTGAAGAATCATTTATCAAAAAGCAATATGAAGGATCGAGACACACGACGAAAAGCAAATACTCCCGTAAAGATCATGGAGAAGTCTATCCAAAAGGCTCTAACAAGGTATAAGGATAAATAGATCCAATTCATAAAAGGAGGCGGATCGTTGTATATCAAAATCCCAAATAAGGATTGGAGAAAAATGAAGAAGTCGTGGTCCAAATATGAAGAATCTCTCAAAAAGTTCAAGTGAAGAAATTCCTATTATGAAGAGAAGACCATTATTTCATGAACGTCTCTCAAGATTTGAAGTATGAAGTCACTGCCAAATATCGGTCCGAGAAAGGTCTCAAATCGTGAAGCAAGTTATGCCAAGATATGAACTTTATGAGGTCACGAGAGGCAGCTTTAAAAGATTTTGTCCTTTAGCTAACTATTGATTAAATCGTCCTACTTTATTTTCAGCCTAAATAACTATCTTAATAAGTCAACAATGCATCCTCGTGATCATTTAAGACAACCAATAAAATATAAGAGATACACCTAGGAATAAGGGAGTCTAAGTGAATAATTGGGCCACATGAGTTTGTGCTAGTTTGCTACTTATAATAACAATGATCTCGTTTTTAAGCTTGGTTTAAGGAACGTGAAACTTGAGGATGATAAACATTCATGACAATCCAAAGCCTCAATGTAAGTCTTTAATCTCTTTATTTGTTTTTCTTCCTTTAATTATGTTTAATAAAGGCCAAGGTGGGTTAATTATGATGGAAAATATAAATCTTGCTTTGTAACTAATGCATTGCATGAGGGCATTGCAATGATCAAGTGTAGGGGATTTGATAGGTGTGAAAACACCCATCATTTTAACACTTAATTATAATAATAACCAAGCCAAAACGTGTATTTTATGTCCTAAAAGTCGGAATTATGCGTGGTTTGCATTTTTATTGTGTTTTAGGACCAAAAGATGAAAAAGGAAGAAAACACGGGCTTTCACGGGCTTTTATCGAAGAAAACGAGAAAAGACGAAGTCAAAAGATCAAGAGTGCAAAAAGAACGGAAGTCCAAGGCCTATTCTGAAGATTTATCGAAGAAAAAGTCTAAAGACGGAAGTTTAATGAAGTCGGAGAACCAAGTCTAATTAAAGAAGAAAATTATTAGACGAGTTCAATTTATATCGACAAATCCCGAGACGACGTCGAGAAAGACAAAGAATTTAAGTCGAGTCGACGCAAAGTGAAAGGAGAAAGCATCAACACCTAGCCTCCCCTCCTCCTATATATACCCTCCTAATGTGTCATTAGGAGGGTGTTAGTTAGTTAGTCTTTAATTTTCAGATAGGAATAGGAGTAGGAGTAGATTAGATTACTTTCTCTCTCTAGATTTATTTCATGTTCTAAAGTTTTAATATTTAATCGTGTTTAAAATCTTGAATCTTTAATCTTTTAATTTCAAGCTTTTTAATCATCTCATTCTACCTTTCTTGTTTGATTAATCTTAATCTTTTTCATAATCTTTGTTCTTGTTTGTTTCGTGATCTTTACTCAATCTTTTTCATCATATTTTTATATAAAGTTCATAGCTTTTTACATTTCTTTGTTCGTGTTTAAAGTTTTTATAGGTTTTATCATTAATCTAGGCTTTTTAGTTAGCTTATTGGTGTTTTGTTTAGTTTATTGTCCTTAAAAAGTTGAGTTTTAGTGCGTATTTTCGTCCTTTTTTGATTTCTTATTTTTTAGGGAATCTGATTCGATTTTGTAATTATTGCAACATTATGCCTTAATTTTGCAATTATTGCGAAAGCTTCAATTTCGAAATTATTGCGACATTATTGCATGATTTTGCAATTATTGCGACATTGTGCCTTAATTTTGCAATTATTGCGAAATTATTGCATGATTTTGCAATTATTGCGACATTGTGCCTTAATTTTGCAATTATTGCGACATTGTGCCTTAATTTTGCAATTATTGCGAAATCTTCAATTTCGCAATTATTGCGTCATTATTGCATGATTTTGCAATTATTGCGAAATTAGTACCTCTTTTTAGGTATTGCGAAATTGAGTCACTAGACAATTGCGAAATTGTGTTATTTTTGATATTGCGAATTTATGACATTTTTGTTCAAATTTAATTTTTTAATTTATTTTTCCCACCAATTTTCTTAGATTTATTTTTACTTGTTCATCTTAGTTTATTTTTAGAGTTATTTTATTTTAAAGTTTTTAAATTTACGTTTTGCTAAACTTTAATTTCTCGTCATTTACTTTTAAAGTTTTTATATTTTCGTCATTTACTTAATTTCTTTTAAAGTCTTTATTTAAGTTTTAATTAGTTTATCGCTTTTATTATTTTTTCTTTTACTTTAAAGTTTTGCACTATTACTTTACAACAACGACCAAACCATTTCTTTTCCACCAAGAACAACTGAGTCACACATTCAACCGGAGATCAATTCGATTAGACCGTGAACAACGAACTTTTAACCTAGTAAATTCCCACTATTAATTATGTTCATCAAATCCATGAACACTGCTGGAACATTGGTCAGACCGAATGGCATGACTACAAATTCGTAGTGGCCATAGCGTGTACGGAAAGCAGTCTTGGCGATGTCCTGCTCCTTAACCCGTAGCTGATGATAGCCTAACCTAAGATCAATCTTGGAGAAGTGTTTGGCCCCTTGGAGTTGGTCAAACAGATCATCTATACGTGGCAGTGGATACCTATTCCTGATAGTAATCTTGTTAAGCTCGCGATAGTCAATGCAAAGACGCATGCTGCCGTCCTTCTTTTTAACAAATAGGACGGGTGCGCCCCATGGAGATGCGCTCGGTCGAATGAAACCTCGTTCTAGAAGTTCTTGCAGTTGATCCTTTAGATCCTTTAACTCTATGGGAGCCATGCGATAAGGAGCCTTGGAAATCAGCTCAGCTCCTGGGATGAGCTCGATGTTGAATTCTACTTCATGTGCAGGTGGTATGCCTGGAAGTTCTTCTGGAAATACATCTTGAAATTCAGACACTATCGGCTGATCCTGAATTGATGGGGATTCAGCATGCGTGTCATGAACCGTAGCTAGATAACCCTCGAAGCCATGTGACAGTAGTGCACGTGCTTGCAGGTTTGATATGATTTGTACAGACCTGTCGGGTACGAACCCGTTATGAATGTACTCTGGTGCATCAACATCACCGAAGATGACTCGATATGAATGACACTCTATGGTAGCATGATGCTTGGATAGCCAATCCATGCCCAAAATCATGTCAAAGTCATTCATGTCCAGCGGAAGTGCGTCAACAGGACGAACCTTATCGTCAAACTCTAGGGGAAGGCTCTTGTACACATGAGTTATAAGTACAAAGTCTCTCAAAGGCGTGGAAATACTGAGTCTATTCTCTAGTGGCATGGGGAGCATCCTAGCATTCTTGGCATAAGCAGTAGAAATGACCGAGTGAGTAGCACCCGTATCAAATAGAACACATGCAGCTTGACCATACATATACAAGATTCCAGTGATGGTACCTGTAGACTTGTTGGCCTGATTTCGAGATGTCGTGTAGACGCGTCCAGTGGTAGGAGGCGACTTGGTATCAGTATGTCCCGATGTGCCCTCCATCTCGCCCTTGCGGCAGTCCTTCATGCAATGGCCAGGAAGAACACACTTGAAGCATGTGTCACTGTCGCGGCGACATGGCCCTGGGTGCCTACGATGGCAAGTAGAGCAAAGAGGATGAGTATATCCTCCAGCAGGTGCTCTGGCTGGCTGAGAACCTGATAAAACATTATACATGAGACATGATAATTGTAACACCTGGTAATTTTCCTACTTTGTAAAATGACTATTTTACCCTTTGACTTTTTATTTAGTCAACTATGTGATTTAACTGTGTTGGAACCGGGAGGTTATCCCGCGTTTTATGAAAAACTGTTTGCTGACGAGTAATGGCCTGACACTGTGCTCAGTCATTATTCTGAACATTTTCTGTGAACCTGACCAAAGTGCTGAGACGGTCAATGAATTGACGATAATCCATGAGATTATTCGTTATCTATGAATTATGTGCTTAACTGTTTAGTTTTTAACAGCGTTATCGTATTTCCTTGAGCAGCGTATTTAAATATTTCTGTATATATTTATATATGCCTGTATTTTAGTATTTTTGCTATTTATAGTAATAAATCGTATTTACTGAGAATATTTAATTAACGTATCGCGTTTTCGTATTTTACGTCGTTTTTACGTTTAACCGTCGTTAGCGTGCATAAAATACTTTACCAATTATAAAATGTCAGTTTTCGTCGAAAAATCGTAAATTTAATATATTTCGTCAAATTTTTAAGTTTTACGTAATTTTTAACTTAACTATATACTTTTTGATATTTACCTAAAACTAACTAACCTTTTTACCTTAAACCTTTTAACTAATTACCATAGTAAAATTTTTGAATAATTTACCCCCCATTTGGGACCCCATAACCGGCCACATGCCAAGCACCATGTGCATGGCCTTACACTTTGCCATATTTGGCTTAAGGTTACAAACCTTACACGCCTTAACTTATTAACCAAAAACACCTCAAATAATTCACTTATTCACTCATTTTCACTTCAAAAAAAAAACACACATCTCTCTTCTTCTCTCTCAAAACACACGGCACACAAACACAAACACATTCCACCATTGTTGATTTCTAAAAGCTTCATTTTAACAAGAATTAACACAAAACAAAATCACCCTAGAGCTTGTACAAGCATAAAGAAGAATGGTCTTTCTTGGTTTGTTGATTTGAGTAGTTTTTGGGTTGAAGTTGTAGAGTAGAGTTCTTGTTGATTATTAGTGGGTTAGAGCGTAGATCGGGTCGTTGTGATTACGTAGGATCGTTACTCAAGGTTACTTCTTAAACCTTTTTCATCTTTTCATTTTCCATGCATAATCTTTGTAGATCTATGCATGCATGTTACTCATCAAGTATTTTCTTGAAATAAAATGATAAAAACTATTTTGGTCATGAAATATTTTAAGATCTATGGAAATTAAGTGTGGATCTATTAGATCCATACATGAAAATGGGTTAATTGAAAGATTTGTGAAAAATATAAGTATATATATTTTAGAGTTGTGAACTTGAAGAAAAATCTTTGATTTTGTTGATGTTTATGAATAATTGAAGGGAACTAGTAGTGAACTACTACTGGTTACGCTTGAAAATGGTCGAAAACGAGTTTTTACGAAAAACATACAATCTGTCCGATTTTTATAAGAGGCGTAGAGGGTCGTAAAAATTGTTTTGACACTAGTTTACTTCGATATTATGAAAATATAAGTTAATACCTTCGTTTCGATATATTGTGGGCTAAAAACGGAGCTAAAATGAGTAAGATATGGTCGTTTAAATTTCGTTGTCGGAAAACTTAAAGGTTTGGAGAACAACACTATAAGTGGTTGCTGTCCAGATTTTTAAAGTGGTCGAAACGACATTTTCGAGTTAAACGGAGTTGTTTTAAGTGTCGAAATGGTTACTAAATGGTATGTATGAATGTTGGACTTGTTTTGTAAAAGCGTATTAGCTCGAAATGTGAATAGTTGTTGTACTATTGAAAGTTTGAACGTTGGAAGTGAAAATTGATACTATTGCGGGAAAATGACTTGTTGAAATATTGGTGATTGAGAAATTGTTGAAAATAGGGGTTTTAGGACGAGATTTGAGTACTTACTAAAAATGGCAAATTTTTATGTGACACCGAAAGGCTGCCGAATTTTCGTTAGAATTCACGTTGGAAAATTTGTTAAGATAAATTTTGGTAAATTAAAATTTACGCCGAAAGGCTGTCGAAATTTCGTCGAGTCAAAAATAAATATTTTTACCTAAGTATATATATATTATAATGTTTATAACGATATAACATTTACAAGTCACGATTTTTAACAACAAAATATATACTTGATTGATGTGTAACGTACGTGATGAACTATTGTGACTTATTTGCTAGCGCCTAAACTATAGTACTATATTTAGGTTGTTGCTAGAGTTGCTCGCTACTATTTGATCATACTTGTGCGGTTTGAATCGTTGCTTGAGGTGAGTTTATAGATCCCTATTAAACTGCTTTCTATGTTTAATGTTTTGGGATGTGATAAATGCTTTGATGCTTGCTTCTGGACGCAAGTAAAACTTGATTTCTGTGAACGCTTTGTGAACACTATTTATGAGATAGGTTAAGTTGCTTTAGCCATAGTCCCCACTATCGTGAATCGTTAGTTACTCTACTGGAGTAAGCTCTTATGTTACGGATAGATCTATTGAGGGTTGACAACCTACACTCGGGCATTCTGACGCCGGACGAGTGTGTACCATTTGTATGAACGGAGTCATCTTGGCTAGGTACTCCATTGGGGCAAAATTTATGTATGCAATCTATTGTATGCACTGGATCACTAGTTTCGATGTCACGAGCTTAGCTATCATAAATATTGTGAACACCCAATTTATCCTACACTTGGCACTATATCTCCTATAGTTGCACGTGTACATGAAATGAAATCTGAAATTGAATTACTATGAATTTTTACTTGAAACCTATATTCTCACCAACTTTATGTTGACCCAATTTAGCATTTAACTCAGGTAATTGATGATGAGTTGTATCTGCTGTGTGAAGTACTTGGAGTCCGCATGCATTTCTTGGCTATCTTCGGACATTTATTTACTTATGCTTTTGAACTATTATCTCGTTGATGTTTAATATTTTTACATTCCGCTGCACTATCTTTTGAACCTGAGACCTTTTGTACTGTGATGCTTTAATTTAAATTCAACGAGGTATTTTTATAAAGCGTCTCATTTAGAGTCGTTCTCTTGTACCTTGAACTATGATACAATGACGTAACAGCCCCCGAGCTTCACCGCTTCCGCATATCACATTTTGGGGTGTTACAGAATTGGTAATCAGAGCCTTGGTTACAGAGAACTAGGTTTGCATCTTAGGCCTAGACTATAACCGATGTGGCTACTTGTTACTCTGTATATATATGTGTGTAGAGGTGGCAAATGGGTTGGTTTGGTTGGGTTTGGTTCATGGGTCAAATGGGTTGTAGGTCAAATGGGTTATGGGTCAAATGGGTCATCATTTAATAATGGGTCAAATGAGTTATGGGTCAAATGGTTTGGGTCGGGTCAACCCACTAACTTACAATATTTTCATATCTTTTAACATGTTCAAACGTTTTTATCTGTATTCGTTCGATTTTTACGTTTTGTTCAGTTTTTTTAAGTTTTTCATCGATTTTTTTACGTTTTCATCAGTATTTTTACGTTTTCGTCAGTAAATTTACGTTTTTATCAGTAAATTTAAGTTTTCTTCTGTAAATATACGTTTTAGTCAGAAAATTCACGTTTTCGTCAGAAAATTCACGTTTTTGTCAGTAAATTTACGTTTTCGTCAGAAAACTTTACGGTTTCGTCAGTAAATTTACGTTTTCGTCAAAAAAATTACGTTTTCGTCAGTAAATTTACGTTTTCGTCAGTAAATTTACGTTTTCGTCAGTAAATTTACGTTTTCGTCAGAAAATTTAAGTTTTCGTCAAAAAATTTATGTTTTCTTCAGTAAATTCACGTATTTGTTAGAAAATTAACGTTTTCGTCAGAAAATTTACGTATTCGTCAGGAAATTTACGTTTTCGTCAGTAAATTTACGTTTTTGTCAGTAAATTTAAGTTTTCGCCAGAAACTTTACGTTTTCGTCAGAAAATTTACGTAATCGTCAGAAAATTTATGTTTTCGTCAGTAAATTTACGTTTTCGTCAGTAAATTTAAGTTTTCGCCATAAACTTTACGTTTTCGTCAGTAAATTTACGTATTCGTCAGAAAATTTACGTTTTCGTCAGTAAATATACGTATTCGTCAGTAAATTTTCATTTTCTTCAGTAGATTTACGTTTTCGTCAGTAAATTTTCGTTTTCGTCAGTAAATTTACGTTTTCGTCAGAAAATTTACGTTTTCATCAGTAAATTCACGTATTCGTCATAAAATTCACGTTTTCGTCAGAAAATTTACGTTTTTTCAGTAAATTTATGTTTTCGTAAGTAAATTTACGTATTCGTCAGAAAATTTAAGTTTTCGTAAGAAAATTTACGTTTTCGTCACTAAATTTACGTTTTCGTCAGTAAATTTACGTTTTCGTCAGAAAATATACGTTTTCGTCAGAAAATTTACGTTTTCGTCAGTAAATTCACGTATTCGTCAGAAAATTCACGTATTCGTCAGAAAATTTACGTTTTCGTCAGTAAATTTAAGTTTTCGTCAGAAAATTTACGTTTTCGTCAGGAAATTTACGTTTTCGTCAGAAAGTTTACGTATTCGTCAGAAAATTTACGTTTTCTTCGGTAAATTTACGTTTTCGTCAGAAAATTTACGTTTTCGTCAGAAAATTTTCGTTTTCGTCAGTAAATTTATGTTTTCGTAAATTTACTGACGAAAACGTAAATTTACTGACGAAAACGTAAATTTACTGACAAAAACGTAAATTTTCTGACGAATACGGAAATTTACTGACGAAACATAAAGTTTCTAGCGGAAACTTAAATTTACTGACGAAAACGTAAATTTACTGACGAATACGTAAATTTTCTGACGAAAACGTGAATTTTCTGACAAAAACGTGAATTTTCTAACGAATACGTGAATTTACTGAGGAAAACATAAATTTTCTGACGAAAACGTAAATTTTATGACGAAAACGTAAATTTTCTGACGAAAACGTAAATTTACCGAAGAAAACGTAAATTTTCTGACGAATACGTAAACTTTCTGACGAAAACGTAAATTTACTGACGAAAACGTAATTTACTGACGAAAACGTAAATGTTCTGACGAATACGTAAATTTACTGACAAAAACGTAAATTTACTGACGAAAACGTAAATTTTCTGACGAATATGTAAATTTACTGACAAAAACATAAATTTTCTGACGAAAACGTAAATTTATTGACTAAAACGTAAATTTACTGACGAAAACATAAATTTTGGACGAAAACGTAAATTTACTAAAGAAAACGTAAATTTACTAACGAAAACGTAAATTTACTGACGAAAACGTAAATTTACTGACGAAAACGTAAATTTACTGTCAAAAACTTTAAATTACTGACGAAAACGTAAATATACTGACGAAAACGTAAATTTATTGAAGAAAACGTAAATGTACTGACGAAAACGTAAATTTTCTGACGAATACGTAAATTTTCTGACGAAACGTAAATTTTCTGACGAAAACGTAAATTTATTGACGAAAACGTAAACTTTCTGACGAATACGTAATTTTATTGACAAAAACGTAAATTTACTGACGAAAACGTAAATTTTCTGACGAATACGTAAATTTACTGACGAAAACGTAAATTTACTGAAGAAAACGTAAATTTTCTGACGAGTACGTAAATTTTCTGACGAAAACGTAAATTTACTAACGAAAACGTAATTTACTGACGAAAACGTAATTTACTGACGAAAACGTAAATGTTCTGACGAATACGTAAATTTACAGACGAAAACGTAAATTTACTGACGAAAACGTAAATTTTCTGACGAATATGTAAATTTACTGACGAAAACATAAATTTACTGACGAAAACGTAAATTTTCTGACGAATACGTAAATTTACTGCCGAAAACGTAAATTTAGTGACTTAATAATAAAAACTAACTTTTTAGAATATTGGGTTTTTGGTACAATAATAGGAACCATGTGACCTATTTTTAAACCCATTTGACCCATTCTCAAACCCATTTGACCCAAACTTCATTTTACACAAAGAAAGGGTTGACCCATTTGACCCATCACTTTATTTTTTGCTCAACCCATTTCAACCAATAAGGTTATGAAATTGAACCCAAATGACCTATTTTTGGTGGAATGGGTTGAAATTGCCACCTCTATATGTGTACTACGTAATGTATTACGTAGGATAACACTATAAGTAATATGTAATATATATTATGTAATACGTAATATGTATTATATACATATGCATTTCGTTGATTTGCATACTTTAATTTCTATACATGATTATTTCATGCATACCCTACAACTGCTTTAATACGCATTTTGGTTGTTGCAGGTTATGTCATCATCTACTGTTTCTTACCAGCCCGACTTTACCGGCGAAGAGTGGGAAGACGAGATTGAGATGGTACCAGATCATGTTGAGCCGGAGAATGACCCAGAGGAGGCTGATCCTGAGGAGGAAGGTGCGGAGTATGACCCTGACGAGGACCCAGAGGAGGATGATGAGGGTGAGCCTGATGTGCTGTCTGATACTTCCGGTGTTGTTGATGGGATGCCACCTGTTGTGCATCGTACTTTGATCGAGTGGGTTAGTGGTAGTGAGGACGATGAGGATGATGAGGATGATGAGGATGACGTGGATGGTATTGAGGTAGATCACGAGGGTGATGAGTATATGGATGGACATGAGGTAGGTCATGAGGATGATATGGATGGTGTTGAGGTAGATCATGAGGGTGATGATGATATGGATGGATATGAGGTAGATCGTGAGGATGATGAGGACATGGATGATGAGATTGAGAGTGATACTGACGTTAGGATGGTTGTGGCTAGTAGTGATAGCGAGGGTGCTGAGGCTGATGATGATAGTAGGGTTGATGCTTTGACTGTTGTACCTGAGAGAGTTGAGCCAAGTAGGAGGAGTGACTCACCGAGATGTGTTGAGTGTGATCGTCGTCGTCGCACTTAGAGATTCATCGTTATTGTGCTTAATTCTAGAGTAGATTGACATCTTTATCTTTTGGGTATTGTATCCACTAAACTAGAGTAGTGCTCGGTTAGTTGGAGTAGACTAGATGTAATCATACTCTTATTTTATGACTATGTATTCGATATTTTGATTATGAATGGGAATTTAACTTTATGACCTTGACCAGTGACTATCCTTTTTGTGTTGTTGTATTGTTAAATTCTGCATTCTATTTTAGCATATGAAATATATAACGTGTATATTCATGCTTGAACCTTAATTGCATTGTTGTCTTAACGCAGAGAAACAATGGTGAACACACGTAATGCAATGACTGACGCACAATTGGAAGCACTGATTACGCAACGAGTGACTGCTGCACTGGCAAACGTTCAAGCTAACAACAACGTGAACGAAGCACCACCGAACAATGTTGACAATCGACCGCCTAAGCCGTGTACTTACAAGGACTTTAGGAGTTGTGACCCTTTGACTTTTAATGGTACTGAAGGAGCTGTCGGATTACTCGTTGGGTCGAAAAGATGGAAGCTATGTTCCGTGTTAGTGGATGTGCTGTTGAGAACCAAGTGACTTATTCTACTTGTACTTTAGCTGCTGGAGCGTTGACATGGTGGAACACCCATGTGCAGACGGCTGGAGCCGAGGAGGCGTATGGAATGAGTTGGGAGGAACTTAAGAAGTTGTTGACTAAGGAGTACTGTCCTCGTAATGAGATTCAGAAAATGGAAATCGAATTGTGGAACTTGACTGTGAAGAACAATGACATTGGTACGTACACAAGGAGGTTCCAAGAATTGTGTTTGCTATGTCCTGGAATGGTTCCGGATGAAGAGAAGAAGTTTGAGCGCTATATTTGGGGTTTACCGGGTATAGTTCAAGGGAATGTGACATCGTCTGGACCGACAAAAGTTAGTGATGCTATAAGGATGGCTCACAGTCTGATGGACCAAGTTGTTCGAGCAAATGCTGGGAATGCCGCGGACAACAAGAGAAAATGGGGTAATAACCAAAGGAACAACCATGGGAACTATCCGAATAAGAGGCAAGACACTGTGAAAGCGTACACTGCTGGTACTGGGGAAAAGGGAGTGTACAATGGGACGTTACCTTTGTGCAATCGATGCAAGCGTCACCATAATGGACAATGCAATGTACAGTGTCACAACTGCAAGAAAACTGGACACATTGCTAGAGATTGTAAGTCACCACCCAACACGAAAGCCAACGTCACTTGCTTTGAATGTCAGCAAAAGGGACACTACAGCAATGAGTGCCCAAAGAAAAAGAACAAGGACCAAGGAAAGGTTGCTAAAGCTGGGGAAGCTAGTGGAAGGGTCTATGTGATAGGAGGAGGAGAAGCGCAACAAAACCCCGACGTTGTGACGGGTACGTTTCTTCTCAATGGTCGTTATGCTTCTATTTTATTTGATACTAGAGCCGATAGGAGTTTTGTGTCGACTGCTTTTAGTATTTTACTTGATGTGACCCCTTCGCCCTTAGACACTAAGTACACTATTGAGTTAGCAAATGGGAAGTTGATAGAAGCCGACACTATACTTTGTGGATGCACTTTAAATCTTCTAGGTCATCCTTTCGTAATAGACCTTATGCCTGTTGAGTTAGGGAGTTTTGACGTGATTGTCGGAATGGATTGGTTGTCGAGATATCGTGCTACGATTGTATGTGACGAGAAGATCGTTCATTTACCATTTGGTGATGAAGTTTTGGAGATACAAGGGGATACAAGTAACGGAAAAGGGAAGTCACGACTGAGCATTATCTCGCGTGTCAAGGCTCAGAAGTTGTTATCGGAAGGTTGCCACGTATTTTTAGCCTGCGTTACTGAAAAGCGGACGGAAGAAAAACGGTTGGAAGATGTACCTATCGTACGGGATTTTCCGGAAGTCTTTCCTGAAGATTTGCCTGGATTACCGCCGGCTAGACAAGTTGAATTCCAGATCGATTTAATACCGGGAGCTGCACCTGTTGCTCGAGCGCCTTACCGTTTAGCACCGTCGGAATTGCAAGAACTAGCGACGCAACTACAAGAGTTGACTGATAAAGGATTCATAAGACCGAGTTCTTCACCCTGGGGAGCTCCATTCTTATTTGTAAAGAAGAAGGATGGGAGTTTTCGGATGTGAATCGACTATCGTGAGTTGAACAAACTTACCATCAAGAACCGTTACCCGTTACCTAGGATCGATGATCTGTTTGATCAGTTGCAAGGATCGAGCGTTTACTCGAAAATTGACCTTAGGTCTGGTTATCACCAATTGAGAGTCCGTGAGGAAGATGTTGCAAAGACTGCTTTTAGGACTAGGTATGGACACTATGAGTTCCAAGTGATTCCATTCGGTTTGACAAACGCACCTGTTGTGTTTATGGACCTCATGAACCGGGTGTGTAAACCGTATTTGGACAAGTTTGTCATTGTGTTCATCGATGACATACTGATTTACTCAAGGAATGAGAAGGAACATGAGGAACATCTTAAGATAATACTGGAATTGCTTAAGAAGGAGGAATTGTACGCTAAGTTCTCGATGTGTGATTTTTGGTTGCCCAGAGTACAATTTCTAGGTCACGTTATAGATAGCAAGGGGATTCATGTTGATCCTGCCAAGATTGAATCAATTAGGGAGTAGACTGCTCCTACGACACCGAACGAAATTCGCCAATTCTTAGGACTCGTCGGATACTACCGAAGATTCATCGAGGGATTCTCGAAGATCACGAAACCACTGACGAAGTTGACTCAAAAGAAGGTGAAATACGAATGGGGAGATAAGGAGGAATTAGCATTCCAGAAGTTGAAACAAATGTTGTGTAGTGCGCCTATTCTATCGTTACCAGAAGGATCGGAAGACTTTGTGGTCTACTGTGATGCATCAGCAAAAGGATTGGGAGATGTGTTGATGCAGAGGAAGAAATTTATCGCCTACGCGTCACGACAACTGAAAACGCATGAGAAAAACTACACTACGCACGACTTGGAGCTAGGAGCGGTAGTATTTGCCTTGAAGTTGTGGAGACACTACTTGTATGGAACCAAGTGTGTCGTCTATACCGACCACAAGAGTTTACAACATATTCTTGATCAGAAGGAACTGAACATGAGACAACGTCGATGGATCGAGTTGCTCAGCGATTATGACTGTGAAATCCGTTACCACCCTGGGAAGGCCATTGTAGTGGCGGATGCGCTAAGTAGAAAGGAACAACTGATGACACGTAGAGTTAGATCGTTAGCTATGGCTATCAATCCGAACTTACCTGTGCAAATTCATGAAACACAAACCGAAGCCCTTAAGCGTGAAAATGTTGAAGCTGCGAAACTAGGAGGAATGGTTACTAAGAAATTGGAGACTAGCACAAATGGAACGCTATGTCTGAATGGTAGAAGTTGGTTACCACGGTTTGGAGGGCTAAGGGACGTGATTATGCACGAGTCGCATAAATCTAAGTATTCGATTCACCCAGGATCTGATAAAATGTATCAGGATATGAAGAAGCTATATTGGTGGCCAAATATGAAAGCTGAAATCGCTACTTATGTAGGGAAGTGCCTGACTTGTGCTAGAGTGAAAACAGAACACCAAAAACCATCTGGATTGTTGGTTCAACCTATAATTCCTATGTGGAAATGGGAAAATATAACCATGGATTTCATAACTAAGCTACCTAAAACGACAAACGGATACGACAAAATTTGGGTAATTGTGGATCGACTTACGAAATCTGCACACTTTTTGGCTATGAAGGAAGATAATTCGATGGATAAGCTTACGAGACTTTATCTGAAGGAAGTAGTCGCAAAACATGGGATACCGATCTCGATAACTTCTGATAGAGATGGTAGATTTACTTCGGAATTCTGGAAATCACTTCAGAAAGCGTTGGGTACGCAATTGGACATGAGTACTGCTTATCACCCGCAGACTGACGGACAGATTGAGAGAACTATTCAAACGCTGGAGGACATGTTGCGTGCTTGTGTGCTTGACTTTGGGAAGCAATGGGACAGACATTTGCCTCTAGTAGAAGTCTCTTACAACAATAGTTATCATACCAGTACTAAGGCTGCACCGTTTGAAGCGTTGTATGGTCGTAAATGTCGCTCGCCTGTGTGTTGGAGTGAGGTTGGGGATAGTCAACTCACTGGCCCTGAACTCATCCGTGAAACGACTGAGAAGATTGTTCAAATCAAGAGCCGAATTCAAGCAGCCCGTGATCGTCAAAAGAGTTACGCCGACGTTCGACGTAAGCCTCTCGAATTTCAAGTGGGAGATAAAGTGATGCTAAAAGTATCGCCTTGGAAAGGTGTGGTACGTTTTGGCAAGCGAGGAAAGTTGAACCCCCGTTATATTGGACCTTTAAAAATTCTGGCAAAGGTTGGAACTGTAGCCTATCGTCTCGAATTACCGCAAGCGTTGAGCCGCGTGCACAGCACTTTTCATGTGTCGAACTTGAAGAAGTGCCTATCTGATGAGACACTCGTTATACCATTGTAGGAACTCCGAATTGACGACAAGATGCAATTTGTCGAAGAACCTGTTGAAATCATGGACCGTGAGGTCAAACGATTGAAACAGATTCGTATTCCAATCATCAAGGTGAGGTGGAATTCTAAACGTGGACCTGAATTCACTTGGGAGCGTGAGGATCAATTTCGCAAGAAATATCTGCAACTCTTTGACAGCTCTAAAGACCGTGACACTCCTAAGCTTTGAGGACAAAGCTTCTCTATCAAGGGGATGATGTAACACCTGGTAATTTTCCTACTTTGTAAAATGACTATTTTAGCCTTTGACGTTTTATTTAGTCAACTATGTGATTTAACTGTGTTGGAACCGGGAGGTTATCCCGCGTTTTCTGAAAAACTGTTTGTTGACGAGTAATGGCCTGACACTGTGCTCAGTCATTATTCTGAACATTTTCTGTGAACCTGACCAAAGTGCTGAGACGGTCAATGAATTGACGATAATCCATGAGATTATTCGTTATCTGTGAATTATGTGCTTAACTGTTTAGTTTTTAACAGCGTGATCGTATTTCCTTGAGTAGCGTATTTAAATATTTCTGTATATATTTATATATGCCTATATTTTAGTATTTTTGCTATTTATAGTAATAAATCGTATTTACTGAGAATATTTAATTAACGCATCGCGTTTTCGTATTTTACGTCGTTTTTACGTTTAACCGTCGTTAGCGTGCATAAAATACTTTACCAATTATAAAATGTCTGTTTTCGTCGAAAAATCGTAAATTTAATATATTTCGTCAAATTTTTAAGTTTTACGTAATTTTTAACTTAACTATATACTTTTTGATATTTACTTAAAACTAACTAACCTTTTTACCTTAAACCTTTTAACTAATTACCATAGTAAAATTTTTGAATAATTTACCCCCCATTTGGGACCCCATAACCGGCCACATGCTAAGCACCATGTGCATGGCCTTACACTTTGCCATATTTGGCTTAAGGTTACAAACCTTACACACCTTAACTTATTAACCAAAAACACCTCAAATAATTCACTTATTCACTCATTTTCACTTCAAAAAAAAACACACATCTCTCTTATTCTCTCTCAAAACACACGGCACACGGCACACAAACACATTCCACCATTGTTGATTTCTAAAAGCTTCATTTTAACAAGAATTAACACAAAACAAAATCACCCTAGAGCTTGTACAAGCATAAAGAAGAATGGTCTTTCTTGGTTTGTTGATTTGAGTAGTTTTTGGGTTGAAGTTGTAGAGTAGAGTTCTTGTTGATTATTAGTGGGTTAGAGCGTAGATCGGGTCGTTGTGATTAAGTAGGATCGTTACTCAAGGTTACTTCTTAAACCTTTTTCATCTTTTCATTTTCCATGCATAATCTTTGTAGATCTAGGCATGCATGTTACTCATCAAGTATTTTCTTGAAATAAAATGATAAAAACTATTTTGGTCATGAAATATTTTAAGATCTATGGAAATTAAGTGTGGATCTATTAGATCCATACATGAAAATGGGTTAATTGAAAGATTTGTGAAAAATATAAGTATGTATATTTTAGAGTTGTGAACTTGAAGAAAAATCTTTGATGTTGATGTTTATGAATAATTGAAGGGAACTAGTAGTGTTACTACTAGTGGTTACGCTTGAAAATGGTCGAAAACGAGTTTTTATGAAAAACATACAATCTGTCCGATTTTTATAAGAGGCGTAGAGGGTCGTAAAAATTGTTTTGACACTAGTTTACTACGATATTATGAAAATATAAGTTAATACCTTCGTTTTGATATATTATGGGCTAAAAACGGAGCTAAAATGAGTAAGATATGGTCGTTTAAATTTCGTTGTCGGAAAACTTAATTTTTGGAGAACAACACTATAAGTGGTTGCTGTCCAGATTTTTAAAGTGGTCGAAACGACATTTTCGAGTTAAACGGAGTTGTTTTAAGTGTCGAAATGGTTACTAAATGGTATGTATGAATGTTGGACTTGTTTTGTAAAAGCGTATTAGCTCGAAATGTGAATACTTGTTGTACTATTGAAAGTTTGAACGTTGGAAGTGGAAATTGATGCTATTGCGGGAAAATGACTTGTTGAAATATTGGTGATTGAGAAATTGTTGAAAATAGGGGTTTTAGGACGAGATTTGAGTACTTACTAAAAATGGCAAATTTTTATGTGACGCCGAAAGGCTGCCGAATTTTCGTTAGAATTCACGTAGGAAAATTTGTTAAGATAAATTTTGGTAAATTAAAATTTACGCCGAAAGGCTGTCTAAATTTCATCGAGTCAAAAATAAATATTTTTGCCTAAGTATATATATACTATAATGTTTATAACAATATAACATTTACAAGTCACGATTTTTAACAACAAAATATATACTTGATTGATGAGTAACGTACGTGATGAACTATTGTGACTTATTTGCTAGCGCCTAAACTATATTATTATATTTAGGTTGTTGCTAGAGTTGCTCGCTACTATTTGATCATACTTGTGCGGTTTGAATCGTTGCTTGAGGTGAGTTTATAGATCCCTATTAAACTGCTTTCTATGTTTAATGTTTTGGGATGTGATAAATGCTTTGATGCTTGCTTCTGGACGCAAGTAAAACTTGATTTCTGTGAACGCTTTGTGAACACTATTTATGAGATAGCTTAAGTTGCTTTAGCCATAGTCCCCACTATCGTGAATCGTTAGTTACTCTGCTGGAGTAAGCTCTTATGTTACAGATAGATCTATTGAGGGTTGACAACCTCCACTCGGGCATTCTGACGCCGGACGAGTGTGTACCATTTGTATGAACGGAGTCATCTTGGCTAGGTACTCCATTGGGGAAAAATTTATGTATGCAATCTATTTTATGCACTGGATCACTAGTTTCGATGTCACGAGCTTAGCTATCATAAATATTGTGAACACCCAATTTATCCTACACTTGGCACTATATCTCCTATAGTTGCACGTGTACATGAAATGAAATCTGAAATTGAATTACTATGAATTTTTACTTGAAACCTATATTCTCACCAACTTTATGTTGACCCAATTTAGCATTTATCTTAGGTAATTGATGATGAGTTGTATCTGCTGTGTGAAGTACTTGGAGTCCGCATGCATTTCTTGGCTATCTTCGGACATTTATTTACTTATGCTTTTGAACTATTATCTCGTTGATGTTTAAAACTTTTATATTCCGCTGCACTATCTTTTGAAACAGAGACCTTTTGTACTGTGATGCTTTAATTTAAATTCAACGAGGTATTTTTATAAAACATCTCATTTAGAGTCGTTCTCTTGTACCTTGAACTATAATACAATAACGTAACAGCCCCCGCGCTTCACCGCTTCCGCATATCACATTTTGGGGTGTTACAATAATAGGGTACAAAGGACAATGCGGATAATCGTAAGATTGAATACCAGTGATAGCTGGACGGCTAGGCTGTGAACCTCTCTGGTTCTGGTCCCTACCGTTTCCATGGTTCCTGGTAGAAAATTTGCTAAAGTGTCAGAACTATGAGTTATAACATGAAATCATAAGAAAATGCGTAAGTATAAGGACCTGCTGCTGTTGGAGTGTCCAGTGTTGTTACGGTAATTATCATTACCGCCACGCCTATACGTAGCAGAACGGTCGATAGTCTGACCGTTTCCCTTGGGCTGATTAGGCTGCTGCTTAGTAGCCGGCTGAGACCGGTCCCCAGTCTTCTGCCTGGAAGATAGAATCTAAAAAGATGAAAAATTGACATATACTGAAAGAATACGGATTGGTCACCGCTTGAATATGAATGTTTACCTCTTATCGGGTCTCTCTGCTTCCTCGAACTCATCTCTCTCCTGCAACATCTCCAGCTTACGTGTTGCATCGGCCACTTGTGCTACCGTGTTGAATGTAGCATACACCAGGTTGTTTGCGACCGATGTGCGAAGTGCCCACCTAAAGTGGTGTGCCTGCTCTTCAGGAGTACCTGCCGATGCACCAAGGAAACCAGCTAAGTGAAGAAAGCACTGCATGAACTCGTTGCTATTCTCCTCAGCTCTCTGTCGGATCTCATGGTACTCCCTCTTCAGCTTGTCTTGCTCAGCCTTGGAAAAGAACTGCTCCATCACCCTATCTCTGAACTGAGCCCATGTCAAACCAGCCACCCAATTATCACCTCCCTCAGACTGCTTCAATGCTAACCACCAATTTAACACATCGCCTTCGAACCGGTAACATGCCAACCTCGCCTTGAAGACGGGGTCACAGCCCATAGCATCGAAGATCTTCTTGATGTGAGCCAACCAGCTTTCAGCTTCACTGGGCTATCTGTTCTCTCGAAAGCTCGAGGACGGAGCTTGTTGAATCTCTCCAGCCATGTAGCCAATGTCACTGGAGGAGGAGGAGGAGGTGCTGGGTGATGCTGCAGATTGTTGGCAGTCTGAACCTCAGCCATGATGTCGTTCCTCAGTTGAGGAAGCAAAGCTTGCATTACAGCTTGGATTGCTGTATTGAGTTGTTCCTGCTCGCGTGTGAGAACCATCTGATAGTATAACATTAAATACATGATTAACTGATCAAAACATAAAATATATACATGAAAAAAAATTATACCAATAAATCATGAGAAAAATTTTATGCAGGAAAACTAGTACATGAATGCATGATGCAGTTTTATGAAAACTTTTGTATGCTCGAGAGTGAACGCCTATGGTCAGTTCACCCAAAATAAAAGACATGACGAGGGGACGCCTATGGGTCGGTCCCAAATTTAAAAGTTTCGATAAAACACATGCGACTAAATAGGGCCAGTCCTGTACCAACCATTACTTAGTCATAAACCTGCGACAATGACATATATATGTATGCATGAAAATGATGAATGCATGAAAACCGACTGTCAGTTCTAGGAAGACCATAGTGACTACCCACTAATCACAGGTCGTGTTTTGAGAGCCTACAGGTCGAAGCCTTGGCTCTGATACCATAACTGTAACACCCCATTTTGATTAATGGAATGTCACGCGTGATTATGGCGTGTCATCAAAGCATACAAGGATAAATGTCTAAACATTACATGACCATTAAAGGAAATACCGGAATCAAACATCGGTAGTACAAAAGTAGAACTCATCACACACAAACATAAGTACTGTAAATGAAAGGACTAAACAATGTCCATGGAAAGAGTATCAAAGTATAGATAAATGCATAAAGTAAAGAAGGCTAGAAAGCTTCCAGTCCATACGCACGTACGCTTAAACTCTACGAGCGTCCCTGAGTACCTGTCGTTTTGGGAACATGAAAAGGAAAACGGCTGAGCAATACGCTCAGTGCACGGATGTACAAGTATAGCATGAATAATATAAGCATATAAGCATGAAACAGCGGAAGAAACTAAGTCCTGAATAACCCGATTATATCTTAGTAAAACTGGTTTTATAGTTTGAAAAGTCTTATGTTTATCTTGTGAAAACTGTTTAACATATTTTACCATTAGCCAATATAGGTCATGAAATATCAACGTGCATGAATACTTGGAGGGGTGACCTCATCATGCAAATTAGAGGGGTTGCCTCTAATTTAATATACTGGTTTTTGGTAGGAGGGATCAGCTCCTTGTGAAGGATGCAAGGCACACACCACATTCACACTGAGTAATTTGCTGAAAACATGTAACTAGGATGCACCCATACGCCCCACCTGATAATATAATAAATGGCCAAAAGCTGAAAAGGACGCCACGAGCAATCACTCTGCCGTGGGGAAGTCATAACACCAGTGCCTCTAGTGTTATGGTTATGGTACCTCCATAAATAGGTGAAACTGGTCATGCATGTATATGGCTTCAGGTATTCTAATTAAACATAAGCAATCAAAACATATAAAACATATACTAGCGAAAACAGTTGGCTGCATACGGAGAATCCTAATAAGGAAAGAATGTCCATACTTAAAGGACGGAGAATCCGTACCTTATGTCCAGTGAACGAAGAAGACGAACGGAAGAGATATCTACTTCGGTATCACTAATGCTACATAAATACATACGTGTATAAGTATCTGATTACTGAATACGTAACTTGTTTTATATCATGTCTTAGCTTGTTTTATATGTTCATGTCATGTTTTACTGATTTAAGTTTTATACTGTGTTTATCATATATTCTGTCTATTCTGATTAAGTATTACTTGTATTTCATGTATTATTATACTTGTTGTGTAACAATAAGTAACTTTCTAAAAATAGCAGGTTTCCTAATCAGATACTTCCAAAAATAGAAAGTTTCCAAAAATAGAAAGTTTCCAAAAATAGAAAGTTTCCAAAAATAGAAAGTTTCAAAAAATAGAAAGTTTCCAAAAATAGAATTAATGCTTAAAATATAAAAGTTTCTAAAAATAAAATGTTTCCATAAATAGATATAAGCTGGTTAATTAAGCTAATTACATAAGTTTAAGTGTTTTCTGATTAATATTCTAAGTCATGTGATTATATAGTATAGTTTATTAATTATTACATGTAAATTTATTAAACTATAGGTTAAAGTATTTAATTAAATATAACATGATTTTAATTAAATAAGGTAAAATACTTAGGTTAAAACATGTATTATTATCTATTAATAATATAACCTAAGTCATGTTAATTAATTAATTATAAGTCATGGTTTTAATAATTAATTAATTATATAGTCTAAATAAAGATAAATACTTAGGTTAAAATTCATGAATTTAATTAAATTAATAACCTAAGTCATGTAACGTAAATTAATCATGTTCATGTTTTTAATTAATTTAATTTAAGTCTAAAAAAAATAACATAACTTGTAAAAATCATAAACCTTGGAAAATGATTCATGAACCGGACCCGTTATTAAAAACCCATGAACCGGACGCGTAACCATCACCATACCCCGACCGAAGTCGGGTTTCCCCTTGCTTTTGTTGCTGCCGTGAGACCACCACCACCATACCGAGACCATATGGTCTCGGTGGTGTGAGATAAGCCAAGCCGAGACCCCTATGGGGCTCGGTTAGGCGTCGGCTAGACCACAAACACCCCTAAACCCCTGATTTGATTTAACCCCATGATTAGAACATGTTTAAAATACTTGCTTTTACTTAGTTAATTAAAAACATCATGATTTTATGTGAATCAATAAATCAAAACATAAAAAGAAAAGGTTAAAAGTTATACCGATCACGTGAAATCAAGAAGGACGAACACACAACGATCCTTGTAATAATTTCAAGATCAAAATCAAACCGAATCACCCTTGTGGTGTTCTTGAACCCGGCGGCCAAAGAAGACAAGAAGGAAGAATTAGGGTTTTAATTATTTTCTAGATTTGTGATAAATGACACATGTTTTTCCCTTAATTCCCTAGTTAGTAAAATTACATGGGCTAAGCCCATGTTTCCTTGTTGTAGCCGCGGCATGGGGGCCCCACATGGGGTAACCCGTACCTTTTTCCGTGTCTAAATAATAGTGTGTTCTCGTGTTCGTGTTTTATTTGTTTTAATTAGTTATCAATCGTGACTTAATATATTTATTCGTGTTCATAATAAATATATATACATACGTAATATTAGTTCGTGATTAATTTACGTTCATGATTTCATGTTCGTATGTTCGTGATTATAATTATTATTGGAATAATTATCGTGTGTTCATACGTAATAAATACTTATCGTGCTATAACACGTACGTAATACTTGTAATTCTTGTACGTGAAACGTAAACATGTTATAAAAGGAAAGTTCTAATCATGTACGTACAATCTTAAGGGTACTATTCATGGTAAAAGCATGCGGGTTTTACGCTACCTATGCTTAACATGTGTCATGTAAACAAATCATCTTATTTGTTAAATTAGTGGTTAATTGATAAGAACGAATGTAATTAAATTTGGAACTAGTTAGCCTGGTTTTTATCCAAACGGCGTATCCATATCCTACAAATCCCTTTGTTTCCAGTTAGTTAAATGGTTTTTCAAGAAAACGACAATGTTTGAAAAATATATTTAACCCTTTCGTGTAATGGTGCGTCATGCATATAATGACCATCTAGATTCCAATCTCGGTATTGAACCTGAACTGTATTGTTACTATATCAAAACGATAATGGCTTCCAATACATAATACTAGATAAATACAATGAATCGAGCCAAAAGAATTGAGGGCCACTAATATGGTATCGGTATCAAATCGTGATAATACTAAAAAATACTAAAAATTTAACTATTCATGTTTTTGAATTAACCTATTTATCCATACACTCATTGATCTCATTACACGCAATCCAGAGTCTCACTTTAGGCCATAGAGAGAACCGAGCATTCCTTTTTACATGGAAACGAAAAATTATAATAAAACCCTCCGAAAAAGAATGAACCCTAATATACTATTAATCACTTAAGTCGTTAATTTTAAATCTTTAAATCATTTCGTTCATCATTGGAAAACACAGGTACGTTTATCTTTTTTAATAACTAGCAGGGTACCCGCGCAATGCGACGGCGGGTACCCTGTGACTATATTTTATAGCGTGTAATTATAATTTGATTAAAAAATTCTAACAATGCAAAGTACTTCATATACAAATAAACATAAGATCTAAACTACAAAAATGAACTAATACACCTAGCATTAAAATATTTCAGTAACATAATCAAGGGCATTTTATTACTATATGATTTAACAAAACACCACGTTGCTATACAACTTTTTTTTAAAATAACAAATATTTTTTTTTAAAACAAACCATCACACGTAAACCATAACAAATTAGATATGGCAGATAGTCAAACTTGAAGTTCAACATCTATATAAAAAAACAACCTCTATTACAACGCTTCAATAATTCAATCTCAAGACCTAGCAAGCTACAGATGCTAGTATTTATGATTAAACACTGTTAAGCTTCATGCCATTGTATAATTTACTTGCATCTTGAAGCAAGTCTGAATTCAAACTCGAGAACAAATGTTTTTATTCATTTTATGAAGGCCAACTAATTTACTCAGGCTCTCAGCTTGGGGTTGTTATCTCAGCTACGACATGTGACATTTTATAAAATTAAGTTAATGCTCAAATAGTTGATTGTCGGAGGGATGATCACGCAGCTCTACTCTGGTAACTGTGCTTCATCCTAGTTACCAAATCGTTCATATGACCGAATTAACCTTGTAGTTTGAAGACCATCCATTGCTGGCATGCATACATCATGTAACATTAAATCACCACAATAAAAAGTCAACTTTTATGGACAAATAATAATATACAAAGTACATTGGTAGTGCCATGAAAAAGAATACCATAAGAATGAGACCATAATACCAGGTTGAACAATACGCGGAGCTTCAACTCCATTATTCACAACACCCATTTCTTGATTCAGTTGTTTTATCATCCGCTTCGCTAACATGGTCTTCAACAATAAGAATTTTACGCCTTTCTGTTGAGCTAGATATTTCAAGGGTATTGCTAAAAATGCCCCCAAGAATTTAACCTCATCAAGTCTCTTGTTAATCCCATATCCGTGGGTCGATTTTTTTTATACAAGGATTTTGAAATGGACGATCTTGATCATCATGGTCCTCGACCAGCTAAAATACTTGATCTATCAAGCTTGTCAAAACCAGTTACATGTTGTGGTAACTCGTGTGGTTGGCGTGATTCATTACAAGGGAAAGTATCAATTATGTGTGTGAGAGTCAGGTTTTATATCCCGTATGTATATCATTTTTTAAAAAGGTTGTTACATTTTTAAATGGGCTTTATTACTATTTGGATGTTACAAGCTATATTTACGTAAGATTTTAACATATTTAAAGGTCTTCATTTTCTTTCTTTTGTACTACGTAACTTTTATGTTTTTAGGAATGTTGGAAAAAAACGTATGTATTAATTTTCAAGCTTGTTAGTAATGCTTTTAATTGACAAGTTATAAGATGTAACTTTTATGTTTCAAACGTATGTATTTCATAACTGTTATTAAATTGGTGTTATTAACATTTGAATTGGTGTTATTAACATTTTAATTTAATTTAATTAATCAATTAATTATTTTGACTTTCTTATTAAAGAAATGTTTTAGGCTTAATATTTTAAGACTTCCTAATTTAGAAAGAGTATAAATGTTTTATATATTAGTAAAGATGAATTACTATTTACTACATCTTTAACTTGTTTGTTTTTTTACTTATGTGCAAACCGCTAAGTAAAACAAAAGGGAATCACACAAGTTTTTTTTTTGTTAAAAATGGTTTGGTTTGTTTATCATGAACGATTCCATATTGTTTTGGTGGATTTTAATAAGTTTTGAAACGTTCGTAAGTTACAATTATCTTGGTGATATGTTTTTTAACAACAACATTTATTAAAGGCTAACAAAAGCTAGAAAAACTTACAAAGAAGTAATTATTGTGGAAGGACATTTTAACCAACCTATCCAGCTACATCTAAACTTAGGGTTTTTAGATAAAATTCATAAGGAATAGTGAGAAACAATAAATCTAATAAAAACGCTTTTCTAGTAGAAGTCTAGAAAAAGAAGCAAGTTATGACAAAATCTCTTTAATTGTTGGTTGCGTTTTCATATAAGATGTGGTTTGAAATCACTCGAAAATACACGTTTTGGCATATTTTGTTGTTGTCCGAGAAAGTTACTAGCAAGTAATATGGAATTCTTTTCGATTTAACATAAATGGAAGGAATCAGATATGTATCGTTTTTTTGGTACCGGGTAAACGATTTCGATTCTGATGCCCAAGTATCAATAGGTACGATCCCGATACCCCTTTGTAAGCTTGAGAAAACCGATACTCAATTTGATAAGGTTCAATACCAATCTGGTACCATAGTTATCCCTAGTCATACATATCATAATAAAGAGCCGGGGAAGATTGATTCTCTACCGAAGTGCTCTCAAGGTTTGATGGTATATACTCATTCATATGTGTACCAGAGTAATCTTACTTTTACTTAAGAAGTTTAGGTATATGTTAACTCTAACTAATAGTAACTATCTGTTTTAGTGCAGTTGGTCATCATGTCTTCTGCCTTCTGTTTGGAGCTTAGGATTAGAAATAATTATTTTTAGGTTCGAGTCTCATAAGTAGAAAAGAAAATTCATATGTTTTCTGCTCGTACGAAGCTATGAGTTTTAAGAATTTTTCTTCGCGTGTTTCTTCTAGTGATTCGGGTCCTAGGATCTACCTTTTTCGATGGTATAACTCGAGATGAATTTTAAATGTGTTTCCGTTCTAAAAAAATAAAAAAATCTAAATAAGAGTAAGATCACAAAGTGATAATATAACTCACAAAGTGTTCCACTAATACTTTTGCGTTCACTATGAGCCACACAATAGTGACTAAATAATAATTTTATTAATGTAAATCAACTAGAATATGTAGGATGAAATGACCATCTACGGCAAATAAAATGTTAACCAATCTACTAGTAATTTTTTGTGAAAAGCTAAAAAGGAAAGATTGGACGTTGACATCATGGGTTGTAGTGGCGAAAAGCTAAAAATGGTGGGATTTGATTTTCCGCTATTTGATAATAATTGACTTAGGTGAAAAGGCTCTTTTATAAACTAAAGTATTAGCTTAGCTTAAGTGTAATAAGGGGTGTCGGCTTATTTATCGACCAGTTGTAGAGAAGGTTATGGGTGCATGTGACTATATTGTGGCTGCGGGTGTTATCGGCCGGTTGGGTTATTTGGTCTTATCCGATCGGGTTGAGTCAAGTTTTGATTTTTTTTAAACCAATCAGTAACCCCACACGATAAGGAATCAAGTTATCGTGTTCGGGTGATAAACGGCCCGAATAATCCGGGTTATCGGGTGAAACTAGAAATGAGGTTTTTGTTTGTTTTTTATCATTCAGTTACCTGTAGGATGCATAGCGCTTATGTAATGTTGAAACCACAATTAGCATGCGATAAAAATGTTGTTAGTACTACTGTTAATAAAGTTAATAGGAAGTTGCCAATTTCTTGCTCTTGGTTATAACTAGTGTCACATCAAGAATGGCATGTAAATCGTATAGGAATTTTGGTTACCTACACAATATTTCATCAAGTCATTTCATTAGCATGCTGCTACGTAATTTTTTGTGTAGGCGAGTATTTAAAGTTAAAGAACAAATTGACATGTAAGAAAATTATTGTTTCGCAACGATGGATTCATCAAGTCTCTACATATATATATATATATATATATATATATATATATATATATATATATATATATATATATATATATATATATATATATATATATATATATATATATATATATATATATATATATATATATATATTTTCAACTGCTTAATACTTTCTCCCAAACTAGACGTGTCAAGCCTCATATCTTTTTAACTGCTTAATACTTTCTCCCACGAGTATAGTCTAGTTGTTGGATCTCCTTTATCTTTTTATTATTTGTTGTCGCATGTATAGTAGAAGCTGTATGAATGATCATAAACCCGTATCAAATGCACTATTATTGATCAATATTTTTAAGAATAATAATCCTAGATATTCTAATGGACCCAAATCTATAAATCGGGCTTGGGGCTATTTATCCTCTAACACTCTTCCGCAGTCGGAGTAGCAAAATCGCAAAAACTCGGACTATAAAGAAAAGAAAAATAAAACGCAAAACTAATAAATAAGGAAAACACGACAGACTCAAAGTATATTTATCTGTGAGACACGGCAGACTCAATCTATATCTATCAGCCGAAACGCGACAGACCTGAAAGAGTTAACCGTCTCATTTCATTTCATTATCTCACACACTTCTAACCCGAACCCCCAAAAGCAATTAAACAAAACCCTTAAGATCTCATATTTTAACTAGTTGAATATGGATATACGAGATGAAATCACTGCTTCTAAAGACGATCCATTTCCAGAATCGTCTTTGTTTCATATTTCCGATGAGAACATCTTTCGGACTTTTCATTCTCGTAAAGTTTTTAGGGATTTTTGCTTATTCTTTCTTTTTTCTTATTTTTATATTGCTTATTTGATTTATTGGTTGACTATTTAGTTATTAGGGTTTTTGCTAAATTTTCTTTTTTGTCAGTTATATTTTGCTTCTTTGATTATTTGATTGAGTGATTATTGTGTTTATGAATATGTTATTTTGATTATTTGGTTTTTTATTTATTTTTATTTATGTTTTTTTGTTTATTGATGTTTATAATTACTTGTAAAATTTTGAATAACATGGTATCTGGGTGTTGATTTAAACACGACATGTTTATGTTCTTTCATTAATTGTATTGAGATTCCCTGTTTGTTATACATGCCTTCTTGTTTATAAGTGGCTGATATGGTAAATCTTTGTTACAGGGGAGCGGGTGTCTTATGATTTAATGAATGGGGATAGTAGTTAGGATAATGGGCATAAATAACAGATTAAACAAGTTGAAATCATATAATTTAGGTTCAATTACATGGATTTACGTGTGATTTAGATGGATTACATGTGATACGCAAAATTATGTTAAATATCATATAATTTAGGGAAACTTCATTTAAGTAGAGTTACATGTAATTACATGTAATTTAAGCGAATTCCATGTGATTTATGGAATTATATGTGATTAAAAGAATTACATGTAAATTAGTTAAATAACATGGTTAAGACAGTATAGGGAGCACCTACAACACATTAATTTTCTATGTTATAAGTTGGTTTTGAGAAGTTTACTAATGCTATTTATTATGTTTTTGTTTCATGTTAGCTTTTGATACATTTATAATATCGGGTAATGACGAAGCTACTGATGTTGTTGGTATAACGATAGGTAGTAGAGGTACAGGTTCTTTTAGAGGTAGAGGTAGAGGTTCTCCTAAAGGTAGAGGTAGACGTTGTGTTGGAATTTATAAAAAAACCTTTATCCATATTAACACATTAATAATCACGAGTACGCAGCGGAATATATGATCACATATAGACAAGTAATTAACATAAACGATAAGGAATTGCGTACCTTTTAACAACGGATTAAACACCTTTATCGAACATCCAATAAACGAAACCCCAAAGATCAAACCATGACCTCTCTAAGAGTACGCACACAATACGTTATAGCAAACAATTAAGTATGCTAGTACCAATAGTGATGAAGCAAATTATTATTTGTTAAAACAAATAATAAGAAAACTAACAAACCATGTTGTTATATTAATCCCACAATAAAACAAAAGAATAGCAAATCTGTTTGTTTTCTATCGCAATAAAACCAACCGATTAGTTTTATATTTCTATGGAATCGTAGATTGCTATCTATTGCACCACCTTATAATAATGAGATCTCTCATTATATATAGATGCAAAAAGTCGGTTGTCTTATAGGTTTTGAAACCAATAAGGACATCAAAGCAAAAGCTATCTATTCCATATTTATCCTTTATTGTTTTATATATATATATATTAATTTTATAGTTAACGGTTAACTATCGTTTGTAAAATCTCGTTAAGTAACTAATTAATTAACGTTCGTAATAGCTTATCACTAATTAATATATTACGCTTAATATATTAACTATAATTGTTTTACGTATTAACGTGTGCGTCTCCTTAGGCTCGGGACGACTTCCGGACATATATTATTTACGTGTACATATTCCTTCAGCTCCCACTTGGACATGTACAATAATATAATATAATAACATTGGTTAGCGTCTAGCAACACGTCAATGCTCCCAGAAACTCTCGAGTGTAGTTTTCCATAAAGTACTTTTAAATGACTCAAACATTTACAATCCCTTTGTTTCTCAAATGCCATGTTAATAATGGATATGGATCAATGTCATTCCATTTTAACTATTCTGTTTCTCGCATTACATAATTAATATAGATTACCAATCTAATCGAGACAAATCTAGATTACCATTGGGTATGGCCATACAAACATCTAATTAATTAACGAGGGGCCCAGTAGCATTATTCTTCAATCCTAGTTGAATGAACAAATTCTATCTTGACTACACGTGCCTCTTACATGTTTCAAGATACAAATGATTATAGTCTTTATTACTACCTTATTCAGGATAGCGTTAGAACTATAGCAAAAAGTACCATCCACATATATACGACCTGCTTGCATCTCAAGTCAAAGGATTTAGTAATGTAAATCATTTACAAGTTTCACTTAATGACAACGATCCATAAAGTGATTGACTTGTTAGTTGGAGATGTCCAATATACAACTTTTGGATATCGTATGAGTTGGTGAACCGTTCTTACATATTCTACGAATATTACCATCTCTCATATATGTCTTAATTCAATTATATTCCCATATAATCAATCGACATAGACAATTTAGAATAACATATTATTCAAGGATTTAAACATGCAAAAATAGGACCAATAAATACTAAAGAAAACGAATATATCCAATACTTCAATTCATAAAATAAATATTGTTTAACAATATCCTTTATCCAAATACTAAAAAATCAATGCATGATAACCTTAGTTAAAAAATGATGCCTCAAGATATGACGATCATACTTGTTGTCAAAGCATATATTTCATAAAACTTTACTAGGTTTGATCTTTAAAATTTTGAGAATACTTATTTCAAACTCACAATTGTGAAAATCTCTGAACATATATAATGATTGTTTTTATGTACGTTTCCACATATGAATACACAACAAAATAGGAGTATTGTTGTACTACATCCTATAAGGCGTGTGAGTCTAACTAAACACCTTTTTGAAAACAATCATCTTTAATAGCTTCTTAAACTATAAAGTATTCTTTATTCTTTTAATATGTATCGCAACATTATGCTCAATTGAACATAGTTAGTCCACATGGTCATCATCAAAGATGAAATCGTACCATGATTAGCATTGAGTATTATCTCAATCAATCTAGCATCCATGTCTAAAAACATCACTATGATATATTATAATCCATAAACTATAAATTATTACTATGATAATATTTGGTGTCTTTCTAAACTCTAAGTTTGTTGACAATGATAATTACATTTTATTATCATATAGAATATTCATTACTTGGAACAATTCAAGTTAGTAATAATCATTCTATCCCAAACAAATCTTACCATAACATTTGTACTAATCATCTAAATGATTTTCTCTTCAAGCAATCGTTGTTGTCAAATCTTCTTGTACTTATACAAGTTTTACAACTATCCATACACACAATATGATTTACATGATGAATCCCTTAAGTTTTCATCTTATGTCAACTCTCATCAAATGAGATATATTCATTGAGACTTTCTAAATGATATTTCATGTTGTGTTGGATTTCATTAACCACAAATGTTTATTACAATAAACGTACATATCAAGGTCATCCGTTTAATTTCTAAACCCTTTCATATGAAACCTTATTCCAAGCTAAGGTTTAACATCTAGCTTACATGGAATATTGCTTTCCATATGTTATACATCATATGTGATTTAAGAAATAAACATAATACTCCCACTAGCTTTTAGATATACTCACAAGTTATCTTAGATCTAATTAAAAATCAAAACGTGGATTTATAATTAGACTTGAGATATATTCCTTAGATGCATGTATTAATCCATACATGATTCTTGCATTATGTACACTATATAAAGATTATTGTAATTTATAAACACTTTGATCAAAACCGTCCTCGCTAGTGTAACCATACAAAAGTGTTTAAATATTACATTGTCATATTTATCATTATAAAACTATCATGACAATAAATCATCTTTATTAATGCATGTAGAACTTTTCTATCACAAATTGTGCATTAATCATGTGTACAATATTGTCCATATGAGTCTTTCACTAAAGAAACTTATATTCACCTCACGGTCTAACCGATTGTTTAAAGATTAATCAAGTTTAAAAAAAATGATTATCTTCTATGGACTTGCATCTACTCATTCATAGTTTATTCAATAATGACATTCAAGATTCAATAATACATCTATATGGTTAGTAGGGTCACCATGATCCTCTAACATACATTCCTTAGTATTGACATATCAATATATCATTCAAGTACTAAAGAAATCCTTGCGGATCTATGAATGTGAGTTCTATCATCACGATGTTCAACACCTAATGTTCACCATCATTATGACATTCGCTAGTATATTTAGAAGGTTGTGTATTTTGTCTTTTATCTCTTAAAGATCTACGAGTCCCCCCACTTGCTTTTAGTAATCATAGACTATTCTTCAAATACTTAGCATGTAAGGAAACAACAAATTGTTATCTTTTGGGACACGTCACAAAATATCTTGATAGTTCTTGACAAATTCAGAACTTCAATTTTAAAGACTCAATGTGATTCATCACATTCCATAGCTTGATGGTGTCTTAGTTTCCTTCTAGGTCAGAGTAATATTTAAGTATATACTTTGTATACTCAATTTCCAAACCTTGACAACTTTTGGAGGTAAAGTATTTCAAGTTATCAACATCAAATAATTCTAAAGAATTTGATTTATCACTCAAGACATTCTTATGAGTATTTGAGATTGTGAGACAAATATCACAATTCCTAAATAACTTAAGACTCCTTAGGTTAAATACTTATCAATTGTGTCAAAACAAAATCGGAATTATATAATATATAAAACCTAGTGCATGCTCTAATGTATATATTTTTAAATAGTTTAGTAACTCTATATACATTATTTATCCTTTGAATAATCCAAAGACTTCATGTTCATTAACAAGAAGATATAACAAGTAAACTATTTACTTTATGTTATAAGTCTTTTAACAATTAAAGACTATATGCTTATGCTTTACAAGAGACACAAACATTCATAAAGTAACTATGAACAACTTCAATAGTTATTTCAAGTTAATTGCGTACTTCATTTATATTATTGTGCATTCCAAGAAACATTCCAATAAATATAAACAAATTAGTTGAAGTAGCTTGTTATTCATATCTTGACATCTTCTATACAAGACAACATACATTGACAATTAAATGTATAAGCCTTAATAGAATATTAGATTCTTATCTCGCGGTCAAGAAACCATTTGTCATATTGTTATGTGTTTTATCTTGACATCTTCTAAACAAGACAACATACATTGACAATTAAATGTATAAGCCTTAATAGAATATTAGATTCTTATCTCGCGGTCAAGAAACCATTTGTCATATTCTTATGTGTTGTACCTTGCACACAATAAAGATTTCTCCCACTTGTGCACGGCACAACATCACGTACGAATATAAACAACAACGAAACACAATAGTTTATGTGAACAATATGATAATGTCATGTATATTTGAATAACTAGTAGAATGTCAACCATATAGTTTTATAATAAATTCTACATAATTATTATATGAAAAATACTTCAAAAGTGATAATCATATAAAATAGAATGCATTTATCCTTAAAACTATGGTTCTTCATATTCTGAAAGTAAATTATTATTTCAAGTCAAACTAGAAATAATATGGATTACTACGAAGGTAAACAAGCTTGTAGCTCCCACTGAATTAGACAACATTACATTAATGTATTTCGCAACGCTCCCACTGGATTTGACAACATTACAAATGTTACTTCACTAGTATATAGCAGATAGCGATTTATTTACTTCCCTACTCGCTTTAAATGCCCATAAGTAACAATTACTTATGTATTATAGAGAGTGTATGAATTTCTACCATGTAAATGAGAGACTATCTATCATGCTTTCATTAACTTGAAAACTGGCATGCAATTTCCTCCATATTAGGCCTACCATTCAATAAGGGTATTTAGTGCCTACGTTGGGTTAAAACATAATAACTAGGATAAATAAAGATAGTTATTATAATCACAATAAACAAACAAAACACTTGTTTGGTTCTATCGATTATAGCCTTAAGGGGATCGACATGTAAAGAACAAAAGAAGTATTGCTTGCCTAGAGATTGCTAAGAGACTTATTAGTTTGAAAGATGCTCAAAAACTCAAAAAGATTAATGAGATCTACCTGAAACAATAAGTTGTGCAAATCTACTTAACCATTTAAGTTCACTTAAAGATTGATAATTACAATAATCCAATCGCACCTATTAATAGCTTTTCCTTGCACCAAAAAAGGATAGGTATATGTCTCTTTCTTTCCTACAAGAAAACGAGACTTTGTTTGTCAAACAAGCAATAGTTTATGGAACTTTGTTGCAATAATACTTTTAAAAGAATCGCAAAATTCAATTTTAGTATTTTCGATAATATTATCTTTATAGAAAATTAAATACCCATGTTTATAAATAAACAATTAATTTTCTAAAAGCTAGAATCCACCAAGACATACCGCCACCGCATCAGTTGATCTGCTAGTGATGATGATATTCAAGGGGTAATTGACGTTCAATAATTGCATCCAATACAACTTCTAGAATTATGGGACTCAACTTTATATATATCACTTGTGACAACTCAAAAGTGAAAAAGCGAGCATGTTTATCCCATCTATTGCCACGAGTTAAGGTCTCACCTATCTTAACTTGCTTAAGTTGTCCAACCAAAAACCGTGATTATATAGCACCGACGTCTCACAATCGAGTGTATTATATCACCTTGGGTTACAAAATCACCACAGTCTCACGTATGGTGAAAGAGCAAATGCAAGTGCTTTTACACGTTGGATGACAAATAAACTTATTTCAAAGGGTATAAATTTTGACAATTTCAAAACATGTACAAAGAAGCATGCAACATCTTTGTATCATGATAATTTAACAAATTTACTCAATTCGTTAATTATAGACATCACTTATTTAACTCGCAATTCAATTGTATAAATAGTAATATAAAAAAAATTGACGATTCAACATGTATTCTATTTAAAGAAGTTTAATTTTATCACGGGAAAAGATTAAAGAATGATTAAAATCATTCAAACCCTAAACCATTCGCGGCTTCCTAAATAGTATACAAGATAAGGAGACTACAAGTAGTCAGGTATTATAGGGCAATGGTATCTACAAGACCAAAGTCTTGATGAGTCTTCCCGAACCTTAGCCTTGCAACTAGATAGTACTTTTGCAAATTACGTCATTAATAAAATTTTACAACTTTAAAATAGAAAACAAAATATAAACTTGATTCTTGCTAATCACGGCGTGAGTTAGATTTAAAACCATGTAAGGGCGACTCATTTGTTGCCACATATGATCGTGCAAGAACAAGATTATAATAAATCAAATTTCATATACTTTTAGTTTGGTTTATTTTTATTTTTCGAAAAACCCTTTGCTTGAACCATGATATATAACAATTATAATCAAAAGCAAAACAAATAAACATTAACCTAAAACATATACTCAATTAACAATTAATCATATACTTCATGCATACCACATCTATCATGACTTCAATTAAATCAATTAATTAAGAACACATGATCCATGGTAAACTTGCATGATTTCCATGGATCGAACCATAAATTTAACAATTAACAACGTGATAAATAACGACTAATTAACAATTAACAACATATTTATCAACAAAAATTGCATACAACTTAGGGTTTGTCTAATTAATTTTATTAACCCTAATTAGGGTTTATGAAAAACTAATCATCAAATAAAATAATTCAAACGCCATCATAGTAAGTTTACACAATTTTATCTCTTTCGTTATTTTTAATGTAATTAAAAGCTATACGAACGGCTCGTGATGCCACTGTTGGAATTTATAAAAAAACCTTTATCCATATTAACACATTAATAATCACGAGTACGCAGCGGAATATAGGATCACATATAGACAAGTAATTAACATAAACGATAAGGAAGTGCGTACCTTTTAACAACGGATTAAACACCTTTATCGAACCTCCAATAAACGAAACCCCAAAGATCAAACCATGACCTCTCTAAGAGTACGCACACAATACGTTATAGCAAACAATTAAGTATGCTAGTACCAATAGTGATGAAGCAAATTATTATTTGTTAAAACAAATAATAAGAAAACTAACAAACCATGTTGTTATATTAATCCCACAATAAAACAAAAGAATAGCAAATCTGTTTGCTTTCTATCGCAATAAAACCAACCGATTAGTTTTATATTTCTATGGAATCGTAGATTTCTATCTATTGCACCACCTTATAATAATGAGATCTCTCATTATATATAGATGCAAAAAGTCGGTTGTCTTATAGGTTTTGAAACCAATAAGGACATCAAAGCAAAAGCTATCTATTCCATATTTATCCTTTATTGTTATATATATATATATATATATATATATATATATATATATATATATATATATATATATATATATATATATATATATATATATATATATATATATATATATATATATATATATTAATTTTATAGTTAACGTTTAACTATCGTTTGTAAAATCTCGTTAAGTAACTAATTAATTAACGTTCGTAATAGCTTATCACTAATTAATATATTACGCTTAATATATTAACTATAATTGTTTTACGTATTAACGTGTGTGTCTCCTTAGGCTCGGGACGACTTCCGGACATATATTATTTACGTGTACATATTCCTTCACGTTGTTCTAGTAAGTTTTTCTTCAAGAGATTTGAGTCTGAAACAGAAATCTGATGGTCCTAGTGTTAGGTGTCTGGATGAATTATTAATGCCTTGAATGATGATGTGCCTAAGATGAATGTGTTTGAGGGGAATATGTGAAATGTTTTGGCAATAGTGGGGTTTCTACTAATGTAATTAAGATAATGTAGTTTCGGGGGATGTTATGGTTGTTTCCAAGACGAATGTGGATGAGGGTAATACAGGGAATATGTTTTTTTTGTGGGGTTTTCCTGATTAGTAAACGAGGATGTGGATGTGGGGTATATGTTGGTTGGTGTTGATACGAATGTGGTTGAGATAAATATATAGAATGCGTTGGAAACTGATATTGTGAAGGACAAGATGCTCGTTGTACATGTTCCAACGGAGATACCACTTCTAAGATCTGCTTCCAAGGCGGCTTTCAAGGCGAAGTTGGTAGGTGTCAATAAAAAATCTAATCCATTTCTAAGGTCTACTTCCAAGGCCGCCAACAAGCTGGCTTCTAAGGCTGCCAACAAGTCGGCTTCCAAGGCTGCTGGAAAACATGCTTCTAAGGATGCTGGGAAGTTGGATTCCAAGGCTGTTGTCGAGCCGACTTCCAAGATTTCTCCCAACCTGGCTTCCAATGCGCATGTTAAGCGGAAACCGAATGTTTCCTCTATTGCCCCTACAGATGATGTTAAGCTGGTTGCTAAGCGCAAAGCTAATGTTATGCTGGTTGCTAAGCGCAAAGCTAATGTTAAGCTGGAGGATGTGAAAAGATAAAGGGAGGTTGGACATAATTTAATATATGAATATGTTATATATATATTCGTAGTAATTAGTAGCTTTGCGTTCTCCTCGAAGAGAGATTCACAATGAGCTAAAGTATGTCCAAACTGGATTTAATATGAATGAGATATCGTGTCTCAAAGTGAGGCACGTAAAGCACAAAATTTGGAAATAAAATTGTCCCACATCGCTCAAAACATGAAGTGAAAACATGTTTATAAGGAAACCTTGGTTTTTACCTTGAACAATGGTTTGTGGGTTTTTACTCTCACGCCTACACGCGCACAAGGGGTGTAGAAAGTGAGATTTCCAGGCCAAAAACGGCTTCGAAGCTATTGTCCGAAATTCGCTTAGGTGTGGACAGATTACGATATCTTTTTTGCTGCGAATTCAGATTTTTTCCAGATAATTATGTACATCTATTTTTGGAATAGATATTAACTTAGTACGTAAGTTATTCACATAACATTTTCGTGTGTTAAAAAGACAGGAAAAGCTGTTTAATTATATATAACAGATTTTTCTGACTATGGTATATATTTTTTTGAGAACAAGTTAAGTTTTCAATAAAAACATAACCTTTCTCATTCAGTTTTTAGAGACAGAAAAACTACAGCTCTATCACCAGTATTATTCCAGCAGTTTGTCGATCAGAAACACACAAGGCTTGCGTGATGTTTCAGGCAAGTTTGTCCAATGACGTTGTATCCTGAGAAACAAACGACAAATATGTTTTAAGGGAATCTTGTTCAACACGAGCCTCATCTCATACCTTTATTGCTTTTACTTATTATAAGTTATTTAATTTCTTTTCTTTATTTTTTGTTAATTGTTATTACTGTAATTCGATTTATTTAATAAAAGTATACAGTTTACCCTACAGAGCCAACTCATTTAAGTGAATGTGTTTTTCAACCACCATAAAAGATTTAGGGTCGGGCCATCGCCCGTGGTTGGGATCTTGCTCCAAATGAGTTATTCGTTTTCCGACCAAAACCAACTGACACAAAGATTAGCCAGAGTCATTGACTGTTAGGTTCAACCGTTTCTTAACTAGCAACTGTTTACTAATAGATGTTTTAGTTTCATTTGATATTAACGAAAACAAACAATATTTCTTCTTTTGGCCTGTCATTTGTTTTTTGATCATCTTATCGTAATACAGATTTCATGTAACTTAGGCAATAAGTTAGGCGGCCACAAAACCCGACTTTAGACTTACTAATCTATCATCTAATATAGTTGTCGAGATATTTATTTTGAAAAGCGAATTACACACTATTCAATCAAATACAATGTATTTAAGATTTTCTTCACCCTAACCTCTACTACATACATGTATTATAAGTTATATTGTGATTTTAATAATACGTTGACAATGATTAGGGGGTGTTTACTTTTCTTGATGTGGCTCTTAGTGTGAAAAGTTGTGGGCTCAAATTCCTTTCAACCACTTGTTCTACACTCACATAAAAAACTCTCTCTTCCCACTAAGAACCTAATTAAGATGCTAATATGATACCACTTAAAAAAGTAAACAAGCCCTAAGTAATGTCTCATCCTAAATATCTCTAGTGATACACATAGTATAGTTTAATAGAAATATCATACTTTAATAGAAATATAAGTATTAGGGTGATAAAAGTAAGAACCTAAGGTGGTGTTTCTTTTTATTGTTAGATTCTATTATTGAGAATAGTATTAGCTAGATGACTATAAATTATTATCAGCATTAGGTGTATTTCCTTATATTGGTTTTCATGATATGTATTCAGTTGTATTTTCTTATATAGGCTCTAGCTTAACATTATATATTGTAATGTGTGTTGAGGAAATAAACACAGAAAACTATTTTACTATTCAACATTCTTAAATGATATCAGAGCGTGATTAGAGCTCTAGGTACACAACCCACCACAAAAAAGTTATGCTCCGATCATCGGTTTTTCTCTGATAATTCGGAGGGATCCCGCTTAATTTTTTCCGCTTTATTATTTTTCATAAGTAGCCTTTATCTTTTTAAATAAATCCCAACATCATTGTCTCATCATCATTATTCTTGTTTTACGGCCAGAAATCAATGTCATTTTTCAAAATTAGTTGGGCAAAAAATGTCGCTTCTAACCTAAAGGCAAAGCAAGTCATGACGTAAAAAAAACGTCATGCAAGGGAGGAAGCCGCAAGCAGTAACTATGACGTCGAATACAATTATTCTTCTGTCTCAACAAACAAAGAAAGTGATCGAAAAAGAGGCTTTTGACATATGTTCCAGTTTGTCCGTCGAGGAGCCTGACGTTCAAAATGCGGGGGAGTATTAGCTAGATGATTATAAATCATTATCTGTATTTTCTTATATTAGTTTCTATGATAAGTATTGAGTTTTATTTTCGTATATAGGCTCTAGCCTAACATTATATATTTTAATGTGTGTTCAGGAAATAAAAACATAAAACTATTTTACCATTCAATATTCTTATAAATAGAGGTGGGATCACTTAATATTTTAATATTTTTTAATAAATCTTTCATATTCATTAAGCATAAAAACTTCACTAGTAATCATTCTGAAGTATTAAGAGATGAAGAACCCATTTGTCTTATTTAGAAAAAAAAAAAAAACAAGACCTAATAAGCGTATTCGCATAATGTTGTTGACAAGTGTAAAAGAATGGATAATCATAGTATAGCAAAGTCGGTAGAATTCAAAAACTAATAAAGTTGATAGTAACTAGCTAGCGTTTATATATAGAAACCTTAGCATGACTAATTAGTGAAAGCAATGTGTTTAGTTTAGGGTTTGCGTTAGTAGATAGAGATGTCAAGTATTCCAGTTGATCATATTTTCATTTAGATTATTATTTTGAAACATGTGTACGTGGCATGGACACACAGATAAGAACCGAGGCACCAAGATTTTTAATATCGTTAGAGAGGGGTATCATGACAAGGTAATTTCTTAAAATTTTGTCTAAATATCGTTAGAGAGGGGTATCATGACAAGGTAATTTCTTAAAATTTTGTCTAGTTAGCTGTTAATTCAACGTCACATCATATCAAAACAACTACTGTAATTAATAAAAATACCCACTCATTCACAACACACCTAACCTCTCATCACTTTGGCCCCACCACTATCATTTTTTTTTTCTTTTTTTTTTCATTTTCACACAAATAAAATAAATACAAATACAACAATAAACTTTAAAACATTACAAATACAAAAATAAAAATTAAAAATACGGAAATAAATTAAAAACGATACGAAAAAAAACAACGAAAAATTAAAAACACAACAATTAAAATAACTACTCCCGGGAGGATATCGGACCATGATTTCCTCTTGTTTTCGACGCACATACGACATCTTTGGTTCCGGCATTGATTCGTAATCAAGCGCGAGAAACTGGAAGTCGACCAACTCCATCTGCCTCTATGTGAGTGCCTGTTTGGTATCATACGCGGTTTTAGCTGAGATAAATTTTTGATGCATTGTAGTTGACAGTTCTGCCTTCGATGACCCCGACGATCCTCCGGTTCCCTCACTTGACTCAGATCTTGACTTCTTAGCGGGTCGATATCTTCCCTCGGGTCGAGGACGTTCATCAGGACCGAATATTTTGGTGTGATCATCCGCATTAACAGCTTTTGCCCCGACAAACTTAGGGTGTTCTTTGAGGATCTTCCACAACTTGTGATTTTTTGCTTTGTTTTTTCTATGTCATCATTATCGGCATCTAAATTAACAGCTTGTGATTTTTTTGCTTTGTTTTTTCTGCTTTTGCTTTTTTTGGCTGGTGATCGTGAGGCCGGAACTTTGAATTAGGTTTCCGGTACATTTTGTTGGCTTGGGTAATTTTGAAATTGGCTTTGAAACTGTGCTTGTTGAAACAAGATTTGTTGTTGATGGTAAATTTGTTCGGGAGTCATTTGGGGAAAATAGTTTGGAGGAATAGGTGGGTACGAGAATTGGGAGCCGGATGGAAATGGTGAGCCGAATGGAAATTGAGACCCAGATGAAAATTGTGAGCCGGATGAAAATTGTGAGGCGGATGAAAATTGAGACCCGGATGAAAATTGAGAGTCGGAATGAAATTGTGGGGTGCCGGATTGAAATTGTGCGAAGACAGGAGAAGTTGATACGGACATTTGTGAGGATGATGTAGACGGGTTTGACGATGGTGTCGAAGGGTTGCTAGTGTTGAGAAGTCCGGTGAAGTTGAGTTGTGGGTATTGATCATTTGGTATGTTAGACATTTTTTTGTTGGTGATTTAGAGAGATTTTGGAAAAAATTGTGTTTTAAAATTGGGAAGAAGATGTGATATATATATATTAGTTGTGTAAAAAAAGTTGAATTAAAAAAGTTACCGTTGGCTTGGGTAACGGCCAGTTTTGAGTTAGTAGTCTCGTCGAAGAGATTTTGGTTTTCCGAAATTATAACGACGAAGAGGGGTGGGTGTGACAACGTGGCTCAGCGAGGTCGACGAGCCTTCACGTGGGATCGGCTAAGGCTTTTAAGCCGTGATACCCCTCTCTCTTAGAGGATGGTCCATCAACATTTCCACATATCCCTTTATCACTTAGTTTCTTTATTTGAAATTATTATCATGTTTGGAAATATCGTGCCGTTCCCAAAATGAGTTGATTATGAAGTTGCCTTTTAAGGAAACTTTGATCATATATAGAGGCATGGACACACAAATAAAATTAAGGATTCTGCTGGTAACTTTTCTTGATCGTCTTAACCTTAGCATGTACATTAGTATAATCTTAATAAGAAATTAAAAAAGTATATATCCCACTTGTGCAAAAGACCAAAATGAAGGTTGACATCATGGGTTGTAGTGGCGAAAAGCCAAAAATGGTGGGATTTGATTTTCCGCCATCAAAATAATAGTTGACTCGTTGTTGGCGAAAAAAATTATCTACAAACTAAAGAAGTAGGTCATTTTAATTGTTGGAGGGCATGTTTAACGGCAAGGATATGAGTGTTTTGTAGCAAATAAAATATCACTCTTTCGTAATGAGTACAATATTTTAGCTCTTTGATTTACATAACTAGGTAAGAAGACATAAAAACATAAAGTAAAACCAGGTCTTCATATATCAACACAAGTTCCACATCTACATGACTAAATATAAATATATAATACATAGATATTGGTTGATTCAAAGATCATTACCGTTCTAATATAACTATTAAGAACATCATCACATGAAACCAGTTAAACCAGTAGCGGACGCAGACATCGGTTATAGACTTACATAGTATGCACTTTCGAAAAACCGGTTTTTCATTTCCGAAAGGCCTCTATTATTGGTCTCTCCTGACCAGGGACAGAAATATTAATCCTAAGGGATGAACTTTGTTTTTTTGTTGATTTTGCTTCCGATTTGTCGATGTTAGGGCCAGACATACGTTGTGTTACGTCCTTGAGTTTCATTTTCTTCTTCAGGCTTTGTTGCTGGTTGTTTAGCTGTGCATAACTGAATCCAAGTGAAGACATTATTGATTGATTGATTTAATTTGCTATGTTTGTGACTTGCAAAATCTATGTGTTGAGAATGGTATTTATAGGAAGAAAAATCTAAAAAGTGCCAATGATTTACTGTACTATAGCAATCCATGGGCTGATTGCTAAATGCTAAGTATTGTACTACTGTATATTTTAAAGTTTAAAAAGATAACAGATCATCATTTCTTGTTGTAGAAAAAATGTTCTTTTTTATTTGTGTTGTTTTAAAATACGGAGTAATTGTTAATTATGTATTTTTAAAAATGAAAGTGGTTTTAATGAGCAATAATGATATTTAATTGTTGTAAATTGTATTTAGTGAGATCAAATTGAAAATGAATATTTATTTTAAGAGGAGTGAAAGTGATATATGTATTTTTACTTGTATTTTATATTTTTGTTCTTATTATAAATAAAACTTCAAATAATGTTCATTGTAAGCATCGTTGATGATTTTAATGTCACATGTTATTTTAAGGGCCGTCTCGTGGATTTTGGTGGCCTCGTGCCATCACCGCCAAGAGGCTCTTTAACACAAAAATAAAATACACGTGCGTGAAAACTCTATGACTTGATTAACCTCGAGCATCATATTATCTATATATGTAATAGAAGGACATGAAATTTAGAGGTCCTCGTCAAGCGATAGCCCTGTACGACCGCACCTATTGCACTCCCCTATAGACGGCTTAAGTAATTATAATTTATTAGAAACAATTGCAATTTCATATTAAGCTCAAACACAAGTAAGAGAAATGTGAAGTACCAACTCGTTTAAGTGAATTCGTTTTTTAACCACCACAAAAGATGTAGGGCCGGGGCATCGCCCCTGGTTAAGGATCTTGCTCCAAATGAGTTATTCGTTTTACGACCAAAACCGACTAACACAAAGGTTGGCCAGAGTCACGACTCGTAGGTTCAACCGTTTTTTAACTAGCATCTATTTACTAATAGATATTTTAGTCTCATTTGAGATTAACCAAAGCAAACAATATTTCTTCTTTTGCTGTGTCATACTGTATGTGCTTTGGAAAGAATGCTTCTGTTGTCTTATCTTAATAAAGATATCGTGTAACCTAAGCATCAAGTTAGTTGGCCACAAACCAGGATTGTGCTAACTAATCTATCATCTAATATAAGGGCCGAGATATATATTTTGAAAAGTGAATTATACACTATTCAATCAAATACATAGTACGAAGTATTTAAGATCATCATCAATAAGTTATATTTTGATTTTAATAATAAGTTGACAAATTAAGTAGTGTCACGTCCTAAAATATCTCTAATGATACACACTATATAGTAGCTAACTCAATAAACTCAAAATGATTATCCAATAAGAGAAATATCATACTTCAATGGGAATATAAGTATTTGGGTGCTACAAGTAAGAACGGAAGAACCTAAGAAGCATATTCGCATAATGCAGTTAACAAGTGTAAAAGAATGGATAACATAGTATAGCAAAGTCGGTAGAATACATGACTAAAGTTTATAGAAACGTTAGCATGACTAATCAATAAAGCAATGTTTTTGTTTTTGGGTGTACTTTATATTGAGATATCATTTGTCTATACTTGTCTATATATCCTCACACAAGAGCAGAATTACTTTAAGTTAGACCACAGTTTCATTTAGATTATAAGAGATATACGATTTGAAAGTATTGGTTTCACTCTTATTATAGTTGTTTGTTTAATATGTTTGGTTCAAGAAAATAAGTATCAAATCCTCAAATCTAAGAATATTGTAAACCAACTAAAAGTGAGGATTACAAACCCATTTCAATAACTATATAATCATTCCTACTTATTGTCGTGCCCCTCTCGATTTCACAAGGTTATAATCGAGATTTTTGTCGAGACACGTCTGTGACATTATGAACAAAAAGCCCCTTGGGACATGTACATAATTTATTCATCGAATTGAAGGTACGTGGCAAGATACATAGATAAGAACCGAGGCACCCCAAAGATTTTTAATATCAGTAGAGGATGGTCCATAAAGATTCCACATATCCCATTATCAACTATTGACTCTCCATCACTCACTTTCTTGATAAGAAATAATAATAGTTGTTACCTTTATTTATAAAAGGTTCTCAATGACAAATCTGCACGTTGTTTTTTTAAAACCATGGATGCCTCTTTCATTTTTTTTCCTATTCTAGGACAGAAAAACGAGCTTTATTAATGCTGCATGCAACGGTGTGGGTCGGGGTCGAGTTCAACCGATGTCGCACTCGGTCAGTCTGTTGCAGCGATCAAATTGACTGAATTGAATGGGGTAAATCGATCTTGGAGGCGACCTAGTTGAAACACACAAAAAGTTTTAATCTTTTGAATTTCCACTGTTTTAAATAAAAAAACTTTATTTTTCAAAATTTAAAATTTAAACCATGTAATCATACCCTATTTTATTTTCTTTGTGATTATTCAAATTCGAAAATTAAAAACGTAAACGTAAACAATTTTTATTCGAAAATTAAAACATTTATTTTATATGTAAAATATTAAAATACTCGAATTCAAATACATTATAAAAGTAAATACAGTAAAAGATAGATAAAATAAAATTATGTAATACGATTAGTCAGTGTTCGAATCCAACTGACCAGAAAACTCCCAACGGAATTGCTCTTGATAAGTTTCTTCGGCCATAACATTCTCCTCCACTCCTTTTGTGCCCTTTCTTGTTCATCTAACGTTTCTCTCAATACCTGCTCATCTTGGTATAGTTGACGAAACTGAATGTCATTAAGTAAGCCATTTAAGTTGTTTTGATAGGGTGGATCGAGAGAAACATATCGGCGTCGATGTTGTTGTAATAAAGAACCGATATGAGTTTGTGATAAAATTTCTTCAATTTTGTTAGGAGTGAGGTTATTCAGCCATTAAGTTCTATTTTGAATTTGAGCCTCCAATTTAGAAGACTTTCTAAACAAGGCTCTTGTCATATTGAAATCATTGTCAGACTCTTCTTTAAGAAACGTGTCGATTAAAACACGTTTGTCTGAAGAAATATCACATAACTTCTCATACGCAGTGCGCAGTTTGATTTTAACGTTGAGCAGCATCAAAATCAAAAGTTAACTTCGTAAGCGCAAACTGATGACGTCGTTCTTCATTGATTTGTTTTTTAATCATAGCTTTAATCTCGTCAACGGTGTGTGGAGGGAGCACACCATTTGATTTTTGAAGTTGTGTGTGAAAATATTAAAAGTTAAAAAGTATTGGTAGATAGTTGTGTGTGAAAATTTTGTGTATGAAAATGTGTTATTTATAAAGAAAGAAAAGATGAGTTTTTTATTGAATAAAAAATATAAAAAAAAATTGAACTAGGTCGCCTTGTTGGGACAAATAGGTCATTTTAGGTCGCCAGAGAAAGAAAGCTGATATAGCAGAAAAATGAAGGTTGCACTAGGTCGCTGTTACAGGTAGCCTAAGAAAATGACTGTAATACTAAATGCATCAGACATAAACATGTATGGATTACAACGTTAGACGCAACGAAACATTACAACAAGCTTGTAAAACTACATTGTAACTCAACAAAACATCACGACAATTTTATAAGACTATATTGTAAACCTGTAGGAATCATTTTATAATCCATCATTATTTATAGATCACAAAAGACTATAATCTTATTGGATCTGTAACCCCACGTCGCGCTTGGGCCCTTATATCATTTGACACTACCGGCAGTCTGAGCGACAAAATTGCTAAGGTTCGTGACTCGACTGGAAAACAAGAAAAGAAAAGAAGAAAAAATGCATAAAACTATAATCACAGCAGCACATGGCCAAAGGCATTGCACACCAGCACAACATCCACAAAGCAGCACACAACATTCGATTCCTCTTCCTGAACCTTTATTGTATGAATTTGTTACCTTAGCACAAACATCCAACCAAATATACAATTGTGTGAATTTGTGAGGTTAACACAAATCACCAACACAAAAAGATAGAATATACGAGCTTAATTATTTTGTTTGTTTGTTGAAGCGACAGATTAATGGTTTTTTTTGTGGGTCAAGGGTTTCCTTGGTAAATTTTACTACTCCAAAAGAACGTTAAGTATAAAGAATGTTGGTGAATGGTACATATCCGCCCGCTACATAGGCAAACAACTCTCTACTAGGAAGAAATCACATAAAATTACTATAGTCACATATAACACAAAGAAAACTAATATTTCTTACTTCCACAAACTCTCATTCCAATATTACAAACAATATTCTGGATGCCTCCCTGAATATCTTTATCATCATACATATCATCATCATCATCATATGAGTCACAGTCATCAGAAACATTCTTGTAAGAATCATTTAATTGTTCTCATATACTATTAGTTCCATATCCCATATCCGACAATTTAGATGCGAGAAAATTTGTCATATCATTATCCATAGATTCAATTACATTCTCCTCATTTAGTTCACCTAAAATATCACCCTTTTTTTCTTGGAACCGGGTTCCCTTAATCATCCATAAGAGTAAATTTCCATTCCACAATCTTTCTTTTAATCCTGTCAATTTTCTCAAGAATCAAGGTGTTACTAGCCTCCCGACGAAGAGCACATTGCTCAAACATAAATCCCCTGGAAGTATTAGAGGCCCACCATTCGTTCCGAACTCATCATCATTGTCAACAGAATTAAGTGGAACAAAAGAATTTTGAGTTACTAACCTCTTTACTTGCGGTAACCTCTATACTAGACCCTGAAACAACTTGCTTATTCCTACCATTTGAAATATTATTCTTCTTACCAAGCACTCGATATTATTGAGTAACCTTAGGACCAGTCAATTTAAAGTTCACCCTAAGACTAACTGATACACCCGTAGTTGGTTGATTAGGGTTGTTCACATTTATTATACCAGTGGATCTCGTAGCCTTAGGACAGTCGTCAAGTACATGATCAAAAATCTTACAGCTCGAGCATCTGGGGGTTTTCCATTCATATTCACCACAAATCATGTTAAAATAATAACCCTCTCCTTTTAGTTTAGGCATAGCCACCAAAATAGTATCCTTCAACTCTTCATCCGCTTGTAGCTCAGTTAGTGGTCTAGCATTACTTGATTTGCCTGATTATTTCATACATATATCAGCCTTATATGAATCAAGCATCACATGTGTACCAAGTTTTATTGCAGTTTCACTAAGGACCATCTTCACTAAATGTCGTCATATGAACACCATGAAGTTTCACCCAATCCACTTTCTTTCCTACATCTTCTTTCAACATGTTTATATCTATATCTCATTTATTAAGTATAATTGCTTATTACGAATAAACCAGGGACAAGTTTCAATCATATTCATACCATCCATAAATTAAATTGGAAGAAAAATAACTAGGCCGACGAGTTAAGCGTTGATTTAACTAATAGAAATTTACTCCAAGTATTCTTAACATGATTCACACCAACTGGGTAAGCCACCCGTTTTCCCAAGAAACAACCATAAACTGGATTGATTAACCTTTCACTTTTAGTTCGAATAGAATCTAGAGGAACTGTCACTTCACCCTCATTCACCATTGGTGTAACAAATGTACGAAATTTAAGACCATCTCAACTTGTTTTTTATAAACAGATTAGCAAAATACGTCCCTAAGGGTCAGGAGTACAACTCGGAGTTTGCACCTTATAAACACCCATCTTACCCGAATCACCAGAATTTCTCACATGAACACCAATAGAAGGTGTCCTATTAGCACCCTGTTTAGAATTATCATCATTCAAACCAATACCTTGATTAACAAAATTCATACTGATAGGTGTGAAAACACCCATCCTTTTACCACTTATTTCTTGCTAAAACAAGACCAAAACACGTATTTAATGTCATTTGTTTGGAATTATGCGTGGTTTGTGTGTTTGTTGTGTTTTCAGAGCCAACCGGATAAATATTGGAGAAAACATGGGATTGCACGGGTTTTATCAAGGAAAAAGACTGAAGACGAAGTCTATTGTCCAAGAGATGCAAAAGATTTGAAGTCAATGGGCCTATTTGAAGATTTATCGAAAAAAAGGACCAAAGACGGAAGATTTACATGTGTCGAAGAAACTCAAGACTATTAAATGAAGAAATTAAAAGACGAGTTGAATTTATTCGTCGACAAATCCCGAATCAAAATCGAAAACGTCAACTTTTCTGAAAAGACGAGGAGACAAAAAGAAAGGAAGAAAGCCCACTCACCAACCAAGGGAGAAGCCTATAAATACTCCTCCCATTCACACATCCGGCCTCTCTCTTCTTCTTTTTCTGTTTTTAGCTTTCCTAATTCTTAGGAACCATCTCCCTTAAGGAGTGGTTTTTATCTTTGTTTGATTTTTCTTCCAATCTTGTAAGTGTAATCTTTCCTTTTTATTATTGAATCTAAATCATTAATACAAGTGTTCCTTTAATCTTCTCATTCATCTTGATCTTCATCATCTTTTTATTTCAAGTTCTTAAGTTTTTATTTGGTTCAAGTTTGATTTTAAAAAGTTGTTGAATTTATGTTTTTATTGTTGGGATTTGTCACTTATGATATTTAAATGATTTGTGGTTAATTTGGTAAAACCTTTTTGCTTATTGAGTTTGATTTTGGATTGAAACCGAGTCCCCTGTTCTTCGCTTCTACTGTACTGAGTTTCCCAGATTCCGAACAGGAATTCTGGGGTTGTGTCTATTCGGAATATTTCTATTATTCCGAGTAGTGGTTATTTTTCTTGTTTATTCGGAATATCAAATATTCCGAGTAGGGTTTTCTTTTTCTTGGTTATTCGGAATATTTCTATTATTCCGAGTAGTGCTTCTTTCCAAATATTCCGAATAAGTGTTCTGTTTAAAAATATTCCGCATAGGCTGACTTCCATTTCCTCTATTCGGAATATTTTCCATATTCCGAATAGTCCCATTATTCCGAATAGGATCTTGCTTTCCGAATAGGGCTTTTTCCAGATTATTCCGCATAGGGCATTTTTCACTTTTTCCGCATAGCAGCAATTTTTCCGAGTAGGGTAAATGTTCCGCATAGAGTTCAATATTCCGCATAATTGGTTATTCCGCATAAGGGTTTCTGTTAAATTATTCCGCATAGCACAAAGTTCCGGATGGTATTAATTATTCCGAGTAAGGGCAAATATTCCGCATAGGGATCCAGAATTGAGTTTTCCAGTCAGTGTTGAGGTATTTATTCTCAGTTATAATTTTTTTTTAGTTTAATTTAATTACTTCTAGTTCTTACATTTTAGTAGATTTAGACCAAAGCTCCCCCTTTTTAGTCACCAATTACAACGATTCCACTTTTGACCGTGATCGATTCGAGAAGATACCGAGAACGAAACAACGATATATATCAATTGGGTACGAGCAACGCAAAGGGAGATCTTGCAAGCACAAACCTTTTTATTAACCAACAAAAAGTCAGTTATTAAAATAGCGCCGATGCCGGCTCTTTTCGTAAGGATCAACGGTTTCTTGTGAGAAAAATTGGATTTTGGGATCCGTTCTTTCGGGAACGTTATTTTCAAGCACAAAAATTTTCAAAAATCCATAAAAATATAAAATTTTCAAAAAAATACAAAAACATTAAAAAACCTATAAAAACCAAAAATATTTTCTCTTGCATTTTCTTTTTAGTGTATGCGTACTCGATCAACGTCTTATTCAGAGCCCGAGACTCTCAAAGATTTAGATATGGCCGGCGTACACAACAACAATAATAATCCACCCCCCCCAAACAACAATAATAATCAACCTTTACCCGACTTACGCACCATGGAGGAGCTATGTCAACCCACGATGAACGGACGTGGAGGCCCGATTGCACCGATGCATGTCACGGCTCAGGAATTTTCATTGAAGCATCACATGATCCAGCAAGTACAAACGAATCCATTTCGCGGAATTCCGGATGATGATGCCAACCAACACCTCGACAAATTCATTACCATTACCCAGAGCATGAAATCCCCCGGTGTTTCTATGGATGACCTTCGCCTCCAACTTTTTCCACACTCGCTTTCTCACCATGCCGAAAAATGGTTTGACCGTCTTCCTAAGAATTCTATTCATACGTGGAATGACATGACTCAACGCTTTTTATCGCGCTACTTCCCACCATCCATGGTCACTAACCTCCGTAACCAAATCAGTGGATTTATGCAAGAGAATGATGAATCGCTTTTCGATGCTTGGGAACGATACAATGATTTGATCGACCGGTGTCCTAATCACAATATGCTCCCCGTCACTCTCATTGATACCTTCTACAATGGTCTCACCTTTCGCGATCGTGACACGATCAACGCCGCCGCCGGTGGTAATTTTATGAAAAGGAGACCGGAGGAGTGTCGAGAGTTAATTGAAAACATGACTACTCACCACAAGAATTGGGATTCATCCGCATCCTCAAGATCTAACTCGAGAATCAATGTTTCTTCTACTACTTCCAATCCTGAGATGACTGAAATTTCTCGACAACTCGCTGAAATGAACAAGAATTTCATGACCATAGCCACAAACCACTTTCAACAAGCTAAAGCCGTTGCTATTTCTTGTGACACATGTGGTGGTCCTCATTCTTATAATGATTGTCCTTCTACTCAAGGCAATTATTCTGAAAACGTTAACGCGGCATACGGTACTTATCCCACGGGAGGCTATCAAGCTCGCCCTCAAGGAGACCGTAGCTTGCTAAGTTATCGTTCCAACAATTATCTTGCTCCACCCGGTTTCCCTCCTGCAAACCAAAACCAACAACAAAGCTATAACCGAAACAACCAATCCCAACCTCGTGCTTAAAACCAATATCCATCCCAAAGAAATACCTACCCAACTCAAGGAAATTCTCAAGCTTACCAAGCTCCACCTCTCAATCAACCGATGGCAGTGAATCCCGACGTCGAGTCGTTCATGAAGACTAATCGTGAGATGGTAACGAATCTTCAGAGTCAATTTGTCAATTTGAAGAATGACATGGTGAAACAAGGGAGCGATATTCGAGCCGAGCTACGGAATGATATGGCCAAACACAGCGATGCTATTAATGCCAACATGCAAAACTCTTTTAATAATCAAGCTGTTCACCTTCGTGATATGATTGGTTCGCTCATCCAAGGTAATCAACCCTCTTCTTTGGGTACTCTTCCGAGTAATACCGTTGCGAATCCAAGAGGGGAGATGAAAGAAATCACCACTCGTAGTGGAAAAGGTTATATGGAACCCGAGCTTCCTACACCTCCATCCGTGATTGTGAACAAGGAAACCGAGCAACTTTCCTCACCTCCTTCACCTTCTATCCCCATTTCCCCACCACCCGTGATTGTGAGTGATCCTATTCCCTTAAAGCCTTCTTCTTCATCCAATATCCCTTATCCTTCAAGGTTGAGGAAAAAGAAGCAAAAGAGCAAGGATGATATTCAGGTTTCCAACTTTCTAAAAATGTTTAAACAATTGAATTTTAACATCTCCTTTGCCGAGGCTCTCGCTCACATGCCCAAATATGCTAAGATGTTTAAAGATCTTCTAAGTGATAAAGAAAAGCTTCTTGACATTGCTCAGACCCAACTTAATGAGAACTGCTCCGCAGTGCTCTTAAGGAAATTGCCCACCAAACTTGGTGATCCGGGTCGCTTCTTGATTCCTTGCAACTTCCCGGGAGTAGAGAATTGCATGGCCCTAGCTGATCTAGGTGCCAGTATAAACTTAATGCCTTTAAGTGTTTGGAAGCAATTATCTCTCCCCGATCTAGTCCCCACTAAAATGACTTTGGAATTAGCCAACCGTACGGTTGCTTATCCAGTGGGGATAGCCGAAGATGTCTTTGTTGGCGTTGATAAATTCACCTTCCCGGTGGATTTTGTCGTCGTTGACTACGAGATGGACCCTCGTGTTCCATTAATCGTTGGACGTCCATTCCTGAGGACCGGTCGCACTCTCATTGATGTAGCCGCGGGCGAATTAATCATGAGAGTTGGTGACGATCAAATTGTCTTCAACATGGGTAAGATTTCTAAGCAACCTTATTCATATGAGAGTGTTAATGCTATTGATGTTCTCGATGAGGCTTGTGAAGAACATTTTCATGATGCTTGCAAAAGTACTCTCTCTTCTCTATCCAATGTTGAGACCGTTGCCTCAATTGCTCCGGCATTGACTCCTTTTGGAGAAAGTGACTTGGATGATTTCGAAGCTAGCTTGGGTCCTCTCGACATTAAGTATGATAATTCGTCCACCAATTGGGATGAAGATATTCGTACTATTGAGAGACTTCTCAATGAGGACCCATTGTCTCCTCCTACTCCTAAAGAGGTGACTAATGATGATCCATCGTTAGTTTCACCATCTACTGAGGATCCTCCTACTCTCGAGCTTACGGACCTACCGCCTCATCTTGAGTACGTTTTCCTAGAAGACGACGAGAAGTTACCGGTCATCATCACAAAGGATCTGAAAGAAGATGAAAAAGCCCGACTTGTCGCTGTGTTGAAGAAGCATAAAAGAGCTATCGCTTGGAAAATCTCCGACATCCGTGGAATTGATCCTCATTTCTGCACACATAAAATTCTCATGGAGGACGACTTTAAGCCCACAATTCAAAGTCAACGAAGGGTGAATCCTAAAATACATGAAGTCATCAAAAAAGAGGTTATCAAACTTCTTGATGCGGGTATGATTTACCCTATTTCGGATTCACCATGGGTTAGTCCAGTCCATTGTGTGCCTAAGAAAGGCGGAATTACCGTTGTGCCCAATGCAAACAACGAGTTAATTCCTACCCGTCTCGTTACTGGGTGGAGAGTTTGTATAGACTACCGCAAACTCAATGATGCCACGAGAAAGGATCATTTCCCTCTACCTTTTATGGACCAAATGCTTGAACGTCTAGCGGGTAATGAATATTACTGCTTTCTGGATGGTTTCTCGGGTTATTTCCAAATACCCATCGATCCCCAAGATCAAGAGAAGACAACATTCACTTGTCCCTATGGCACATTTGCTTACAAAAGGATGCCTTTTGGCTTATGCAATGCCCCCGGGACTTTCCAAAGGTGCATGTTGGCTATCTTCCATGACATGGTTGAGCAAACCATGGAAGTCTTCATGGATGATTTCTCGGTCTTCGGGGATTCTTTCTCTTCTTGCCTTGCCAATTTGGAACGTATGCTTAAGCGGTGCGAAGACACTCGCCTTGTTCTGAATTGGGAAAAATGCCACTTTATGGTAAAAGAGGGCATTGTGCTAGGACACAAAATCTCTAAGGCCGGTCTTGAAGTCGACCGTGCTAAAGTTGATGTCATAGCCAAATTACCTCCACTTTCAACCGTGAAGGGTGTGAGAAGTTTTCTGGGTCATGCGGGCTTCTATCGTCGATTCATTCAGGATTTCTCGAAAATCGCTCGCCCGATGACCCACCTCTTGGAAAAAGATACTCCTTTTATCTTTTCTAAAGAGTGTCTCGAAGCCTTCAATCTTCTCAAGGATAAGCTAACTAAGGCACCGGTCTTGGTCACCCCTAATTGGGAGCTGCCTTTTGAATTGATGTGCGATGCTAGCGACTTTGCTATTGGTGCGGTTTTGGGCCAAAGAGTGAATAAACACTTCCAACCAATCCACTATGCTAGCAAAACAATGATGGGGGCTCAATTGCATTATACAAAGACCGAAAAAGAGCTTTTAGCTGTTGTCTATGCTTTTGAAAAATTCCGCCCCTATCTTGTTTTATCCACCACCATCGTATACACGGACCATTCCGCGTTGAAGTACTTGATGACTAAGAATGATTCTAAGCCAAGACTTCTCCACTGGGTTTTACTCCTTCAAGAATTCAACATTGAAATTCGTGACAAGAAGGGTGCTGAAAACCTGGCCGCGGATCATCTGAGCAGACTTGAGGATCCATATCAAGGGGACCATCCAAACAAAGAGATCAATGACTCTTTTCCCCTTGAGACCTTAATGTCTATAAATCTCAATCTTGATGGCACCCCGTTGTTTGCCGATATTGCAAACTACTTAGCGGGTGGTGTTCTCATCCAAGGGTTAACATCCCAACAAAAGAAGAAGTTCTTGCACGATGTTAAGACTTACTTTTGGGATGACCCTTTTCTATTCAAACAATGTGCTGATCTGATCATTCGTCGATGTGTTGACGGACCGACAGCTTTTGAAATTCTCCAAGCTTGCCACAAAGGACCCACCGGTGGTCACTTTGGTCCCAACTACACCGCTAAGAAAGTGTTTGATTCTGGATTCTACTGGCCCACCATTTATCGTGACGCTCACGAAATGGTTAAGCATTGTGATGCTTGCCAACGACAAGGCAAGATCACACATAAGGATGAGATGCCTCAAAATTTCATACAAGAATGTGAAATCTTTGATGTATGGGGCATCGACTTTATTGGGCCATTCCCTTCTTCTAAAGGCAACAAATACATCCTTGTCGCTGTCGACTACGTTTCTAAATGGGTTGAAGCCAAAGCTTTACCCACTAACGACGCGAGGGTGGTTTGTAATTTCTTGAAACAACTGTTTGCTCATTTCGGTGTTCCTCGTGCTATTAGCAGTGACCGCGGGACTCATTTTTGCAACGATCAATTTGCAAGAGTCATGGATAAGTATGGTGTCAATCACCGTCTTTCCACCGCTTATCGTCCTCAAACCAATGGTCAAGCCGAGATATCCAACCGTGGATTGAAGAGAATTTTGGAACGTACTGTGGGAGAGCATCGTGCCTCGTGGGCCGATAAACTTGATGATGCTCTGTGGGCTTTCCGTACCGCCTATAAGACGCCGATTGGTTGTACACCTTATCGTCTTGTGTACGGGAAAGCCTGCCACCTCCCCATCGAGCTGGAACATAAGGCATACTGGGCCTTGAAGTGGGCTAACTTCGACATCAACAAAGCCGGTGATTTTCGAAAGATTCAACTCAACGAGCTATAAGAATTGAGGAATCAAGCTTACGAGAACTCATTGATTTACAAGGAGAAGACCAAGATTATCCACGATGCTAAAATCAAGAACCGAGAGTTCAACGTTGGTGATCAAGTCTTACTCTTTAACTCTCGGTTGAAGATCTTCTCAGGCAAGTTGAAGAGCCGCTGGTCTGGTCCATTAACCATCGCCAATGTCTTTCCCTATGGTACCATTGAGCTTTCTCAGCCAAATGGGCCCAACCTCAAGGCGAATGGCCAACGTTTGAAATTGTACTTTGGTGAGGACATCTCTCAGGAGATGATTCCATCCCTCACCACGTTTCCCTTGAATTAGTTCGGGACCGAGTCAGGCTCGCGACTCGGTAAACAAAAACAAGCGCTCCTCGGGAGGCAGCCCGAGTATCTATCCCCCTTTCCCGTTTTTCATCATAAGTGTAGGGGGAGCTATATAGGTTGCTTGTTTTTGGATGGTGATGTGATTACAGGGATTATTGCACTCTTGGAATCTTTGAAGAACCGTGCTCCCATGTTATCCACAATACTGGTTCTATCTCTACACTATCGTGATCCAATTATCTTCATATTCACATTTGACATTGATCACTTTAGTCGTCCCTTCCTTAGCTTGATTTAACCAACGTGCACAATGTCATAAGTGTAGGGGAGCCTTTTCCCACATGCTTAAACATTGAGGACAATGTTTATCTTAAGTGTAGGGGGACTTCTATCGAAGTTTTAAGTGGGCTTTTCCATTAAAATGCCTTCATTTAACCGGAAAATCATCTTTTTCAACATTTTTCAAATTTTTAATCAACTTTGGCCATTTTGTCGTAATTTTTAAATTTTTATTTTGCTTTCATATGTGTATATTCCGCAATAAATTCAGAAAAAATTAATAAAATAGTTTTAGCAAGTTTAGATATCTTAGATATATTAGGCCCGTTGTGAATATTTTGACTCAACCCGAATAGACTTATCCAAATTTATTCTAGCTAGTATCCTTAACCAGGTAGACCTTAATTGGTTTATTAGGCTAAGTGTCCACGAGTCTCATTATTTGAGATTTTAAACTGTGGAGGACGAGAAATGATAGAGTCAATTATAAGTCGGTATTCTTGCGCAAGCTCACTTGGTGTAATTATTTGCCTATTCTCCCATCACTTGCTAATAACTTATCTGCAATAAGTAAGGTCGTACGATTTGAAAAGTTACTTAGCTTCTAGCCCAAGATCGTTTAAAAGTTGCTCGTTAATGACGAGAGTTCATAGCCAAGGCATAACTTATGAAGCGGGGTGCGAAGATTGGCGAGTCCAAAAAGGCCCTAACAAGGCATGAGGATTCAATTTTATTGCTGAAGATCCAAAAGTGATGTGAAAAGCATTATTCTCAAAATCAATATGAAGGATCAAGACTCACGACGAAAAGCAATCAACTCCCATAAAGATCATAGAGAAGTCTATCCGAAAAGACCCTAACAAGGTATGAGGATAAATAGATCCAAGTCCGAAAAGGAGGCGGATCATTGTATCTCAAAATCCCAATTAGAGATTGAAGAAATAATCATGAAGTTGTGGTCAACAAAGTTGGAGTACCCCTCAAAAGTCTCCAAAGTGAAGAAACTCTATTATGATGAGAAGACCATTGTCTCAAGAACGTCTCTCGAAGATATGAAGTATGAAGTACATGCCAAATATCGGCCCGAGAAAGGTCTCAAATCGTGAACCGAGTTATGCCAAGATATGAACTTTTTGATATCCCGAGAAGCAGTTTTAAGAGATTTTGTCCTTTAGCTAACTATTGATCAAATCGTCCTACTTTGCTTTCAGCCTAAATAAACTATCGAAATAAGTCCAAAAATGCATCTTCATGATCATTCTAAGACAAAAATAAAATATAAGAGATACACCTAGGAATAAGGGAGTTTAAGCATTTAATTAAGCCATGTGTGTAAGTGTTTGAATTGCTAACTTATAATAACAATGATCTCGTTTTTAAGCTTAGTTTGGGGAACGTGAAACTTGAGGGTGATAAATCTTCGCAGCACCAAAGCCCTAATGTAAGTCCTCGATCTCTTTACAAGTTATTTCCACATAGCTATGTTCTATCCTTTTGTTTACTTTAAAAGTTTTAATTTCTCTTAGTGCTTTAATTTTTGTTTAGTAGTATTTGAATAAGGCCAAGGTTAATTAATTATGAGAAAAGTGTAAAGTTGCTTTATCACTAAGCATTGCATGAGGGCATGGCAATGGTTAAGTGTAGGGGATTTGATAGGTGTGAAAACACCCATCCTTTTACCACTTATTTCTTGCTAAAATAAGACCAAAACACGTATTTAATGTCATTTGTTTGGAATTATGCGTGGTTTGTGTGTTTGTTGTGTTTTCAGAGCCAACCGGATAAATATTGGAGAAAACATGGGATTGCACGGGTTTTATCAAGGAAAAAGACTGAAGACGAAGTCTATTGTCCAAGAGATGCAAAAGATTTGAAGTCAATGGGCCTATTTGAAGATTTATCGAAGAAAAGGACCAAAGACGGAAGATTTACATGTGTCGAAGAAACTCAAGACTATTAAATGAAGAAATTAAAAGACGAGTTGAATTTATTCGTCGACAAATCCCGAATCGAAATCGAAAACGTCAACTTTTCTGAAAAGACGAGGAGACAAAAAGAAAGGAAGAAAGCCCACTCACCAACCAAGGGAGAAGCCTATAAATACTCCTCCCATTCACACATCCGGCCTCTCTTTTCTTCTTTTTCTGTTTTTAGCTTTCCTAGTTCTTAGGAACCATCTCCCTTAAGGAGTGGTTTTTATCTTTGTTTGATTTTTCTTCCAATCTTGTAAGTGTAATCTTTTCTTTTTATTATTGAATCTAAATCATTAATACAAGTGTTCCTTTAATCTTCTCATTCATCTTGATCTTTATCATCTTTTTATTTCAAGTTCTTAAGTTTTTATTTGGTTCAAGTTTGATTTTAAAAAGTTGTTGAATTTATGTTTTTATTGTTGGGATTTGTCACTTATGATATTTAAATGATTTGTGGTTAATTTGGTAAAACCTTTTTGCTTATTGAGTTTGATTTTGGATTGAAACCGAGTCCCCTGTTCTTCGCTTCTACTGTACTGAGTTTCCCAGATTCCGAACAGGAATTCTGGGGTTGTGTCTATTCGGAATATTTCTATTATTCCGAGTAGTGGTTATTTTTCTTGTTTATTCGGAATATCAAATATTCCGAGTAGGGTTTTCTTTTTCTTGGTTATTCGGAATATTTCTATTATTCCGAGTAGTGCTTCTTTCCAAATATTCCGAATAAGTGTTCTGTTTAAAAATATTCCGCATAGGCTGACTTCCATTTCCTCTATTCGGAATATTTTCCATATTCCGAATAGTCCCATTATTCCGAATAGGATCTTGCTTTCCGAATAGGGCTTTTTCCAGATTATTCCGCATAGGGCATTTTTCACTTTTTCCGCATAGCAGCAATTTTTCCGAGTAGGGTAAATGTTCCGCATAGAGTTCAATATTCCGCATAATTGGTTATTCCGCATAAGGGTTTCTGTTAAATTATTCCGCATAGCACAAAGTTCCGGATGGTATTAATTATTCCGAGTAAGAGCAAATATTCCGCATAGGGATCCAGAATTGAGTTTTCCAGTCAGTGTTGAGGTATTTATTCTCAGTTATAATTTTTTTTAGTTTAATTTAATTACTTCTAGTTCTTACATTTTAGTAGATTTAGACCAAAGCTCCCCCTTTTTAGTCACCAATTACAACGATTCCACTTTTGAACGTGATCGATTCGAGAAGATACCGAGAACGAAACAACGATATATATCAATTGGGTACGAGCAACGCAAAGGGAGATCTTGCAAGCACAAACCTTTTTATTAACCAACAAAAAGTCAGTTATTACATACCTTTTTTCTCTTTGACGCCACTACCATTCCCTCTCCTCTTAGGACTTAGAAGACCTTTCTCTCTTAATACCAAATTAACTAATTGACCACTTCAATAATGAGAAGATAACCACGATCAAATAATCACAGAATTACCAATACACGAACTGCCTAGCAAAAACATCAACCAGAAAAAACACCGAAACCCTAGAGAAAAAATCAATCGAATACTTAAACCTTAAAAACTGAAACGAATTGAATATGTTGACAAAACATGAACAAATCGATTAGATATTAGAGATAGAAACAAACGAATGAGTATAAAAGGGTGTTTGGGTTTCGTGGGAGTGATAATAAAAGCGACTAAACGAACCCTCAATTAAAGGCGAAAAGCTAACTCAAACCGAGCATAAATCGTGATAACAGATTGCTAAGGGAAATGATTGCAATAAAGATCGTTAAAAGGAATTTGAAAACACACTGAATAAGTATTGAATGTAAATTATGAGAGGGTTTAGTCGCCAAGGTGATAGAAGAGACGATTAGGTTTTTTTCCCGTAGCAGCGAAGCAAAGAAAAAGTAAAAACAAAAAAACAAGAAAAGGAAGGGTGGTATTCAAGCCGTGGTGGTGGTTCTGAATCAAATTGATAGGTTACGGTTATGGTGGAACGATTTTAGGGATCATGGTATGAATTGATAGGTTAGAGTTTAGTTTCAATATATAACGTGTTGATATCATATAAGACTACATTATAAACTCGTGGATATCGTTTTTTATCCGTCATATATTATATATTACAAAAGATCATAATTGTTATAGATCTTAAACCTACAAATCGAGATTTGGCCCTTATATCATCTAACAAAGCAACGGGCATCATGAGACCTATTTAGAATATACTCGAGACATTTTTTTAAGAATGGAGAAAGCTAGTATATATTGATCATTTATATTTTACCTTGAATTCTGTAACATAGGTAAAATTAACAAGTATAGGTGTGATCACGTATTCAACTACTACACAAATATGCTATGCAACAAAATCTCGTAACGAAAAAACGTTTTTTTTTTTTTTGCAAATTTGCATTAGTTTTTGCAATGGAATACCAAAAGTAGTCGTTTCAATTGAGATGTATGGCATATTAGCATAATCATATGTAAATATTCACATCTTGAAAGACAATGTCTTTTAAATTGAACTCCTAAATTAGAAATAAAACTTGAATGTTTACTATTTGGGATAGGAAACTTGTTAATAAAGTGATTGGCCTTTAAAACCCATTGTCAATGAAAGCAGAAATGATTTTGACACAAGGAAGAAAAAAAAGAAAAGTTCAACTTACTATTTTGTACCCAATAGATGGATGTGGATCACTCTTGACCAAATTCTTCTAGCAACAGGGGATCTTAAATTTAGCGATGATAATGGATGTCTTCGTTATTGGTCAACTACATGACAATACTTACATGACCTTGTTTTGGACTTAAACCTATAGAAACAACATTTCATCAATAACTCATGGTTAACATTTAATTTTTATTTAATTTGTTATGGAAATGAGCCCCTTAGACATATAACATTCCTATTCTAGAAACTTTTAGTAATTGGGGAAAGATTGAGAATAGCTATTATAAGGGCATCCACTATGTTAAACTTTTAAAAACGTTTATAATTGAATTTTGTCATTAATTTTTAAACTTTTTGGTTTTATAAACCTATACTCACTATGGTTAAACCTTTTAATATTTTATAAACCTATCACATAAACACATGCATTAAATTATGAAGAGGTTCAAGATCTTAGACCTCTTTATAAAAACCAAGTTTGAAATGGATGCTTACTATGGTGAACAAGTTTTTAGACCTCTTTAAGATTTTATAAACCTCTTTATAAACCACCATAGTGGATGCTCTAAGATTTAGAATCTTTTAGTTAACTCTAATTCGTCTCATCACTGTAATCGTGATGTTTCCAAGGATTAAGTTGGAGCAACTATCTTGGGGGTGTCAAAATCATAAGTAAACCATATATTCTACTTCTGTAGCCCATTGTGAGAATTTGAATCATGCCCTCTATATCGAATGAATATTGTTGCATATTTAAAGTATGAATGAAAGAGCTAAAACTATTAATTTATACCTGAAATAAAATATACATGGGCACATTAATATTAAAAAGAATGCAGATTTATGGATGTAGAGCAACTATATAGAAGTTTGACTGTTTTGTTTCATATAATTTTAGGAGAGTGCAAGTTAAATACCAATTTTTTACTTCATATAGAGAATAAAACCATTATAATTATGCATATTGTTTTTTTAGGGGTGGAGGAATGATCCACCCTTGTTTAAGAAATAGATTTATTATGATTTATTAGATAATAGATATGGCCCAAGCCTGATTGTAGGTTTGAACCTATTAAGGTTTCGTTATGTTATGTACACTGTAATCCGTATTGGCTAATAAATGAATTATTTTTTTGATAATATGTTACTTCCTCTCGCTATAGTGTCGGGGTAGAATGTCGTGGATTTGCTAACGTGGTTGGTGAGACTGCATGGATTCACAATATGTTACGCCGAGTTGCATGCTATTTTAATTATTTATTGTCACTATTTTTATTGAGATTATTTTAGTGTCGTGTATTTATGCAAATTCGGTTCAACATTAGTAAATTAAATACATCTAGATTAATATTCATTTGTTAATTTTTTGCGTTGGGGCAAGTGTGTGTTTTTCATGTCCCTTGCGCTTTTAGTATGCGAACATATTCACGAGAGGCCTTCCCATTGCACTATTTCTCTGATTGACCGTTCGAAGACCACCCACTCAAACAACGGGGGATTATAGGCATTCGTTAATCATTCGACCAATGACCGAAAACTTCGCTATGTATTTTCAAGCCTTAGACCATTGACTTTCCTGTAGTTGTGTATTTATAATTTGGCTTAATGATTTTTTTACATTACGGGGATTTCTATAACTTGACATAGTTCATGAGCGGGTTTGAACCCATAACCTAGTTGACCGCATTATATGTGTCTTTTAGTATGTTTTTGATGTATCTATGAGGGAAATCAAATATATAATATATGTTGTTTGTTAGCCATTTTTCATAAAGTAAATAGATCGGTTGTTTCTATAAAGACCTATCTATAAAAAACTAATCTGCTCTACCTATGTTTGAAAATGTGTCATGTAATCGGTTTATTTGGTGAATTAGTCGATTAAAAGATAAGAACTGATGTAATTATTTTTGAAACTAGTTAGACCAGTTTTTATCTAGATCGCTCATCTATATACTACATGTCCCTTTGTTTCCAATTAGTTAAATCAATTTTTAAGAAAATGACACTATTTGTAGAACATAATTAACCTTTTATATAATAGTGTGTCCATAGGATGACCATCTAGATTCGGACCTTGGTATCGAACCCGAACTGTATTGTTACTATATCGAAACTACACCAGCTCTCGATGCACGATACCAGATAAGTACCATGAATCGAGTCAAAAGAATTCACGACCACTAATACATTACCGATACCAAATCCTGATAATACCAAAAAATACTTGAAATTTGAGTAGTCATGTTTTTGAATTAACCCACTTATCCAAACACTCATTAATCCCATTACACGCAAAACAAAGTCCCATTTTTGGCCAGAAAGTAAACCATGTTAGTGAACAAATAGGCCCAAGCCTAGTTTGTGGGTTTAGGGCATTAGGGTTTTACCACTATATATAGTGGATGAATAATACATATCTATCATGGGGTTTTAATCAGTCTAACATGGTAATCAGACACAAACCCTTAAATCTATTTCTCTCATCTAATACTCGGTAATTCTTTTTTGTTTCTTTCTCTCTTCAGTTCATACCTTACAAAACAACACCACCCAAAATCAATAGAAGATAACTCTCTTATATTCTTTGTTAATTATTTAACAAACAAGAAGTTATTGATACCTCCCCCACGTGTTAGTTACTGCCTTCATCAGAAAAATATTGCTAGTGGATTATTTTATAATATACAATTCAATTGTGAATTGGTATTTAGTACTTTTACTTTATCTTGGTGAAATATCTTTTGACGTTTTCGTTGATAAAAAAAAGATTACTCTTCTTAGTCGATATGTTGCCGTCTACGTGGTTTCATCAAATCGGTCAAGCACAACCGATGTCACTTACGGTATCTCAACAAGTTGTAGACCAACCAATAGGACACATACCGACTGTTGATACAAAAGTTGGATGATCCTTGGTAGACCTGAATTAGACTTAATTCGGGTTGGCTGGAGTCCGGCTCCTACACCAAGTGAAATATCTGTTTGGGATCATGCACACTAAAATAACACACATTATACTTATCGTGGGAATGTATCCCACGATTAAGCTCTGGCGTGAGAGTAAGTAATCGGTTAAGGTTTAAGAATCGGATGAGTTGTGAGTGTGTAGAATGTAATACCTTTGTGGAACCCATGAGGTTCCTTATATAGGCAGTGAAACCCTAATGGGCTGTCACTGATGCTTCGGCCCCAAGGAAAGGATAAGTACCAGAATTAGATTGATTTTTATCTTCTAATTATGGTGAGTGAATATCCTCTTCTTTGGGGTAAATCCTAATCATAGTAAGAGTATGATTCTGTCTAACCCTGTACCGACCATGTCGGGCCATGGGCCGCACACATGTGTGCGGTTACTGTTCATCTAAGTCCATAAGCTTAAATGACATTAATCCCACTCATCAGTAATGGGCTGGATGCGGGTAGTACCCGTGGGCCGGGTTCATGACCCGGCTGGGGACTATACGTCATCATGTTCCCCCAATCTAGTTGTTACAGCCGTAGGCGTAACCTCTAGACTATACAATGTCACGTAGACATGTTTGTTGTAATTATCGGCCGCACTCCAAAATAAGCCGACCGAGACAACTTTAATGAATGCATTAATGGTAGTCAATAGTCGGACGCACACCTTCAAAAGTGCACCAGAAAGGCCCACCCTCGAGCCCCGTTAAACTGTCAAGAAGTGACCTGTGGGTCCCTTCTAACGTTTCAGAAGTGTCAGAAATCCCATCCGTTGGATGGGCGTAGTGGCTTATACGTGGCGAACATCAATGCTACCTTGGAAATCGAGGCAACCCTATATAAGAGTTGGTGTGTGCTACTGTTACACACACAGTTTATATTTAATTCCGCCATTATTATTCCCAAGCTCATTCCTTCTTATGTTCGCTTCTTATCCCACGGATTTTCTCCACTGCAGGTTATATCATCACGCCTCTCAAATCCTTTTTATAAACCATGGTGAAGGACAATCCTCTTATTACGGATGTCCTTAACGTGATGCCTACGGAGAAATACATAGACTTTTTGTCTAAGTATTATATTCCTGAAAGCGTACATCCGACCTATCCAGGTGATGGTGAAGCGACTACGGATGCTCCGAAGGGAAAGATAGGCGTGTATACGCGCCTACTTGATTCGGCTAACTACCGCATCCCCTTATCTAAGTTTTTAGTAGATCTGCTTCTATATTATGACTTCCACATAACCCAACTTCACCGCATAGGGGCATGTAAAATCAACCAGTTTGAGATTACCTGTCATACTTGTGAGGTAACCCCGACCGTGAATCTATTTAGGGATTTTTACTATCCCCAACTGGTGAATGGGTGGATATCGTTTAAGAAACGATCCGCGAACGCCTCCATGACTTATAAGAAACCCTTAGATTCCCTCAAGAATTGGTACGACCATTATTTTTTCGTAGATGAGAAAGTATTCCCCACCCCTTTTGTCCTCAAAAACAGAGCACCCAAAGACTATCCTCCCAAATCAAAGGACTATAGTAGTACGGATTTGAAAATGTTAGACACCCACCACACAGAATTCCATAGGGGCCTGCCGGAGCACTTCCTGTGCCTAGTAGGGATCAGCTGCTACTACTATGGGAGGGAGTATAGATATCCGTGCTTTCTGACCGAACATAGGCAGGGTAGGTCTTCCATACTGTAAATACAAACATGTCTGATAGTACTTTGTGAAATTACTAATCCGTGTGTATGCCTATGTCCACAGAGTTGAAGATGTTTGGCTTGTTACGCCAGGGCGATCCAAGCAAAGTTCCTGAAGGATCACGACCACTGAAAGAAGGTGAACCCCCCTTGCTAGAGGCCACCATCAATATGACTATCCTCTAGAAGAAACAACTGAGCAGCGATCTGACGAGGAAGAGCCCGTGATCGAGAAGTCTCCTCTAGACTTCCACAATGAAGATGGTGAGAAGCTATTACTGGATAATGCCGCACCGCACCAAGACGAGGAAGAAGAAGAACTCACCAATCCAGCTGACAACCGCACTGGTGAAGAAGATGGAACAATGCAGGATTCTAGGTCCCCTCAGCCATCAAAGCCCAAGTCCAGAAAGCGTAAGACTACTAGGAGGGTAGCAAAAAACCTGGAGGCTGGGGCAGGGGCGCACAATGCTCCCCCAAATAAGCTAAGGAAGGATCATCCGCAGTTTCAGGAAGAGAGCAGCGCCTCTACTGCCCAGGTCGACCCTTCGCTGCGTGCAGATGAGCAAGTCTAGATGGCCACCCCTGTGAATGTCGTGGCTCCTACCATCACGGAACCCGTGACTGGCACTATGTAAGTACCCATTAATACTCCAAAGGATATAAATCCATAAACAGAACTAATAAGTGTGTTAATAACAGGGCGGACCCGTCGACAGTAGCCCAAGAGAAGGAGGTGGAAAGGGAACCCTCACCAGTGACATCAATGAGACCTCCATCCCCACCCGTAACTCATGCAGAGGAGCCACGTCCTGAGGGACCCGACACCAGCCTTCGCCTAGCCTGGAATTTGTCAAGCTTAACAAGATTGGAGGCGGAGTCCGAGTGCACTGAATTTATTGAACACATCACTCCTCCAGCGCTGGCGCAAGATTTGGACAACTTAGAGCACGAGACGCTGCTGGAGAAGTTTGATGTATCCTCCGCACACCAGGTGACAGTTGGTGCGGCCCTAAGACACCGTATGATCAAAGCCTTGGCTAACGTGAGCAGTGCTGATAGAAAGATAGCTCGCCGCGAAGAACTGGTGGACAAGCACGAGAAAACTATCACATCCCTGCAAGCAGCGTTGGTCGTGGCAGAGTCAACCGTTAAGGAGCAAGCCCACCATGCCAACGCTCGTGAGGAACGTATTGCTGAGCTGGAGGCCCTCTTAGCTGCAACTAATGAGAAGGTATATGCTTATATTGACACTTATTTGTTCATGCAAAAAACCCACATTGTCTTTGTAGTAACTCCAAGTATCATGTATAGGTATCCGCAGCCGAAGCCGCCACTAAAGCCGTAATAGTACAAGCTTTCACTATTACTCAGGAGTGCGACACGCTGAAGGATGAACTTACCCATGCGCGGACTACCTTGGTAGAGCAAACTGCGGTAGCTGAGGGTGAACTAAGTAGTATGGCAACGGACTGCGCCGAAGTGCTGTGTCCTCCTTTGCTCACAGCCATAGCTGGGCGTAGATGGATGGTTGGCCAGGGAATGCGACTTGCCGTGAGCAAGGTAACAGAGGCTCCTTACCTGTTGCAGGCTTTTGCTGACGTTGTATCGGACGGTATTGACCATGGTAGGCACGAGGGGCTGATCAAAGCTGCGGAGCTAATAAGCAAGAAAGAAAATATTACCTAACATGCCTACCACAACCCTCTAGCCGAAGACAAGATGACTGCATCAATGGCTTGGGGAAATCGAGCACCCCTTCCTAGACGAGCTAGAGTCGCTGAAGGATGCTCCCAATGGGGTAATAATGTCCAAGCTCACCGCCGATCCCATCCAACTGACCCTACCCACCTACGACTCTGTGTCGAAGGTGATGAAAGGTGAGAAGCTGCTAGCCAAGGCGCTGGATGCGAACATGATCAGGGCACAAGATGGAAAAAATGCTCACGGGGAGGTCCTTCGCACCTTGATTGAAGAAGGGAAGAAAGAGATAGGGGAGTTCCTACCTCCTTTGTAATTTACATTGTAAACATTTGTACCATTTTATTCGTCCGTGTATGTACACGGCTAGAACTGATGTTATTGTGATAACTTGTTATATTTATTTAAGCAAGTCCGTGATGACCACGGCTATTTTTGTAGTTTGAATTTGAAACTCGTGTATTTTTTTTAGATATCATATACCTGTGTTGCATGACATGTCACGTCTTACTCAAAAATACAATCAAGTCTATATTTTACTAGACGTGCGGCGTGCGTCTTTACCATGCAAGGCACTACGTGAGCGCAACATATGGAAAACTTATCACAACATCTTGTGAGTAAGGTGTCTAGTAAGGATACATAATCCGCGTCACTGGGGTTGCATCCCTCTTATGCGACAAGTTGAATTATTAGGTTCACTTAATCCTCTTACCCCGCCTGGAGGCGCATAGTACATGTACGGTTTTGAATGAATGCATATGAATAAGAGATAACACATTATAGCAATAACAACTAAATCTATAAGACAATAATTTGTTCATAGAATCTAAAAAATAGGACAATAATTTGCACAAGAACAAGCCGCGGAGCTAGCTAGGCACCACGACATTTTATTAGAACGTTTACGTTTTTTGTTTTGACAAGAATGGGAAATCCTAAAAACAAAGAGAACCTAGAAAGCATAAAAAACAAAACAAAGAGAACACATGGATCTTCATTGAAGCCAGATATAGCGAAGTGTCCATGCGGAAGCCGTATCTTTTCAAAGATAGCATCTTTTATTGCAGATATTCCATGTGCGTTCCAGGTCGCGGCCATCCATGTCACGCAACTTGTACGCGCCCCGTCCTAAGGCTTCCGTAACCTCATACGGTCCTTCCCACTTAAGGCCCAACTTTCCTGTATTCTCCGCTCGACTTGCCTCGTTGGCACGATAAACAAAATCTCCCGGTCGAAAAGAAACACCTTTAACCTTGGCGTCATAATAAGCCTTCATCCGTGCCTTGGACTTGGCCTCATTGATAGCCGCTATTTCTCTTTTTTCCTCCAACAAGTCCAGATTAATCCGGAGTTGCTCGTCGTTTGTGACAACATTAACCTCCGCTGTGCGGATGGTCGGCATTCCGATTTCTGATGGTATAACAGCTTCAGTGCCGTAGGCCAGTGCAAATGGAGTGTCCCCATTGGCTGTTTTGATCATAGTCCTATGTGCCCATAGAATATGTGGCAGTTCATCCACCCATTTGGCACTTCGTTCATCCAAGCGTGCCTTGATGCCTTCACCAAGGCTTTTATTTGCTCGTTCCACAAGACCATTTGTCTGCAGATGTTTAACAGATGCGAAGCGCCGCGTGATATTTAATGTTGTGCACCAGTCTTTGAATGGATTATCTGTGAACTGCTTCCCGTTGTCCGAGATGATTTCTCCTGGCAAGCCAAAACGGCACACGATGTTCTCCCAAACAAACTATTTAACATGTTTGCCTGTGATGGATTTTAGCCTTAGCCTCTATCCAGCGTGTAAAGTAGTCCATTGCGACAATCAAGAACTTAACTCCCCCTGCAGACACGCGGAAAGGTCTTGCAATATCATCCCCCACTAATAGAATGGCCATGGGGATGTAATGGGTGTCAGTTCCTGCTGCGGATGTCGTGGTACTGGTCTGTGCACTTGGCAATCACTGCATTTACGAATCATGTCGCGTGCATCCCTATGCATAGTAGGCCAATAATATCCTGTGCGTAGAGCTCGAGCTACTACCTATCGGGGACCCGCGTGCATGCCGCATAACCCTTCATGTATCTCACTGATCATATAAGTAGCCTGACGTGGCCCAACACACTGCAACCACGGCTGTAAGAAAGAGCGCTTGTAAAGAATACTGTCTCGAAGCTCGAAGTGCTGCGACTTCCTTCTAATACGCCGTACCGCCTTTTCCTCATCCGGAAGGGTTTTGTTAGTTAAATAGCTGATGATCGGGGTCATCAATGTAGTTCCATCTTCTTCAACTATAGATGCGACTTCCCCTTCGATTATAGATTTTCCTTTAGTATTTCTACCAAGACTTGCTTGGATAAGTGGGCGAAACTTGTAGACGCGATCTTGCTAAGAGCATCCGCCTTCTTTTTTTCACCTCTTGGTACTTGTTTGATAGAAAACTTGCTGAAAGGAGCGATGAGTGACTTGACTTTCTCCAAGTATCGAACCATGTTATCCTCCTTGGCTACGTAACCCCCTAGAATTTGGTTCGCAACAAGCCATGAGTCCACGTAGGCGTCAAGGTTGCGGACTCCCATTCTAGCGGTGATTTTTAAACCCGCAATCAACGCTTCATATTCTGCCTCATTATTGGTGGTTGTGAACTCAAAGCGCAGGGCGTATGTAAACTCCATTCCTTCCGGATTCGTAAGGATGAGAGCAGCTCCTGATCCATCCGTGCACGAGGATCCGTCCGTAAATAATACCCATGGTTCTGCTGGAGTTTCCTCTCGTTGTACGACCGGTCCATCCTCGTCCGACTTCTCTATCAAGAAATCTGCCAAGATTTGGCCTTTAACACCTGTCCTTGGTCTATAAGAGATGCTATGCTCTCCCAACAGAATGCTCCACTTCTGTAGCCTACCGGACACGTCTGGTCTGGAGATGACTTGTTTTATTGGTTGATCAGTAATAACTAAAATTGGGTGCGCCTGAAAGTACCGGCGTAACTGTTTTGTGGCAAACACTAATGTCAAAACCAATTTCTCCATAGAAGAATAATTCAACTCCGTCCCTTTCAGTGTTCTACTTATGAAGTAGACCGGAGTTTGGACTGTGTCCCTATCCGTCATGAGTACCGTACTTATCGCTTCATGTGTGGCCGATAGATACATGATGAGCTCCTCCTTAGGTCGGGGTGCCACTAGCATGGGAAGAGCTGCGAGGTGTTGCTTAAGCTGACCAAAAGCTGCCTCCGCTTCCTTTGTCCACCGGAAATCTCCCTTCTTGATACACTACTTGAGTGTTTTGAATAGGGGTAGTGACTTCTCCACGGATTTTGACAAGAACCTATTTAGCCCGACCAGCTTCCCATTTAATGATTGTACTTCCTTTCGCGTGTGGGGAGATGATAACTGTATTACCGCGTCCGTCTTTTCCGGGAAAGGCTTGATGCCGTTTGGATCAATCATATATCCAAGGAACATCCCTTTCGTTGCCCCAAACGTGCATTTATTTGGATTAAGTTTCATATTAATCCTCCTCAATGTGTCGAACGTCTCTTGGACGTCACGGAGAAGTGCATCCTCCGTATGACTCTTGATGACTAAATCATCAACATAGACCTCAAGGTTGCGGCCTATCTGTGAGCCGAAGGCTTTGTCAACAAGCCGCTGATATGTTGCCCCGGCGTTCTTTAGTCCGAATGGCATTTTTGTATAGCAGTATACGCCTTGACTAGTATGGAACGTCGTCTTCTCTGCGTCCTCTTCCGCCATCTGGATCTGTTGGTATCCTTTGTATGCGTCTAAGAAGCACTTAAATGGATATCCACATAGGGATTCTACCTTCCAATCAATCTATGGTAACGGATAGCAGTCCTGTGGACAGGCTTTGTTTAGGTCTGTGAAGTCCACGCACATGCGCCAGCTCCCGTCATGCTTCTTGACCATGACTGGGTTGGATAACCACTCGTGGTAGTATACCTCGCGCATAATACCTGCATCCACCAATTTCCGCACTTCATCCAATATTGCTTGGCTGCGTTCTGGTGCCTGACCGCGCTTCTTTTGCTTAACAGGAGGATATCCTTGGCGGATTTGGAGTTTATGTTCTGCTATCGCACGTGGTACGCCCGTCATATGCTTGGGCTCCCATGCGAATACATCTAAGTTTGCTTTTAGGAGAGAGCACATGGCCCTCTTGCCGCCATCCGAGAGTGTTCCTCCTATGGATACCTCTTGTTTCGGATAATCAGGATGGATTGCCACCTTCCAGTTTAGAGGTGGTGATCCATCCTTGACGGGAATAGGTGGAACTGGTGCTGTCACGGCATGACATTCGGATGCTGGTATGATTGTTTTATAGATGGTAACAATTCCTCCTTCCACAGGGAATTTAATCATTCCGTGAGCTGTGGAGGGTACTGCCCGTATTGCCAGGATACATGGTCTGCCTATGATCCCATTCTATGGAGAGTGTGAGCGTATCACCATAAAGTTCATCCACGCCGTGGTGGAATGCTCTTCATTCCTAATGGTTACGAGCAGACGCAGCTGTCCTATTCGCCAGATGGTGTCTCCACTAATTGGCTTCTTATTTCTGGTCGTAACTGTACGAAACAGTGTTCGTATAGTACTTCTGCCGATGACCCTCCATCCACATACATACGACGGACATTGTGTGTTCCAATGCTTATCTCAATCGTGAGAGGTGCATCGGCTATGTCACTTGTCGTGATGGGAGGGAATGAGATTTCTATGCCGCGTGAAAATTTTTGACTAATTTTCTACCTTGTGCGGCGCTGCCTGGATTGGATCATGTATATAGTCGAAGGTTTTTCCTTTTGGGGATCCTTCTTGTCATGCTTCTTGTTGTCCTTTCCGTCCTTCCAATCCTTGACCAAATGTTTGAGTTTGCCTGACTTGATCAGTGACTCAATGTGCTTCTTGAGCTGGATACATTTATTCGTGTCGCGGCCCTTGTCGTTGTGGAATTCACAAAAGCGATTTCCTTGATGACGGTCCACCGGAGTCGTCATTGGGGGAGGTATCGGGAAGTTGGCCCCTTCTTTCAGCAAGATCTCCCGGTAGGACATCTTTAGAGGGGTAAATTTGTCCTCCGACCGCCCTCCTTTGTTTTGGCTCTTGTAGTCCGAGCTCCTCCCACTGCCCTGGTTGTTTTGACCACCCGATTATCTCATGGATTGGTCGTTCGATCGATAGTTGTTTCCTTTTGAAGGATTGGCCGCGGCTACCGCGGTTTCTCCCTTTATGAAGTTCCTGACCCTTTCCATAAGGTCGTCATACTTCTCCGGTTTCTTGTCATTGAGACGTCTAATTAATTCCCTATCTGTTATGGAATGCATATAGTCAGAAATTTTTAGAAGTTCCGGCATCGTCTTTGTGCGCGTGCACTTGTCATTGAAGCGTTCGGTGAAGGCCTCCGTGGATTCCCCAGGCCGTTGCTTGATGGTTGCCAATGAGACCGGGTCCCTATTATACTTCTTTGGCTGAGTATAATTGTTTTTGAATGCAGTACGCAGTTCAGTGAAGCTGTCAATGCTTCGGGGAGGAAGTCCCTCAAACCAATCACGAGCATTGCCGATCAAGGTTGAATTGAACATTTGGCACCATATAGGCATGGGCCATCGTTTAATTTTCGGCTGCGTGTCAAATATCTTTAGGTGATCATCCGGATCACCAGACCCATCATAAGTCTTGACGCACGCCGGCATGCGACGCTTTTTGTCCTCGGAGTAATTACATATGCGGAGAGTAAAAGGATCCTCCCTGGGATCGCACCATGGACGGGTGAGATTAGGATCACACCATGGGCGGGAGAGATCTTCTGCTTTCGCCTCACGATAATAGGGGCCACCGTAGTACTCGTCATCGTCTGGCGGCGGTGGAGGAGTACGTTGTCACACCCCACCATGGCGGAATATGGGACGCGACACATGGATATCATCACAACACTAGCGTGTCCATAAAGAGAACTATATGAATTAGAAATGTCATAAAAGGTGACACAAATGTCATGACAATATATCATCAATGCAGGAGTCTAGGTAGGTAGGTAATAGTCCTACCTCTTACCCAAGACAAACAAATAACACAAATAAATCAATATATAGGTTCATAGTATCACTTATTGAAACAAACAGAAAAATAAACTAAGAAGGAACGGGGATCTCCTTCGAAATGCATTCCTACGCGACTCCAATCCTAGCCACATATGTTCTCACGCTTAACCACTTTATCACCTAAAAGAGACACTAAAACACGTCAACATAATGTTGGTGAGAGTCATAGGTTTAGACTCCAACCGAAAATAGATTATAGTAAGCTGTGAAGAACCATAAACCACTAAACATATGGGCAATGTGCTACAAGTATGCATTAACAACTAACATTCAAGATCAATCATTCCAAACTAAATCCAAGGCTCCCAGCCTTACCAAACACCATGGTACCATAGGCGCCCATACACCTATGTACCAATCCCACGGCCCCGCCTTGTCATTATCCATTGGTCCCATAGATGATCACACATCTATGTACCTCCCCAAGGCCCCGCCTTGTCAACATCCCTCTGGTCCCATAGATGCTCACACATCTATGTACCTCCCCAAGGCCCCGCCTTGTCAACATCCCCTTGGAACACAATCAAGAATCACATAGTAGTTAATCACATAAGTGCACACACAAGTCCATCACAAACCATGAAAACATTCACAGCATTAGTTACAAAACCATACAGTGTCTCTTCCATCCCATCTGGAAGTGAAATCATTAAAAGATATGGGACTATGAAACTCACCTGATTGAGCTTCTCCAAAAATCCGCGCACTAGCAAAAAGCTAACAAACAAAAGCACACAATCAAAACATGAACCAAACACTAAGATGGCTCATCAACCCATGATGGACATCTAACCTTCTCCCATATATATACCTCATTTATATGCTCTAATCATCTCATTAAACCCCTATATAAAGCCCTTAACTTAGTTTACTTCATAACCCGTCTCGTTAACATTTTATCCAAAACAGTCCCGGTTTTTAGGTCTCTAAACCATAAGCCAACCGCCCACCTAACCATACCCATGATCTCTGTAAAGGAAACCCTATGCCCTTACATATATCAGCTAACTCCTCCCTTTTGCCCCAACCTTAAAGCTACTGTTAAGGCCCCGATATATATATATATATATATATATATATATATATATATATATATATATATATATATATATATATATATATATATATATATATATATATATATATATATATATATATATATATATATATATATATATATATATATATACTAGCGTCGTAACCCGCCCAACGGGCGGGGTCGCTCTATAAACTTTTTCTAAGAGTACGTTTGTGTTTTTCTTTTTTGTATTTACAGTTATGGTTTTGTTTTTCGTTTTTTTGGGCCCTGACCACCTAGTAATTGTGGTTTCTGGCTTTTTTCCCTGGCCACCCAATGATTGTAAATCTTTTCTAAGAGCACGCTTGGTGTTTAAGTTCTGTATGTTTACAACTATGGTTTGATTTTTCGTTTTATTTAGGCTCTGGTCATCCGGTGATTTTTTTAATATTTTTTTTGTTTATTTTTGTAAGGTTTTTTTATGTTTTTAACGACTGTGTTTGATGTCATGTTAAATGTACATAAATCTTCATGTTGTCATTAATTCTCTGAATTTACGTAAATTTACGGTTTTGGTTTGTGAATTTATCTCTTTTGACTTCTTTTTTTCTAGTAATATTTTATGCGAGTAAAATGATTGGTTTATTTAGGTATTTACTCAGTCGTGTTAAATCATAAACTACTTGCATCAAAGCACTACAATAACATAAATGTATTAGAAGACAAATTTAATAACCCCGCCATTAGTTAAAAGTTTTTTAAAAGTTTGAGATGTGTAGAATTAGTTTACAATTAAAATGATTTGCTGTGAAAAACAAAAGAAACATGTATTGATGTATCCTAATCTTTAACAATGTGCATGTACTCTTGATTAATGTCAAATTCTATACTCTTTGGAACATCAACCAAATCTGCTAAATCCTTTCTAATCTCTACTCTTTTGTTAGTTTCCGGTTGCGTGATAGCCGTGGGCCAAACAAGGTCAAATCGCTACCAAGTGTCGTCTTGATCCTACATATATAAGCTTTCACCGCCAAGCTTAGCCCCTTAACCTGAGCCTTCAAATACATATCAGATGCTAGCTTTGGTTTGCCATCTTTTTCAAGCGCCTCAATCAACATTTCATATGACACCTCATTAGGCTCGATTTTCTCAACTTCCATGCGTTGAAACCATTTGTATGCAGGCCCACTCATGTTATTTCTCGCACACGCACTAATAATAGCAGTAAAAGTAACCACACTCAACTCGATCCCGGAAACTGGTATTTCACGAATTATTACTTCGACTATATTAAACTTCCCTTGCTGATAAGTGTGAAAACACTCAACAATAATGATCCAAAAACCACTTAAAACACAGTCAAATACATTATATTTAACTGAAAAATATCAGAATTACGTGGGTATTTGTGTTTCATGTGTTTTCAGGTAAACAAGATGCATTTTGGAACAAACACGCGTTTTCAAGGGATTTTCATGATAAAAGACGAAGAAAAGGACAAATCAAGCTTCAAGGACCTTACTTGCCATTATCTCAAAGATGGAGGGCTTAAAGTGTAACTTTCACAAGATGAAGGATGAAAAAGGAATTTGCTTAAAAGTTTTCAACACTTTTGTAAAAGTTAAAGAAAGTGAAGGACTATAAGTAAAAGAAGGAAAAGTTTATTAAAAAGTTTATATACTTTACCTTAATTCGGTCAAAGTCAAGATAAACACACAACACGTCTTTCTCCTTCATCCCTGAAACGAAGAGAGAGAAAGAGACATTCAGTTTCATATCTTTATCCACCAAGAACCTGCAAGATCAAATCAAGAACAATACACGAAGATTCAGGCAAAGCTTCTTACAGAAAGAATAATCCTCATCACCTCCTCTACATGATGGTGTGATTTAATTAGATCAAAAGTGAAAGAAGGAGAAATCCCCAATTTGAAGAATGAAGAACGAAGTCATCAATCCTCGTATTTAACACGTGGCAGGAAGGGATTGGATAAGACACGTCACACCTCTCCTCTTCGACGGCTATAAATACAAGGGGAAGAACTCATATTCAAGACGGTTAGCTTAGGAGTAGTTCACATAGTTGTAGGTGTAGGAGTAGATAGATATTCAGTTTTTCAAGTTTCCTGTTAAATCTTGTAACAAAATCTTGTTTTCAGTTAAAGTTGTTATACGAATTACTTTTTTTTTCTCCATTAATAAATTTCATAGCTTTCTCTTATTCTTCTCTAATTCACTGTATAAACTGTAACGCTTTCTGTTAAGATTGTTACGATTTTTGCTAAAAGTGTAACTACTCTTCTGCCATTAATGAAATACTCAATTTTATCAGCTTCTTTCTTTCTCATTCAATATTACCGTTTTGATCTTTGTAAGTTCACACCTTTTGAAACGATTTCTCATTCGTGAAATATACTTTTCATTAATGGAAGTTTTTGAGTCAAATTTGAAAAGAATTAGTTAATCTGTTAGAGATACTGTTTAAAAGCCGTTTATATTGTTTCCAAGTTTGTTCGCACCTCTGTGATTGTGTTTGTTGATCTTGTTCGTAAGGTGATATCAGTTAGGTAATGGTAATCAGCATAGTGTGGTTCTAGATCAGTGTGGAGTTCAATATCAGTTAGCTTTTCTCGACAACATAAAGTTCTCAGAAATTCAGTTCAGTTTAGGCGTGTTTGGATTTGATTATATGGTAGCAGGTCCGCTGTTGGTTTCAATTCAGTCAGTAGTGTTTGGATCAGTTTAGGAGCTTATGAGAAGCTTCTTTTCGAGATAGATTTTTTTATAAAATACAGTTAGATTAGATTTATGATTCATAATTCAGCTTTAGATACAAGTTTTGTAACAATTTTCGAGCTACGTTAAACTCAGAGAGTAAGTGTGGTGACCTCATATACAGAGAGTGGGTATGCTTGATTGTGTCTGCAGATTAAGTCTTCTAATGCAAGCTTGGATACTTTAGACACTTTCGACGATACCAGTAATCATTCCTCGACTAATGAAACAAATACAGCGGATGCACAAAAACACATCTTCGTTGGAGAACTGAAACCTGGCGAAAGTATTCCACTTCAACTTTTTGGACTTATCTATTCTGGGTTACATGTTCTGCAATTAAGACCTTCTACACTAAATGATCACAAGGAATATTCCTGGAGTTCTGTCATGGGTAAACACTTGTTACCAGAAGATGTCATCTGTTTCTACTCGTTCCACCTAAGACTTGATTGTAGTTGTTGTACCGAGGGAGTGTGCATTTGATTGCTATGATTCTTTCATGTTTCTGTATACTTTATCCTAATCTTGAGTTTAGGGGTGTCCATTGTTTGGGTTTGACCCACGAAAACCGAACCGAACCGAACCCGAATTAGAACCGAACCGAAAACCGAATTCGGATTATGGGTCATAACCATTCAAACATTAACTTTGTCAAGTTGGTTGCTTTGAACTGCTATCATAAATCTTAAGTAATCTTACAATCTAGATTGAAAACCCAAAATCGATGACAGCAGACCTATTCTTGCAGCTACTGCAACACCAAACAATAAAGAAGTCTTAACAGATTTTCTGAGTGACACGCAACACTGTTTCATAAAAGCATCAGACAGTGTTTTCAAAACAGATTTTCGTTTTATTTCTTCTCAACGGGTTTTGGTTGTTAAGCATGTTCAGCTCACTTTGTACAACTCTCTGTGTCAGTTTCAATTAGTCAGTCGTAAAATAATAAAAAGATGGAAGATCAATAATCTAAAAAAGAAGAAGAAATGAACCAACTGTGTGTACAGACGCATTTCCCTTATAGCTCTCCTTGTGGCAAGATATACATGGGCGTTAACCTGCAAAAGAAAATTTCACATCGATCAAAAAGGCAGAGCCAAGTTAAGCTGATATCCTCGGTTTGGAGGTGAAAGAAATACATTGCAATAATATATAGTTGAAAACCGATCGTTGTTAGTTGGCATACCAGGCAACTTCTCAGCAAGAATCCTCTGCTCTTCACGTATCTTGTGAACCCAGTCTTTCGTTGGTTGTACATATTAATCCTATGTACGTGTCACAAGTAACGGAAGTTAACAACAGATTATTATAATTTTTAAGCGAATAATCCAATTTTTAAGACACAATTACCTGGTTTATTGCAGAAGTTTCTGCTGAAAAGAAATAATTTGAATGGTCCTGGCAGTTTCAAACTTGCAAACCCAGTCTTTTAGTGGCGATAACATATCAATCATATGTACGTGTGAGAAAGTAATGAAAGTTAACAACATATTATTTTCATTATTAGGCGAATAATCCAATATTGTAGACGCACTTACTTGGCTTATTGCAGGACTTTCTACTGAAAAGTAATGATCCAAATGGTCCACAACAGTTTCAAACTTTACCTTATACCTTCCTCCCCGGTGCAAAGTCAATGGTCGGACCTCGGTCAACTCAAATGCGACAACTCGTGGAACCAGGATCATAGAGATGACGAACCACATAGAGTTGACCCCGGTTACTGGTCGTCCACCTTCTCACATGTGTACAGCAGTCATGACACTAAAGGGTCAAGCTATGGCAGGTCTTGGCCCAAAAGAGACAGACGAAACTCTTTAATCCGTGAAATGCAGTAGCTATTAATACCCTAAATTCACCCTTATGTCTTTGTTAAAATGATATTTGGCTTCTAAAGCCTTCATTTTATTCCTATACAATAGATTTTATATCCGAATTTGTATTCGTAAGTGCTGCATGGCAGGCTAACATATATACACTGAAATAGCACTACTATCCTAAACTCGGAAATCATTAATGTTGTCCATGACATCAGCTAGAGTCGGAAACACTCTTTGTAGAAACTAAATTTGCAAGTCTCGAACTAAATCTGTTTTCCAATTGACCGATTGCGTTAGTAGCAGCCCATCTCACCCACGTGTGAGTATCTTGGAATCAATTCTAAAACATGGACACCATCACGATCTGGTTGATGTTTTTAGCACCCATACCTTCTAACAAAAGAAAGTTGGACTAAATTACGAATTGATAAAACACTAATATAAAAGATACTACTAAAATTTATTTCGTACAGAACTAACCTTAAAGAAAGTTGGTATAGCCTTTGTCAAGTCGTCAAGCTACGTCAATCACACCTGCAACGATCAGTATACAAAGGAAGTAGTAAAAAATATCTAAATCCGAGATCGAATCATTTTAAAGTATAGCTGCGAGAATAAAGATGATTTAGTGATCCTACTTCATCAAGTGAATCATGTTTTTTTTTTTCTCATCTAGGGAAATTGAAGGAAAGCAAAAGCGGGTCGAAACTACCACCTTTATAATTACTATCATACAAGTGACAGAAATAAGCTATATTGCAAGTAGGTTGCAAATAGGTTACCTCAGGAATAGAATCAGTAAGTCCATTTGGTATCAGAATGACACCATAATTATAACCAAGATCTGCACGTTTCCAAATTACACCCAGTATCTAGTGTGTGGTCTTTTTTAGTTCCAGTTTCTGGAAGATTTTAACTTGTGTGAGTGCAGGTCTTGTAATTTTTGTGTTTGTCCATCTGACATGGATGAAAAATTCTTAATTTCAGCTTGCAATTCATCCCTCTCTTTCTGCATCAGTAAACAAATACCTTAACTAAAATGAAAGAAAATTGTAAAAGATGAAAAAAATTTGATATGTTTATATATACCTTCAAATCAGTGAGTGACTCTTACATACTGAAGTTCATCCTTACTCGTTCATGAAGTTCATCTCACACTGATCCACAAGAGACTCGACCGGAGGAAGAGAACGCACAAATACCTATAAACTACTAATCTGCAGCACACCAAAGATGAGAGTGGTCATACCAATCAGATGCTAACTTATTGTTATTAAACAATACTTTAACTATCTCAACACAAATATAATTAGTTAAAAAGTTTAGCGTTATCGTCAATTTTTAAACAAATATATCACTATAATTGATATTACTGACATATGGTGATGGATGTATAATAGTAAATCTTTCCAACTTCAGAAGCCAAAGTTCTTAGAGATGAGAAATCACCTATACTGTGGTGAGCTTGGGTTGTAGTCAAGACTCGCACCAGAGCTATAGGGCTGCATAGACACACATATATCATAGTCAAAATGCAGTGGTAAAGGATCAGTTAAATTTATTACAAGAGAAATAGTTTAATCTATTAGAGGCTGTGATGGATAAAGCAGCATTAACATTTGAAAGCAACTTACCCTGCCCTGTGATGGATGGAAGTTGAAGCAAGAGGGAAGACAAATTTCTGTCAACCCCGACACCATCGCCACAATCAGACCTTGTACAGATAGCGGCCATTGATGAAGTTGTCTATTAAGTTATGCAAAATTGTATCTCCAGCAGTTATATATATTTTTTGGGTTAAATTTCTTGCTCGATTTGAAGCTGTTTGAGCACTGGGATATATGTGTTCAGATAGTAATGGGTCGCATCAGTGTTACTGCATACCACCAGCATACTCTGAAACATTACAGGAGCTTACAACAATGATTACAGGCTTTTGGCATTGTTTCAAATGCATCCTTGTCAAATCTATTTGCCATTTCATCCCAGCGCGCAGCTCAACAACATCACCACTGCGTACATGGAAAAAACAGTATAGTTAGAAGAAATCATTGGTTCATTCGTTTGGTGTGTTTTTTATACTTACTTAAGGTTTTCTATGTCCATTGCCGGACAACTCCTTGGTTTGAGATAAGACTTTCGAATCATCGTACATTGACTATCATTAAAAGCATTTTTGATTTCTTGATCTTGAATATTTCAACTTGACCTTGATCCAATTTAATGACATTAGTAGGCCCCTGTCGAGTACTGACGTAGACTTTGTCAGCACTTTCGCAAGCCACTCTGATGTTATTAATTCATAATATAGGTGCGTGCTTCTGTGTAGTAACACCAAGTATATTAGCTTTAGTTTCTAAATCAATGATCCTACAGAAAGCATCTATATCGCATATAGTTATTCTTCTAACAATATGTGAAATATATTGGACTTGGAGACTAACTTGAAGAATAAATTTATTCCCATTAACTTAATAGTTCAAACCTCGTTTGTGTTTAAAATTTGCCTAAATGCGACAGCGTACTGCATGTACAAAGCTACTAAAGCGCCAGCTACATAAGTACATAAATGATGTTTAGTTACCTTAACCATATACATGTATATTAAACCGTGGACAATAATATATTGGCGCATAGAATAAATCGCGACATAAATATCAGTGATGTTGCTTTATTATGAAGAAACACACATGAAGTTTATAATTCAAACCTCGGCAAACTTGGCAGAGTCTCGAATATCTGACAGCCTGCTCTAAAGTCCAAGTATCTTTACTTCTATAGCTAAACTTCAATGCCACAGCATCTAATCTAAATTTGCGGCAGCTAGGACACGTTACAGCAGCTGAAAATAACAAACTAAAAGTCTAAAACAGATTATCGCAGCAGCTATACAACTACGGTTGTTATATTTCATCAGCAACTATAGGACATAAAACACTCGCTGAAAAAAGTTTTAAGGAAAGTTTCAAAGACCAATATTATCTCACATACGTAAAAGACAAAACCAAAGAAATGTGCACAGTGAGCTTATTTCTAAAATTAAACTGAAAAATGAAGATCAATAGAAAACTGATCTGCAATTACTATGAACTAACTTGCAATTACATTCTAAATACTTCTATAAGACATCGTATATACGAATATGACATGTGTACATCTTACCAGGTGTTTGTTATATAGGTTGTTCTCTTTGTTGTTGTCGACATCTTCCTGCACCATCTTCTTAGTTTTTGAAACTTTCGAACTCCAAAGTGTTCTAAAAGAATATATGCATATGTGATTTCTTACAATATTAGATGATAGATGAAGTGGATCAGCATACTTTGGAAGCGAAAAATACAAAAAAAGATATTCACATAACAGACCTAAAAAGTTACACTCAATCTTAAATAACAATAGTATGCAATACTTACAGCATAACTTGGGAGTGAAGTCTTGTGTTTTGGCTCCACATGCTCAGAAGCCATCAAGGGCTGAGGCGTTGGGGACACCTCGGCCTCCAACCATTTAGTGTGTGGCAATCATAGTTATTTAAATCTTAGGAGTAATGACAATAGAATAAGCAGTTTAAATAAAGGGGCGAGTGAGAATTCTTAATCAGAGCTACTTATCTACTGAATAATTAAGCACCAAACTGGTTATTTAAAACTACTTGTTGCCGATAAAGTTTGTACTTTAACAGCTTTGAGATGATTGTCATCACCTACCTTAACTGGATACGGTTATCGTACACAAAATTAAGCACGTCCATGTCATTCACAAGCAATATTCCTTATTTGAATCAAGATATTGTGCTCATCCATGTCATTCACAAGCAATCTTCTGTAAAAAACTGCCATTTCCAAATATAAAAAAGAAAATAACAAATCATATAGAGTAAGAAAAGAAACCCAACTGGTCAGCGAAGTATATTTTATTGGCTCGGCTAAGGGAAATTTAAAGTGTGGGGACTTAGGTCGAATAACTACTTGTAGATTTAAATCATAGGTTTCCGACTTTCATTATGTTTTTGTAACATCTTTCTAGGTGTAGCAGGAAGGCATAAAGTGTTCCCTTTCCTTCTCTTGATCAACTTGGTAGTGGTCATGACCCCATAAATACTGATAACTTGCCAGTTAATCAGGATCAACAAAGTTATAATGATAACTTGCTAGTGGTCACCCTGATCGTGGTGATGGTGTGTAATGATGATATGAGCCGCAGCCACCAGCAACTGTACTATTGTCTGTTGAAATTCCATGGCTAGTGGATTCTAACAGAAGCATCCAAGTATCAAATTTTTCGACCAATTTGTTTGACAATGGTCTCATGGACTCCATGTGGGCGGTTCCTAGTGAGGCTAACCAAACAACAGGTCAGTTGACTGCAATCACAGAAATTGGTGGTTGGCCATTGGGTTATCAGGTAGTGCAGTGTGACAATGGTTGGGATGGTGTTAGCATTGCATTCAATGCTTCTAATTGGGATCCTTTCATTTATGTGTAAAACCTATTCTAGGATGAGTTTATATAATTTAAAATTCTTTACTCCTAAGTATGCAAATGACACCATCAACTATGGTTCTCGTCATTTGTTACCTCTGATTCATGTAACCACTAATTTGCTAATATGTCAAGAAATACATTATAGTACTGTATTCATGTAACCACTAATTTGCTAATATGTCAAGAAATACCTGATATATTTTCTAAAGTGTAACCTACTATGTGCTTCATTCGTGACCAATACTGCGAGGAAAAGTTATCCTCATGACTATCAGGTTAAATATTACAAAGTAATCATCTATTTACATTTATCATGCTCCTTCTCTGGGCCGGTGAATCATCGTTCTGAGGGTGAACCTGAAACAAAGACATAGTTGCATCATTTGTTGGTGTACCTTGTTTTCTCTTATTTATGTTTGGTTTTAGATACAGGTGGTAGCGTTGGCCCATTGACTTATTGATGGTTAGAAGCACGTCAGGCAAAATGTATTTGAAAATGTTTTTAGAAGTAAAAATTTATTCTATTAAAAACTTGGTATTAGTGAAATAGTAAGTACTTGATACAATACTTGGACAATATTTTTGAAAATTCAGCCAAAACGTGTTTCGGGTCAAATCAAATGATTCGTACCAAAGGTCACCCCTTTTCATCTGAGCTGTACCCTATCCCCTCCCTTGGTAGTAGCAAAAAGAATGGCAACAGAAACAATCCACCGCCTATTGGGCCATTGGTATCCATGTGATTCCAGAGCAAAGCAAGAAATACACGGGCTGGAATAACGTGAACGGCATTATGTATTTCAATGGTACCGACTCAACATATCAAGCATGAGGTCTTTCGTAGATTCTGTCCCAGATATACCGCAATTAACTCAAAACCGTAAGATATTTTTTTCAGGACTTAAAAGTTTAAACTTACTTGAAACGTCGGCCAGAAGGGATAATAAGGAGCAAGAATATTTCCTAAAACTGATTAGGAAGGCTATCGATTGACATATAAGCAAAGTATCCCCATAGGACAGATGCAGGTATCTTCCTGATAGCTGGTATAGCAAAGACTACAGCACCCACAAGGAAGGACTGCAATAGATTTGTTAGTCTTTGCTCATTGACAATATGATAGACAATTCCTTGAGACCGTGATTCCGTGAAGTCAATAGAAGACATGTGTGTAGGGTGCAAGATAGTGACAAATGTATTCTTTCCTGTTCTAGTTGTGAAATAAATCAACGCTTGATGCATTAAAGAGACTGTTTATGATCGATTAAGTGCCAAATGAAACTACTAATATAAGCAGCTAAGGCTACAGCTGACATAGCTCCATTGTGCTCAGTATTCTACAAATGCTACACCAAAACCACATCAAACATCTCCACTTGTCGATAAGACATTTTCCCCTATCTTAATAACTCAAGAATTCTAGAGACTCGATTTTGTATCCTCATATAAGTCTTTAATTGTATGAATTTTCCTTCATCTCAATTCTTATAAATCTATAGGTTATCACAACCAAATATCCCATATATGATTTTCTCAAGATCCATTATGTGCAAGGTGGTTTTAAACATAATTGCACTCATAGATATCAAGAATAAAGAGCTTACATTGGGCATCTTGACTTCTAAAGTGGATAGCTTCATTGTCACCTCCTCAACATCAGCTGTAAGATGTATATATGCCTCATCTAAGAACATGACTTCAACAGATCCGATAACCTGAGCATTGACCGGGGACAATACGATAATCGCTGTGGATACCATTAGCTGCAAAAGTCCTACAAATAATCATTATACACATATTATAAAACCGCATAAAAACACAATTAGATATTGGTAATTGTGTATTTTTAATTGTGGATCGCTTTTGCGAGTCACAAATTATGGTGAGGATTGTGTATTTTTAATTTTTGTTTTGGATAAATACTGTTAATATCATTATTTGGTTTGGATAATCAGTTATGTAATTTTAAGTAGTACGACCATTTCATATGCTTTTAAAAAAAAGTACAACCATTTCATCTAATATATTGATTTTTATAGAAGTACCTCAAGATATCCATCTTCCGCCAACATCGTCGTTAGTCTTGTTTCTCGGCCCACATAGCTAATTCCATCTCCAAACACATCTTTAGGCCAGTTGACCCTTACACTTGCAAAGACCTGCAGATACATTGAGTAAACAGAAGTCTAATTAGATTAACCATTGACCCTTACACTTGCAATATTACCTCACCTCTCCTAATGTCTACTTTGAGAGCACGTTGTGAGGCAATAACCAAAATTTTTGCTTTTCTCATTGGATTAGCTGCCACAATTGGTCTATTTGGGTGATTTCTCCTTCTATGCATTAAATACAATTAAAAACTAACACACAAAATCATTGAATCATAGATAATAACTTATAGTCTTCCCTTTCCCACCTGACTAAATGTTCATTTTTTTACTAAAATTATCAATCTTTGTCCTACACTAAGGCAAAACCAAATCATCCACGTAACCATCACCTAAATCATATCCGTAACAAAACTCAGGAGCCAATAGTAATTTTAGTTCAACCTGAATTAGTTTTTAAGTCGATCCAACCCATTGTTTTCTTTTTTATTGTAGGAAAATGAACAAATTGATACTCGTACGCATGAATCCCCACATATGTCATTGCATACACCACGGCTTAGTCGTCAACACACGTCCGATCTTCTTAAGCCATTGCGTGGAGGTTTCTTGCACATACCGTCATATACTTGGTCTATATTTAGCTACTAAATAAATATCAGTTAATTAAGACCCCAATAAAAGAATATCATCACTCACCTACAGACACAGTTCAATAATTATAATCCCTTCACCTTGAAGTGGATTTATGCCTTGATCCACTGGCAACAAAAGCCATCAGTGAATATGCAATTGTAATAAATAGACATCTACTGATCTATGCTATTTGAAAGAACATGTAAAAGATGAAAATGCTGAGCTTTGTGAAGGATCTAGATACAAAAATGACAAATAGAAGAGCCGTGATTAAAATCTAGTATTAATGTAATATACCTCTTGAATGTAATAAACACTATTATCACTATCTTAAAAGAAACAAGTTGTAAAATTATTATTATCACGATGCCATAAAGATAAAAGGATTGTGCATCTAAATCATACCTCTTGAATGTCACACCGGTATGCTTTGCCTGAAGAGAGATCCTCAGGTCTGTAAAATCTCCTAACTTCAATTTTTACAGAGTTAGAGTCAACACGTTTTGAATTTTTTGTGTCTCTTTAGGGAAAACCTGCTACAAATAGCTGTGTTCAAAATCCAGTACAGGGTTAATAGAATTAGCATAAGCACACTTATAAGTTTCAGCAAGACAATGTCTGTAACAAAAATCATATGGGTTGCTACCAAAACTTTGCAATAATACTGCAATTCGTGGCAGCATGGCAGTCCATTTCGCACCCATCCTCAACAACTGCAATATCAACTTCCAGGATCTGTAACATCAATTACTTCACCAAACTGAGCCTGAAATTTGTTTTCTTGTGTCCCTAAAATTCGAACGGACACCATCAGTGGAAACACAATCATATTCGCCTGTCCAATAACGCAAAAAAAATCAAGAAAACAGTACATAGGGTTAGTTATAAAAAATATAAATAATACTACGTAATACTAAAAGAAATAAATGTTTCAGCTTTGAACCATTACTAAAACTTATACTCCTAGCTGTCTTGGTGTCTGCATATTTAGACCTGTAAAAAAAGTAGTCCTTACCATCTCTATTAGTTCAATAGATGACTAATATATATATATATTGGCTTGTAGGTTGAATATCTATTCGTCGGACTTTTGCTGCGACTGAATAAATAACAATCAGGCAGTGCATAAGAAAAATGTGCAGCAAAATAACTATATAGTGAAGAGGTTACTGTTAGTGATACCATGCTACAAAAAAATCAATTACTAAGCCTTCCTAAAAAGAGAATTGAGAGTTATTGCAGTACCTGTAGAGATGGTATTCACGCTGATTCCATGCCTTCTTCCAACTTCAAATGCCAAAGACCTGCGTCTGTTAGCGACTATAATGATTAATACCTAATAACACTTGAAGCAAGGATCTGGAACGTAGTTGCTGTTGATGTGGTACAGTAACCATTAACCTACCATCTATACGTAAAATAGAAATCGTCTATGGAAATAGTTGCCGACTTCCTGATACATAAACCAAAGTAAGAAATGTTAAATTACTGATCTATTTGCTCACTTGTTTCATATTTGTTGTCTTGCCAGCTATAAGGTAAAGCACGTTTTAAAAAAACACTGTTGAGGAGGATCATAGTGTGTACCTCATAGTTTTGTGGTTTTATTTCCAGCAAACAAAATATTGTTTTGAGTGTATACCATACTTCCATCGACTGAACGCAGCACTACCTCAGCACCAGCTGGTCTGTTTTTGTTTGTTCGTGCAGTTCTTGAGTCACCGTGTTTTTGCCGATCTTCTGACTGAAGAAGACAAAAAGGTTTGTTTGTTCTAATACATAATAAAATACAACAATTGTAGTAGAACCTGGAAGAATTAAGTAATTCTTTACAGGAATGTGTACCTACTGCTGATATGGAGAGGACAGTCAATGACCGACTCCAATAATGATTTAAGCACTAAATTAAGTGTTTTGACTACAGTTCTATCTGTAATTGGCGCCATGAAGATAAAAGAGCCTCAAGTTGTGCTTCTCAAAAGGGCGGGAGATCAACAATAATTCTGAAAAAGCCATTGAACGATACACATAGCACCTAAAACTATATATGAACATTCGCACCAGTTGAAATTATATAGTCCATAACCATACAGAAAATGATTAAAAAAGAAAAATTAATTGTTACCTGTACAATTAAAGTGTTGATATGCCTGATCTTCTCAATATTATCCAAGAGATATGAATCTGTCGATAAGAACCAAAACATGAAATTGCAGAAAAAACTCACAATCAAATTAGGGCAAATAAGATATACTTAAATTAAATTAAGGAAAAATCGAATTCGAATATGGATGTGATGAAACTTACTTGATTATATCTCATCATTGTCGTCCACATCATTGCCTTCTACCAGATCGTGATCCTGATTTGTGAACATTTATTAGCAAGGTTATGAGCAAGGTTGATTGTGGATTTTTAGTGGATTGTGTGTTTGTGTGTGTTGTTACTGTTTAATTGTTTGATTCAAACAACAACGATGAAAGATCAGTTGATTTTTTCTATGTTTTTAGGATTAGGGTTTTACCAACCCGTTGTTTAGAGAACGGATGGTTTTTGTGTGTGCTTTTACACCGTAGGTGTGTGGGAGAAAATGAAAAAAAAGGTTTTTAGTATTATATATACCCCGCGTTTTGAAAACGCGATTTTTAGAAAAATGTGTTTTCAGAAAACGTATCCCAGCCAAAAGTGACGAAAATTAGGCAAGTTTTGAGATTTTTTAGGTAAATCTCAAATGCTATTGGTTTAAAGATGTGACTGGGATATGACTGGATTAAAAAGTGTGGTATCAAGTCATATTTATAGCTATATATAATATATATATATATATATATATATATATATATATATATATATATATATATATATATATATACTTCTGCCTATCCGCATATTACCGATTTTGAACATACAAAAAGTTTGTTATGATTAGGGGGTCTTACCCTAACCCATTTGCTTAGCCATCCTTCAGATCTCTTATTTAATATATAAAACAACTATCATGCTCATTATAGGGCTCAAGTGTACTCTTAAGTACCCCAATCACCTTAAAACATTAAATTAAACCCGACTGATTTCAAAACTGTTTTGACCTCCGACTGTTTAACCTGTATTTGACCCACCTCCCGCCGTCCAATTTAGTTCTCGTTTCTTGCATTTGAAAGCCACTTCAAATACATATTCAGGGATGCTTGGATGGCAAAATAAGGGTTTGTAGAACTCTAGATATGATCAAAACAAGTGACATAAAATTTTGCTCAGTTTTTAAAAACGAATTTAACACAATTAGCTTAAGTAATTACCATCACCATGTATAATTATTATCTCTAATTAATCTAATCATGTTTATACCATTATAATACAAAATTCATAATTAACTTAACCCTAGATCTATCATGTATTGATTGTAAAAGAATTAAAAACAATTTAATTAAAAAGTGTATTGAATATTTTACCTTAGAATTTTTGAAAGAAGAAAAATTTATGAAGAACCCTAAATAGACTCCATTGATTTCGACTTAAGCTTGATCTCCAGGGGATTATGATGTGTTTTTAGTTAATAAAAAGTCTTTATATAATTTCCTAACAAGTCCTTGGCCCATTACAAAAGCCCGGTTCCTTTTTTTTCCCTTTTTTCTCTTTTCTTTCTTTTTAATCAGCCTAAACCGACTTTAACATATATTTTTTAATTTTTTTATTACTTATTATTATATTATTAATAATACCTTAAATTACCTTAATTTAATTCAGCTCCTAAAGCCTCCGAAACCTTAAAACCGTAAAACTAGTCAATTTTACGCGTATACCGAAAAAAAACGTAAAATATACAGTTTTAAAAAAAATCTCAAATTTTGAAATAAATTTTATAACTAAGTCCTAAATGACTTAAAACCATCCCAAAAAATACTCACATGACTAAATACCTTACCCGAGACCTCTAAATGCTAAACCCCAAATCGTAAAAAAAATACGATTTACTATAATACTTATACGTATACGTAAAACACCAAAATAACACCATTTCATTTCATAGTCACTAATTTGTGAGCTCATGAACATGAAGTAACCGTTCCTCGATTTACTTATGAGTACTTTATACCCATAAACGATATCCACACCAACCTTGTTCACGCAAAATAACATGTAAACACGCAAATCACATAGTCACACATAAATTAACCTTAAAATAAGACCAAGTGACGAATCTCAAAACCACAGTTGTCACATCACTCCCTCCTAATAAAAATCTCGTCCCGAGATTTACTCCTTAGGATCGTCATTATCCATTAGCTGAGGATACTTGCTCCTCATAAATCCTTCCCGTTCCCACGTGAACTCTAGTCCACGTTCCAAATTCCATCTACCCATAACTACGGTATATTACCCTTTTTATCCAACGTCCTAGCTTTACGACCCAAAATCTCTATCTGCTCTTCGATAAAACGAAGACTCGTATCCATACTAATATCATCTAACGGTACTTGTAAGTCAGTTCTTGCTAAGCATTTCCTCAAGTTTGATACATGAAATACGTCATGCACACTACTCAATTCCTCCGGTAATCTCAACATATACGCCACTAGCCCAATCCTTTCAAGGATTTCAAATGGACCCACAAATCTAGGTGCTAACTTCCCTTTTCTTTCCAAACCGCATCACCCCTTTCCATGGTGAAACCTTTAGCATAACTTTATCTCAAATCTCAACGGCTTCCGCCTCTTGTCCGCATAGCTCTCTTGTCGGTTCTTTGCTATTTTCAACCTCTACTTAGTCACTGCGACCACCTCCATAGTTTTCTGATCCACCTCCGGTCTAATACATTGGCCGCTTCTAAATTCATCCCACTGTAACGGTGATCCACCTCATCTCCTATGAATTAACTCCAGCAGTTTCTACTACAATTCCTATCACCATACCTAACGGATTCTATCCTTTACGGATTTTCCATCATTCGGAAGTTCTCCCAACCTTAAACACATCCAATGGTATATGCAGGATTGCATAACCAAAAGCTTCCCATAATATTCACAAGAAACATGTCAGAACCACCACCTCATCCTTGCTTTCCCATGCTCGGCACCAAGTAACTAACCATCCTTCCTACTAACATGTGTTACACCTTTTCTCTAGGTGGACGTTCCATTGTTCGTGACTACTAACCTCTTGCTCTAACGGTTTCTCTTCAATATCACCCCACTATCTTCATAACCTCTTGCTCCCTCGAATCATTCTTCCTCCATACTACTTTTCGCTTGTCTCTCCACAATCTTAATTTCCATACCGTCTTATATCCCGTCTTCAGCCTATAATTTAGGTGTTTCCTCCTTTATTCGTTACATCCTCATTAATGGGGAATATGCCCCTCTCACCGGTGACTCTCTCTTTGTAGGAGAATTCTTCCTAATATAATGCGTTCTCCAACTATCTCCAAGTCTCACGCCAATGCTCTAGGCGTCTTTCTCAGTTACCCCTATAGTATGCTCATACCAAACATTAGTCTATCAACGGTATACTACGCTTGCTTCCCATCGTTTCTTCCATTGCCATAATCCTTCATAAGGCATTCCATACATATTAGGCTAACTTTTACGCAAAACCCTCTATTCCATCACATCCGTACGCAATCCTTCCAACCTCTCAACTACGTGACTTCTCATTCCTATTGAAATATGAGATGAATTAGTCAGTCTATCGACTATCACCCAGCTCTCGTCGTACTTATTCCTTCACCCCATTATGTATCCCATTCACCAACTTCGTCCTTACATCGCCCTTTCTAAGCTACTCCTATCTATGTAGGAAGTATAGTCTACGTCCCTTTTCTCCATATGATTGTCCAAGCCACGCAACATACATGTTGACGCGTTCTCTGCTTTAGACAACTCAACTCGTGCAACCTACATCCTTCATCCAAACCACCCTAATACGTCATCCATATAGTTCAAGTTCGTCTCAGCTTCACTTCATTCTTCTTATTCCATGTCTCATCAACCATGCTTGCCTTTCCCAGATGGTACTTGGCCTTGCAATTTTCTTTCATCACTTAACTCCACCCATCACCTTTTCCAAATGTTCAATCAAGATGATTAAATATGTGTTGGAGACGTTCATGATCTGTATAGATCATTCTTTACGTCTCGTACCCCAAATGCCTCTAGCATTCTAGGCAGATATAATAATCCAGCTCCACTAACTAAGTCTATCTAGTTCTTCCAAATCTTTAGTTCCCACAACGTATAAACAACCGCCTTTCTTTGTCGTTCTCGTATACATCCAAATCCTTGCTCCACGTATCGTCATGCTTCGCGAATTCATCCAGTCCTTCCGATAATTCCAAGATCTGCTCATTATCCAATCCACCTATTCAGCCTCCAAAACGCTTCCTCACCCTTCTTTACTTTGCCCCTTGCTGGTTCCACGATATGCCATCATCTCTGACTACTTGTCCTGGCCAACTTAATCCTAAAACTCACACTTGAAAATCTCACGTATAATTCCCTTTCCTAACAACTTCAAAACCAACTCATAATTCGCCTCACTCTCCTTCTTAGATTTGAGTAGATCATGATGTCGTCGATGCTCCCGATGACAACTCGTTTATATATTGTCATGCACCCCCGGTTCATTGACTCCATGAAAACTGCTAGCGCCTCGGCGAAGCCAAAATCATAACCGTAAACAAAAAGCGTTCATACAACATCCTTAGCAGTTTCAACTACGTCCTCCTTGCACCCTCTCTTAGAAGCAATACGAATAAATTTCTACCTCGTTCTACTCGCGAAAATCTACACGTATTCTAAAATGCCAATACTTCCTCTTATCAGACCACTCATCCGCTTTTCACAGCCAATCTACTACTAAGCAAATCAAATTTTACCTTGCATCCGTTGCAATTTCTAACAACTCTTGCTCTTAAAATCATTCCATCAACAATTTCCTTGGAAAGGCACTAACTACAACTCCTCTCACTTCTCGTACTTGCTCTATTTATGGTTCTACCTCACAATAATAGGCAAACCTACTAAATCTCAGGAAATTTTCGGAATACTTACATGCCTTACGAACAATCATAAATACCTTTGAGGTATTATATCCCCTTCCAACACTCTCTATGGCGCGTTACTTGTGCCAATATCCATACATTATACAAATCTCTATTCATCTCCCTTGGAACACCTAAGAGACCTCATGACCACATTAGTTCGTCTACGAACTTTTAACTCTTCATCCCCACTAAGGGCATTCCGACCATTCTCTCAGGGCCACCTACTTAATCGTGTAGGCGCGACCAAGTCTTTCATATGTCTACCTCAACACTCCCAATCAATACGAACCCAAAACTACATCCTGAATCCACTAGATACGATCAACGAATCAAACCCACGGATAACTAACGACATTTCACGTGCACGAGTTAAAACAGACCAAAACCACGAAAACTCAAAAGGAAAACTCAAACATGTACCAATTCAAATGACTCATAACAACGAAAAATGATCCAAGAAACACTTAATGGCAACCAAAACATCTTATGCCCCGCGACATATTATTTAAACCGTGCACAAGATCGACTTTTCCAAAAAAATATTTTTTTTTCTTTCCTCACCACATCTATGTGACTCAAACAATCTACAAACAACCTTCTAGACGATCTCAAAACTCAACTCAAAGACTAGGTATCCCGTGCATCCCAAATCATAAAAAAACTACTATTCAAAACTCAACCTTGAACCCGTCACTTGTACCAAAATTTAGATCAAGCTACTGACACCCCATGACTATACATACCAAATATTTGAGAAGTATATTTCCGAGTACATATTTTTAGGCTTTTGAATCACCCAAAAAGCTTTAAAAACGAACAAGTTATGACCAAAACAGTTTTATACTAGTTGTTTTTTTTTTAAAAACTAAAGAATCCTCTTAGTAATTAACGTAATCCTTTTTAAATGAAAAGAAATAAATGTATGTGAAATTTTCATGAATTTTGTTTAGTCTTGCATAAATAATTATAAATGACGTATATTGATTAAGCTCATTTAAAAAAACTATTTAAGTAGAAAGAAATTTTATTTCGCTTTATTTTAAAGAAAGTCTTTTAGAATTTGAAATAAATAAGTGTTGATTAAAAAAATCTTATGTTACATCTTGTTTCAAACACGACTCCAACACCTTACCCTTATTTTACCGAATACAACCAACTATCTAACTCTATAGTAGATTTGCAAGTCCCTTTTTTTTCAATATATACCGACCAAAAGAAATGTAAGACCCAACACAAAAGATTTCATTATCTCAAAAGAAATCCCAAGTTATTTCAATAGACTTAAAACCAAGAACACCATTTTAAAACGTACACGTGAAATACGAAACTCAAAGAATACGCTACAACGGAGGTTTAATATAAAAAAAGAGAGCTAGCCACCCTCCTAAGGATACAATCGATAATTGTAGGGGATCATACATATATAGGCATATCGGGATACATATACTTAAATCCATCTAACATCTACTATACAAGCATGTACTAACCCTCTTTCATGCAATCATACTTAGGAATCCATTGAAGTTGTGGTACTTGTATAACTATGTTGGCCACCATACTTATACAATTACCCTTCCCCAATGCACTCCTTCCTATGATGACACTTATAAGATTTAATACAACACATAACACATATATCCATCTACTCACATAAGCTCATAACCACATAACCAAAAAAAGTCCAAAACTCCATCCAATAAAATAACATAGTCAAACTCTTGAAATACATAAATCCATAGTCTAGCTAAAATAGCATAGACTAAATCCAAAACGAAAACATAATAAGTTATAAGTCATTGATGAGACGGCTTTTATACATGGTCTCATCGTTCTTTTTGGACTTAAAATGCATTAAAAATCATCAAAATACCCAAATATATGCTTGTGTTTGTTGCTTGTGTAATTTAGGTACGGATATTGAGAAAATGACAAAAGATCACAAGAATCACGCAAAAATGAACACGGGAAATGAAGCCGCACGATGAACCAAGCCCTAGTGAGGAATTTTCCAAAGAAAACCCTTGAAGATTTGAAGAATATTGAAGATTGGTCCTCCAAGTTTGAAGAATTGACACTTTATACCCTTGTATCTTCATAATTACAAGTTTGGTCCCTAAAGTTTGTCAAAATTACAAAAAGGACCCATAACTTTGAAGAATTGGCAAATTTAGTCCCTCAACAAATCTAAATTGTCAAATATGGTCCTCCAAGAAGTCAACCAACAAGTCAAAGCCTTGATGTTTCAAAACATGGCAAATTCAGTCCTTGGAAAATGAAGAAATTGCATAAATAGTCCTTGTTTCAAGATTACAAAAAGATTGTGCCAAAAATGACAAATCTACAAAGTTATTTACAAAGGGGAAAGAATTTGAAGCTATTTATTACAAAATGAAGAAAACTTGGAAGACTGGGGACTATTGTTGCCCAGACACAAAACCTTTCCCCACCAATTGGCTGCTGCCACCTCACGTCTGCTGCCTTGTCACCCTCCCACATCAGCATCCACTAACCCCAAATATTAATTAATAAAACGATTTAAACTCGTTTTATATATTATAATTTGGTGGGAAACAAGTATTGTTCAAGATTAACCCCCTTAATCCCCTTTGTTCTTAACCAAACAAGCCCAGATTTTTAATCTTCAATTCAAAGGGTTTATCTAAATTAATCACCCAGAAGTTTAATTTAACCTTAAAGCTTGACATCCCATGTGATAACTGAGATCCAGCTCACCCCACACTTGCTACCTGCCAAAACCATATCACGGGTCACCACTACCATCCAAAAATCTTTGACCCTTTGAACGCTTAGGATTCATTGGCGTGTTCCCTAAGCACAAACCAACACTCAAGATCATCTCTAGGACACAAGGACACTCAGAGTTGCTCACATGACACCAAGAACAAAAGGCATCTTCCTGGTATATCCAAGATTCGTCCAAGGGTATTTTTGGAAGAACAAGCTTAGGGTTTGCATTCTAGATAGTTCTGTAACCATGTATAAAAGGGTGCCTGTACTCTTTTCTTTTGCTTGTTCCAGTTTTGATGTAATTTTATTTTCTAAAAATTTAATGAAAAGTTTTTTAACCTACATGAAACTGTGATCCATTTACTTTCCAGCATTTTAAATTTTAAAGTTTGTTCATCTTTCTTCAAGTTTGTGTTTTAAAAAAAAAAAAAAAAAAGAGTTTTCAAAAAGGTTTTTAAGTTTCTGATTTTGAGCAAGTTCTTGGTAAGAACTTGTGTCAAGATTTGGTATTTCCAGTTTTAATTCATTGTGTTAATGCTTGAAAGATATCATTGAAACGTGTTTGTAAGGTTTGGGAGGTTTGTGTAAGATTTTTAAGAAAATTAAAAAAGAAACAGAATATATCATATACCTTGTTCTTGTTCTGTTTTTGATTTTTCAGGTTTGACCTATTGTTGATCATTGCTGCACCAACCCCAGTTGGTAGGAAGTGGTATTGCAACCACAAAGAACCCTGGATGTAGGGTTCTTTGGTAAGAAATTATTACATTTTTCAATTTTTCTGTTTTAAGTGAAGTTTAGGTGATGTTATATATTTTGGTGCTAAAAGTGTGATTAATCTGGTGGATTTGAGTTCTCTTATGTTTGTATGAATGTTAGATGCTATAAAAATCATTTTGAGTAGCTTTTAAAAGTCTTTGTTTGAGAAATTGTTGATTTCAATTTTTAAGGGTGTGTTTGGATCTGCTTTTAATTTTTGAAAAGTTTGTTAGATTTTGAAGATAAAACGTGTTAGATGGAATGAGTAGGGTTGAGTAAGTTTGTGTGAAGGTTTTGTTTAAGATTGGTGAAATTTGGATCAAGTTACAAGTGTTAAAAGTGAAATAGCATAGCTAAAATCTGCATATGTCTATTTCTGCCTATTTTGATGATTTTTTGTGCTTCAATTTCATAATCTGTTAAGTTATAGATCATTCTAGGGCTTGAGTTTGCTTGTGTATCAATTGGTGCTATTGTATGCATAATAAGGGAGATTGAAACTCATTTGTGTGCAATCTGTTAAGCAAAAAAAGTCCACAGACCTATCATTTTGCATCAGCAACTTGAAAATGCCATGTTGAGCTTTGATTGTATGGTTTGTGCTAATTGTTGATTATTTGCTGCTTGTTTTTGTGTGATTATTGACTCCTTATACTCAAAGGAGTATAAGGGTGCCTTTTTTGTCCAAAATAAGCTTTCAAATAAGCTTTCCTAAGCTTAATACTCAACTGAACAAAAGTATACACTAGCAGTGGGAACTCCTTTCCCACTGGTAGTCCACTGGTTTCCACTGCCTAGCTAAAAGACAGAAAACCATCACAAGTCACTTTCAGAAGTTCATATTTTTGTCTTTAGTGGTTGATTTTAGGAATTAGAGTTTCAAACCAGTGCCATTATTTTTCTTATTTAATTTAGAATTTTTCTGATTAATTAAATTTTTATTTACTGTTCATTTAGTAATTTTTAGGTTAATTAGCTATTTTTAATTAACTTTAAAGTTTATGTTTTTGTCTTTTAGTGCCAAAAAGTAATATTTTTAGGTTTAATCAATTTTTCTGAACTTAGAATAATATTTTAAGGTTTTTAGTTAAAAAGTATTTTACTGTTCATCTTTTTATTAATTTTTAGAATTAATCTAAGTTAATTAGGGTTTTAATTAAACTAGTTTTGTCATTTAGTGGAAAATTTAATATTTTTCAAGATTTTTCATTTTTCTACTGTTCATTAGAGTAAAATAGGATTTTTAAAATTGGTAGATTATTTTTAGCACTATTTAATTATTTTTTTATAATTATTTTAATTTTAAAATAGTTTTTAGTAATTAAAAAATAGAAAAATAGTATTTAAATATTATAAAAAATACTTTTTAGTTTTTAAATAATATAAGTAAGATATTTGTTCAATAAAATCATATTTTGGACATTTTGATTAATTATATTTAATTTTAGGGCTTTAATTAGCATTTAAAATTGAATATTTAATTAATAAAAGGTTTTAAAATATTTTTATTGGATTTTATTCCTTATTTATATTATTTTAGACTTGTTTTAGCTTATAATTAATTTTTAGGTTGAAATTTTTTTATTTTTGTCGTTTTTTACGGTTTTACTTTTACGCCTTTTTCGACGTAGTTTAATTAGTTTTCGTAACCGTCTTTTCTTTCCTTTCTCATTTCTTTTCTTCTTGATCATAATCACAAACATCATATATCAACTCTTAACACAACGCACTTGCCTCCTTGGGAAATGAACTTGCTTGGTCATTGGTGCTCGATTTTCCTAAACCGACACTTAACGCTTACCACTATTTATTGCTCTTTTCCTAAAGAGTAGTAAAACACTACATCATTTTGGCGCCGCTGCCGGGGAGGCGTGTTGTGTTTTGGTTGAACCATTGTTGTTTTCTACATTAGCCATAAAAGTATTTGTATTAATAGCACTCTATTAATACGTATTATCGTTTTTCGATTTTTGTGTGAATATTATTACTATATTGTATACGTAGAACAATAAATTTACAAGTACTCCAAATACGTGAGCAATCACAACCTTGATTCGGGATTTCATCACTCGATCATTGTATTCGAATCTCAAACCAAAGAAAAAAGGAAAAAATAGATAAATACTTTCGTGAAGCTTGATTTTGATAATACAAACTATAAGGTGGGTATAAGGCGGTTGTATTTCACGACCTAAAGGAAAAAGGCTCTTAAGTGCTTCGCGCCGCCTCGTTTCCTCCGCTTGCTTGTGCGTATTTGATTTTGAGAGTGAATCGAGGGTTTTGCCGCCCAAAGTATTATTAAGTATCATATATATTTTCTTGGTTTCATTTGATTAAACCCTCTTGAACGATTTGGTGTTCCACCATCGTTCTAAAGTCATCGAAGGCGTTCACTTCACGTGTTCGTTTTCATTCCTTGAGGCTTCTTTAATCGAGAGATTTGATTAAGGAGGAGATTTGTAGATTTGTGTCTACTAATACATTCCAAAAAATCCAAAAAAGTTAAAAACAATCAAAAACCACAAAAAAAATTGAAAAAGTAAAAACACCAAAAAGAATCTTCTTTGCTCGCCTTCTCGTTGTACGTGACGTTTATGAAAACTCGCTCTAAAGCTAGACGTGCTCGTAAACGAAGAAACAAATCACTCACTCCTACTAGTGAGGACTCTCCTATTGACGAACCCATTGTAGTGAAAGAAGCACCCATGGCTAATCGAACTATGATGGAGTTGCTTCAAGCACCCACCGAGGGTTATGGAGAAGCGATTGTAATTCCCGCTATCCTTGCGGAGAATTTTGAGGTTAAGACGGGTTTGTTGTCCATGATTCAAAACAACAAGTTTCGAGGGGACGAAAAGGACAACCCGCATAACCACATTCGCCAATTTAATCGTCTCACCGCCACATGCAAGTTTAAGGACGTCTCAAACGACTCGATTAAGATGATGCTTTTTCCGTATTCCTTAGCGGGGCCCGCAAAGATTTGGTTAGAGAAAGAGCCACCCAATTCTATATTGACGTGGAAGGATCTCGTTTCAAAATTCGTGAACCAATTTTTTCCGCCCTCTAAGACTACGCACTTGAAAAACGAGATTTCAAAGTTTTCACAAGAGTTTAATGAGAGTTTTTCAACGGCTTGGAATAGGTTTAAGGAAATGTTGCACGAATGTCCTCATCATGGTTTTTCCGACTTACATCAAATAGACACGTTTTACAATGGCTTGAACGATCATGAGCGTGATTATCTTAATGCCGCCGCGGGTGGTAATTTCTTGTGTAAGACGGTCGAGGAAGCATTGGTAATTATTGAGAATAGGTCTAGGGTGTATAGTCCTCGTAGCACGTCGAGTGTTCGTAAGGCTTCGTCTTCATCTTCACCTAGTTTGTCACACACCGTTGATGCTTGCCAAGTCGAGGCTAATTTGGAGAACAAAATTTTTGATATAGTGAAAGGCTTGTTAGTTGAGTTTAAAGTTGGTGAACAACCCGCTCCCGCTACGATTAAAGCGGTTGAGGTTTCGCGTATGTATTGTGGTGGAGCTCACGATTATTCCGAGTGCATTACCAACGGTGGTAACACTTCGAGTGCCTACGCGGCCGCGGGAACTTATAACCAAAACGGTCAAGTTCCTCGCACTAATCAATTGACTCCACCGGGTTTTTCACCAAATCAAAATGCTACAATTATCGAAACAATCAAGTTGGTTACCAAAGCAATCAAAGGAACAATTATAAGGGTAATAACAACTATGGGAATCAAGGGAGTAGTAGTAGTAGCCAATTGCAAAATCAAAATCAAAACCGTAATTTTCAAAATGCAAGTCAAGGTGTTCAAAATAATAAAGAACTTCCAATAGACTTTTTGAATTACACTACTTCAAATGATAAGATTGTGGAAAACATTCAAGAGCAAATGGCTAATCAAGCTAAGGAGACGGCTAAGAATGCAAAGGAGTTAGCCACTTTCATTAAGGAAAATCTAGCCATGAGAAATGAATTGAAAAATGATTTTGCTAACCAAATTCGAGGTCAAAACAACAAGATAGAGCAAAGTCATGCTAGGCTTGAACAAAGAATTGACCAAAAAGCCGCTATCCAAGATGTGAAGTTTAATAATTTTGATGCTAAGCTTAATGCAATTTTAGAAGCCGTAATGGGAAACAAAGCCTCTACTTCGGGTAGTTTACCTAGTAACACCGTTTCAAACCCGAAGGGAGAGATGAAAGTGATTACTACACGTAGTGGTAAGGCACTTAAAGAACCGACTCCTCAACCAATTACTCCAACGGTGGAGGAAATTGAGGAAGAAACCGAGGTGGTGGTCGAAAAGGAGCATATTTCAAGCCCACAAAGTACCGCTCATGCCACACCTACGGTTGACCCATCACCCATTTTGGAACACGAGATTCCAAAGGCTATGCCTATGCCCCAACCCACACCACCCTTGCCTTACCCATCGAGACTTAGGAAGGAGAAACGACAAGAGCGCGACAACTATCAATTTGAGCTTTTTATGAAAATGTTTCGTGATTTGCACTTTAATGTGAGTTTCGTCGATGCCTTGATCATGATGCCTCGATTTGCCGCTAACTTTAAGAGTATGTTGAACAACAAGGAAAAATTACACCAAAAGTCTAGTTGTTCGTCGGTTTATCTTAATCGCATACCTCAAAAAGTCGGTGATCCCGGTAAATTTTTGATCCCTTGTGCAATTCAAGATATGGAAGAAAGCTATGCCTTGGCCGATCTTGGTGCTAGCATTAACTTGATGCCACTTGCAATCTACAAGTCGCTCAATCTTCCTAATCTTACTCCTTCACGAATGTCTATTGAGTTGGCCGACCATTCCACAATTCTTGCATGTGGTTTGGCGGAAGACGTTTTTGTGAAAGTGGGGAAGTTCTACTATCCCGTAGACTTCATTGTTGTTGACATCCCCACGGATCCTCAAGTTCCTCTTATTTTAGGTCGTTCGTTTTTAGATACGTCTATGGCTTTGATTGATGTGCATGCTAGAAAGATCACCTTACGTTTCAACGACGAGGAACTTGTTATAAACGCAACTCAAAATTCTCAACTTTCTCATGTTTATTCCGTTGCTACCATAAACCTCGTTGATATGATCGACGTGGTTTGCGAGGAATTTTCACAAGAAGTTTTAGGGTTTGGTGATGAAGAAACTAGTGGCAATCCCACTATGTTAGATCCAATTCTTGATAATTCGACACCAACCTTCACTCCTTTCGAAGGTGGTGGTTTTACGTTGGAAGAATTCGATGTTCCACGTACTTGTGACGAAGACCTCGACAACTATGAGGACTTCTCGATTATCAAGGATTTTCTCAACGATTTCCCATTTCCTCCACCCGAGGAGGTTATGAGTATCGAGCCCAAATCTTCACTTGAGGAACCACCTATCCTCGAGTTGAAAGATTTACCTCCTCACCTCGAATATGTCTATTTGGAGGAGGACGACAAGTTGCCGGTTATTATTGCGAAGGAACTTTCGAATGATGAAAAAACCGCACTTGTCGATGTTCTTAAGGACCACAAAGGGGCGATTGCGTGGAAGTTATCCGACATTAAGGGAATCGATCCCAAATTTTGTACACACAAAATATTAATAGAGGAAGATTTCAAGCCAACAATCCAAAGTCAAAGGAGGGTGAACCCCAAAATTCACGATGTCATCAAAAAGGAGGTCCTTAAACTCCTTGACGCGGGAATGATTTACCCTATTTCCGATAGCCCTTGGGTGAGTCCTATTCATTGTGTCCCTAAAAAGGGAGGGATGACCGTTGTGCCAAACGATGCCAACGAGTTAATTCCCACAAGACTCGTGACCGGATGGAGAGTGTGCATTGACTATCGTAAGTTGAATGAAGCCACTCGAAAAGACCGTTTTCCCTTGCCCTTCATGGACCAAATGTTGGAGCGTCTTGCGGGAAACGATTTCTATTGCTTTTTAGATGGTTTTTCCGGTTACTTCCAAATTCCCATCGATCCTCGTGATCAAGAAAAAACTACGTTTACGTGTCCATATGGAACGTTTGCCTATCGTAGAATGCCATTCGGACTTTGCAATGCACCGGGAACTTTTCAACGATGCATGATGGCTATTTTTCATGATATGATTGAGAAGACGATGGAAGTCTTCATGGATGACTTTTCCGTGTTTGGTGATTCCTTTACTTCGTGTTTGTCGAACCTTGAGAGAATGTTAAAACGTTGTGAGGAAACCAACCTTGTGCTCAATTGGGAAAAGTGTCATTTTATGGTTAGAAGTGGAATCGTCTTAGGGCACAAGGTCTCGAAAGCGGGGATTGAGGTAGATCAAGCTAAGGTAGACGTCATCGCCAAATTACCTCATCCCAAAACCGTCAAGGGAGTTAGGAGTTTCCTAGGCCACGCGGGCTTTTATCGACGATTCATCAAGGATTTCTCGAAGATTTCTCGACCCATTACACATCTTCTTGAAAAAGAAGCACGTTTTGTCTTTGACGAAGATTGTGTACGAGCCTTTGAGATCCTTAAGAGGAAACTTACCGAAGCTCCCATTCTTGTTGCTCCAAATTGGAACCTCCCCTTTGAGCTTATGTGTGATGCAAGTGATTACGCTATTGGGGCCGTTTTGGGGCAACGTCATGATAAGCATTTCTTGCCTATTCACTATGCTAGCAAGACGATGACCGAGGCTCAAATTAAATACACTACAACGGAAAAGGAGTTCCTTGGCGTGGTGTATGCATTTGAGAAATTCCGACCTTATCTCGTCTTGACGAAATGCATAGTGTATACGGACCATTCGGCTATCAAGTATCTCATGGCTAAACAAGATGCAAAGCTGAGATTACTTCGTTGGATTCTCCTCCTTCAAGAATTTGATCACAAAATCGTTGACAAAAAAGGAGCCGAGAATCTAGCGGCCGATCATCTCTCTCGTTTGGAAGATCCTCACCAAAGTGTTTACGAGCCTAAGGAAATCACCGAAACATTTCCGCTTGAAACACTTGGTGTAGTGAATTCCAAACTTGATTCTTCTACCCCATGGTTTGCGGATTTTGCAAATTACCATGCGGGTAACTTCATCATTAAGGGTATGACAACTCAAGAAAAACGAAAATTCTTTCGTGATGTCAAGTTCTATTTTTGGAACGACCCTTACTTGTTTCGAACTTGTGCGGATCAAATCATCCGCCGTTGTGTATTTGGGACCGAAGCTTCTAACATCCTTAGAGCTTGCCATGAGGGACCCACGGGTGGTCACCACGGTGCTAATCTCACGGCTAAAAAGGTGTTTGATGTCGGCTTCTTTTGGCCTACTATTTACCGAGATGCACAAGATCTTGTGAAGTCTTGTGATTCATGCCAACGACAAGGAAAAGCCTCACAAAAAGATGAAATGCCACAAAATATCATTCAAGTATGTGAGATCTTTGACGTTTGGGGCATAGACTTTATGGGGCCGTTCCCATCATCTCGTGGTAATAAGTACATTCTCGTTACGGTTGACTACCTTTCTAAGTGGGTGGAGGCGAAGGCCTTGCCCACCAATGATGCTCGTGTGGTAGTTAAGTTCTTGAAAAGTTTGTTTGCTAGGTTTGGAACCCCTCGTGCTATCATAAGCGATCGTGGAACCCATTTTTGTAATGACCAATTTGAAAGGGTTCTAAGGAAATATGGGGTTACACATCGTCTTTCTACGGCTTATCACCCACAAACGAGTGGGCAAGTCGAGGTTTCAAACCGAGCATTGAAGAGGATCTTGGAGAGATCCGCGGGGGAAAACCGACAATCTTGGTCGGATAAGTTAGACGATGCTTTATGGGCCTTTAGGACCGCTCATAAGACACCCATTGGGTGCACTCCCTATAAGCTTATGTACGGAAAGAATTGTCATTTGCCTATCGAGTTAGAACACAAGGCTTATTGGGCCCTAAAGCATTGTAATGATGACATGGAGACCGCGGGAAAACATCGGAAAATGCAATTAAATGAATTGGATGAATTGAGAGACATTGCTTATGAAAATTCATTGATTTACAAAAAGAAAACTAAAAAGTTGCATGATTCAAAAATTAAAAACCGGGTTTTTAACATTGGGGATCAAGTTTTACTTTTTAATTCAAGATTGAAAATATTTTCCGGTAAATTGAAATCCCGTTGGTCCGGTCCATTCACCGTGACTCAAGTATTTCCGTATGGGACCATCGAGCTAGCTCAAGATGATGGTCCTAACTTCAAGGTGAATGGACATAGGTTGAAGCACTACTTTGGCGGGGAAGTTACATCCTTGAACTACCTCGACCAAGTCACCTTCCCCAATGATAATTAGTATTGAGGGGATCGAGTCGAGCTCATGACTTGGTAATCAAAAACGAGGTGCCTCGTGGGGGAGTCCCATGCTTATCCTATGTACATATTATCGCTTTCTTAGTCTAATGTAGCTTACGTGTGAGGATTCGTGCCCTTCCAACCTTTGTTCCATGGTTGTTTGTGATATGTGGTTTTTAGATCATGATCTTCACGATTGGAGCCTCTCGTGTTCGTTTTATGGGAGCACTCGATCGTTTGCTTTGAACACTTTCTCAATATCCATGATATATCTTTTATTGTTCTAACCTTAGGTTTATAGCACACTTCATAAACGGCTATTATTTAATGGTTACACCCTTTCTATGCTAGATTAGGCATTCGACTACGTCTCTAGTATGGGGGTGTTTGCACCCCTAGACTCGAAACATTGAGGACAATGTTTAACTTTAGTATGGGGGGGGGGGGGTGAATAGATACTTGCCTTGCCAAACCTTCACGCTTTCCAAAGTTTATAGTTTTGTTTATCGTTTTGTTGCAAAATAAGGCTAAAAATGGCCAAATTTTAAAAACTTTCTCATATTTTATAAGTGTTTGAAGACACGAATGTAGATTTTCCGATGGCGAGAATAAGAGTAATTTTTGACTCGACCGTGCGTGTTGAGCACTTAGCTTTGATTCCTTAACTACACATTAGGCTAAGTCTCTTAAATGAGGACGAGAAATGATAGAGTTAATTATAAGTTACTATGCTAAACGTAGAGTACTTGTATTCTTTCAAAAACTCATGTGTTCTCGTTGTTTGCTTATTCTCCCTTCGCATGTAAATAATTTTTGCTTAATAAATATTGACTTAGCGGTTTAGTTAGGATTGTTGGGTTTCTAGTCTTTTCTAGTAGCTTCCGTGTAATTAAATTGGGAAGACATTAAAATATCGCCAGCGTCACAGTTTTGAAGTATTGGCAACCCGAATAATCGAAAGCTTCACCCAATAATAAGATTTCAAGTGCTAACCTAAATCAAGCAAACAATTTGAAGCCCCACAAGGCCTAAAATCTATGCAAAATTGAAGTGAATCAAGCCTTAATCTTCGAAGCTTTAAAGATCCAAAATTCGCTTTAGCGTGAGGATATACGTCTTTGGCTAATAAAACCACCGATGAGGCGGATAATAAAAGGCAAGGCAAGACCGAAGTCATAATAAAAGCTTCATGGCGAAGTTGAATAAAAGATGGAGGTAAACCAAAGATAATAAGGCCCTTCCGTTAGGGGGCGTATAAAAGTCTTGGTAATAAGTCTCATGTTCAAAACCGTTATAAAACCGTGTTTATCGATTCTTCTTGTCAACTTAATTTTTTGACATCGTTGTCTATTAGGAGGGGTTATTGATTTGATGGTCTTAGTTACACCGTTAGGACTCTATTTTTAGACCTAAAATCTCTATTATCGCATAAGTCAAACAATGTATCCTCGTGAAACATTCAAGACATCATAAAATATAAGAGATACAACTTAGGAATAATGGGAGAATAAGTAGGTGATTAGGGCATATGAGTAGTGTTAGCATTACTAACTTATAATGACAATGATCTCGTTGCACGCTTAGCATGGAATTGGAGTGAAAATCGAGGACGATGAAATTATTTCTAACGAAGCATTCACGTGTTCTTATTCTATGAACCTAAACGTCCCATTTTGCGATGAAAATCATACATTATGTCTATAACACAAGTAGTAGTGATAGTAGTAGTGTAGCTAGTTTATCATTTCAATAAAGTCCATAAAAATGAATTTTGGAGATGCTACGATACTTTATTCTAGCATTGCGTGAGGGCACGGCAATGGTTTAGTATGGGGGAGTGATGAGACGGCTTTTATACATGGTCTCATCGTTCTTTTTGGACTTAAAATGCATTAAAAATCATCAAAATACCCAAATATATGCTTGTGTTTGTTGCTTGTGTAATTTAGGTACGGATATTGAGAAAATGACAAAAGATCACAAGAATCACGCAAAAACGAACACGGGAAACGAAGGCACGATGAACCAAGCCCTAGTGAGGAATTTTCCAAAGAAAACCCTTGAAGATTTGAAGAATATTGAAGATTGGTCCTCCAAGTTTGAAGAATTGACACTTTATACCCTTGTATCTTCATAATTACAAGTTTGGTCCCTAAAGTTTGTCAAAACTACAAAAAGGACCCTTAACTTTGAAGAATTGGCAAATTTAGTCCCTCAACAAATCTAAATTGTCAAATATGGTCCTCCAAGAAGTCAACCAACAAGTCAAAGCCTTGAAGTTTGAAAACATGGCAAATTCAGTCCTTGGAAAATGAAGAAATTGCATAAATAGTCCTTGTTTCAAGATTACAAAAAGATTGTGCCAAAAATGACAAATCTACAAAGTTATTTACAAAGGGGAAAGAATTTGAAGCTATTTATTACAAAATGAAGAAAACTTGGAAGACTGGGGACTATTGTTGCCCAGACACAAAACCTTTCCCCACCAATTGGCTGCTGCCACCTCACGTCTGCTGCCTTGTCACCCTCCCACATCAGCATCCACTAACCCCAAATATTAATTAATAAAACGATTTAAACTCGTTTTATATATAATAATTTGGTGGGAAACAAGTACTGTTCAAGATTAACCCCCTTAATCCCCTTTGTTCTTAACCAAACAAGCCCAGATTTTTAATCTTCAATTCAAAGGGTTTATCTAAATTAATCACCCAGAAGTTTAATTTAACCTTAAAGCTTGACATCCCATGTGATAACTGAGATCCAGCTCACCCCACACTTGCTACCTTCCAAAACCATATCACGGGTCACCACTACCATCCAAAAATCTTTGACCCTTTGAACGCTTAGGATTCATTGGCGTGTTCCCTAAGCACAAACCAACACTCAAGATCATCTCTAGGACACAAGGACACTCAGAGTTGCTCACATGACACCAAGAATAAAAGGCATCTTCCTGGTATATCCAAGATTCGTCCAAGGGTATTTTTGGAAGAACAAGCTTAGGGTTTGCATTCTAGATAGTTCTGTAACCATGTATAAAAGGGTGCCTGTACTCTTTTCTTTTGCTTGTTCCAGTTTTGATGTAATTTTATTTTCTAAAAATTTAATGAAAAGTTTTTTAACCTACATGAAACTGTGATCCATTTACTTTCCAGCATTTTAAATTTTAAAGTTTGTTCATCTTTCTTCAAGTTTGTGTTTAAAAAAAAAAAAAAAAGAGTTTTCAAAAAGGTTTTTAAGTTTCTGATTTTGAGCAAGTTCTTGGTAAGAACTTGTGTCAAGATTTGGTATTTCCAGTTTTAATTCATTGTGTTAATGCTTTAAAGATATCATTGAAACGTGTTTGTAAGGTTTGGGAGGTTTATGTAAGATTTTTAAGAAAATTAAAAAAGAAACAGAATATATCATATACCTTGTTCTTGTTCTGTTTTTGATTTTTTAGGTTTGACCTATTGTTGATCATTGTTCTGCACCAACCCCAGTTGGTAGGAAGTGGTATTGCAACCACAAAGAACCCTGGATGTAGGGTTCTTTGGTAAGAAATTATTACCTTTTTCAATTTTTCTGTTTTAAGTGAAGTTTAGGTGATGTTATATATTTTGGTGCTAAAAGTGTGATTAATCTGGTGGATTTGAGTTCTCTTATGTTTGTATGAATGTTAGATGCTATAAAAATCAGTTTGAGTAGCTTTTAAAAGTCTTTGTTTGAGAAATTGTTGATTTCAATTTTTAAGGGTGTGTTTGGATCTGCTTTTAATTTTTGAAAAGTTTGTTAGATTTTGAAGATAAAACGTGTTAGATGGAATGAGTAGGGTTGAGTAAGTTTGTGTGAAGGTTTTGTTTAAGATTGGTGAAATTTGGATCAAGTTACAAGTGTTAAAAGTGAAATAGCATAGCTAAAATCTGCATATGTCTATTTCTGCCTATTTTGATGATTTTTTGTGCTTCAATTTCATAATCTGTTAAGTTATAGATCATTCTAGGGCTTGAGTTTGCTTGTGTATCAATTGGTGCTATTGTATGCATAATAAGGGAGATTGAAACTCATTTGTGTGCAATCTGTTAAGCAAAAAAAGTCCACAGACCTATCATTTTGCATCAGCAACTTGAAAATGCCATGTTGAGCTTTGATTGTATGGTTTGTGCTAATTGTTGATTATTTGCTGCTTGTTTTTGTGTGATTATTGACTCCTTATACTCAAAGGAGTATAAGGGTGCCTTTTTTGTCCAAAATAAGCTTTCAAATAAGCTTTCCTAAGCTTAATACTCAACTGAACAAAAGTATACACTAGCAGTGGGAACTCCTTTCCCACTGGTAGTCCACTGGTTTCCACTGCCTATCTAAAAGACAGAAAACCATCACAAGTCACTTTCAGAAGTTCATATTTTTGTCTTTAGTGGTTGATTTTAGGAATTAGAGTTTCAAACCAGTGCTATTATTTTTCTTATTTAATTTAGAATTTTTCTGATTAATTAAATTTTTATTTACTGTTCATTTAGTAATTTTTAGGTTAATTAGCTATTTTTAATTAACTTTAAAGTTTCTGTTTTTGTCTTTTAGTGCCAAAAAGTAATATTTTTAGGTTTAATCAATTTTTCTGAACTTAGAATAATATTTTAAGGTTTTTGGTTAAAAAGTATTTTACTGTTCATCTTTTTATTAATTTTTAGAATTAATCTAAGTTAATTAGGGTTTTAATTAAACTAGTTTTGTCATTTAGTGGAAAATTTAATATTTTTCAAGATTTTTCATTTTTCTACTGTTCATTAGAGTAAAATAGGATTTTTAAAATTTGTAGATTATTTTTAGCACTATTTAATTATTTTTTTATAATTATTTTAATTTTAAAATAGTTTTTAGTAATTAAAAAATAGAAAAATAGTATTTAAAAATTATAAAAAATACTTTTTAGTTTTTAAATAATATAAGTAAGATATTTGTTCAATAAAATCATATTTTGGACATTTTGATTAATTATATTTAATTTTAGGGCTTTAATTAGCATTTAAAATTGAATATTTAATTAATAAAAGGTTTTAAAATATTTTTATTGGATTTTATTCCTTATTTATATTATTTTAGACTTGTTTTAGCTTATAATTAATTTTTAGGTTGAAATTTTTTTATTTTTGTCGTTTTTTACGGTTTTACGTTTACGCATTTTTCGACGTAGTTTAATTAGTTTTCGTAACCGTCTTTTCTTTCCTTTCTCATTTCTTTTCTTCTTGATCATAATCACAAACATCATATATCAACTCTTAACACAACACACTTGCCTCATTGGGAAACGAACTTGCTTGGTCATTGGTGCTCGGTTTTCCTAAACCGACACTTAACGCTTACCACTATTTATTGCTCTTTTCCTAAAGAGTAGTAAAACACTACATCAGTCATGTCGCCCATAAGAGTAGAAACAGCTTAAAATCCTTCATATCCACCTACTCCTAATAACTCGAACCACCACATGATTCTTAGGGAACGTGACTTAAACATCAAAAGAAAAATACTATACCTCAGGTACATAAAATAACCCAACAAAAGATAGAAACTACCATGTACCAAATTATGTACTATAATGTATAATTTAAGCAAAATACGACAATGACTAGCGTGGATGATTATGGTTCAACCAGCACTAGTCACACCCTGAAAAGAAAATAACATGTGGCTAAGTATGAACTACTATGGTTCAACCCATACTTGTCAAAACTTAACAAACATCGCCAGTAAAAACCAATAACATCCATAAAACTTTAATTAATATAAAATGCACACATACTCCTATGACGCCTATATGTAGGGACCCTTAAGCTATAAACTAGGTTACTAGACTAGGAAACCTAATTCTCTATAACCATTGGCTCTTGATACCATTCTGTCACACCCTACCATGGCGGAATATGGGACGCGACGCATGGATATCATCACAACAATAGCGTGTCCATAGAGAGAACTATATGAATTAGAAATGTCATAAAAGGTGACACAAATGTCATGACAATATCTCATCAATGCAGGAGTCTAGGTAAGTAGGTAACATTCCTACCTCTTACCTAAGACAAACAAATAACACAAACAAATCAACATATAGGTTTATAGTATCACTTATTGAAACAAACAGAAAAATAAACTAAGAAGGAACGGGGATCTCCTTCTAAATGCATTCCTACGCGACTCCAATCCTAGCCACATATGTTCTCACGCTTAACCAGTTTATCACCTGAAAGAGACACTAAAACACGTCAACATAATGTTGGTGAGAGTCATAGGTTTAGAATCCAACCGAAAATAGATTATAATAAGCTGTGAACAACCATAAACCACTAAACATATGGACAATGTGCTATAAGTATGCATTAACAACTAACATTCAAGATCAATCATTTACCAAACACCATGGTACCATAGGCACCCATACACCTATGTACCAATCCTAAGGCCCGCCTTATCATTATCCATTGGTCCCATAGATGCTCACACATCTATGTACCTCCCCAATGCCCCACATTGTCAACATCCCCTTGGTTCCATAGATTCTCACACATCTATGTACCTCCCCAAGGCCCCTCCTTGTCAACATACTCTTGGTACCAAGTCAAAACACAATAACTGAGACGGTACGTGTCCCCTGATCCAAATCATAAACACAATCAAGAATCACATAGCAGTTAATCACATAAGTGCACACACAAGTCCATCACAAACCATAAAAACATTCACAGCATTAGTTACAAAACCATACAGTGTCTCTTTCATCCCATCTGGAAGTGAAAATCATTAAAAGATATGGGACTATGAAACTCACCTGATTGAGCTTCTTAAAAAATCCGCGCACTAGCAAAAAGCTAACAAACAAAAGCACACAATCAAAACATGAACCAAACACTAAGATGGCTCATCAACCCATGATGGACATCTAACCTTCTCCCATATATATAACTCATTTATATGCTCTAAGCATCTCATTACACCCCTTTATAAAGCCCTTAACTTAGTTTACTTCGTAACCCGTCTCGTTAACATTTTACCCAAAACAGTCCCGGGTTTTAGGTCTCCAAACTATAAGCCAAACGCCCACCTAACCATACCCATGATCTCTTTAAAGGAAACCCTATTCCCTTACATATGTGAGCTAACTCCTTCCTTTTGCCCCAACCTTAAAGCTACTGTTAAGGCCCCGATATATATATATATATATATATATATATATATATATATATATATATATATATATATATATATATATATATATATATATATATATATATATATATATATATATATATATATATATATATATATATATATATATATATATATATATATATATATATATATATATATATATATATATATATATATATATATATATATATATATATATATATATATATACTTCTGCCTATCTGCATATTACCGATTTTGAACATACAAAACGTTTGTTATGATTAGGGGGTCTTACCCTAACCCATTTGCTTAGCCACCCTTCAGTTATCTTAATTAATATATAAACCAACTACCATGCTCATTAGAGGGCTCAAGTGTACTCCTAAGTACCCTAATCATCTTAAAACATTAAATTAAACCCGACTGATTTCAAAACTGTTTTGACCTCCGACTGTTTAACCTATATTTGACCCACCTCCCGACCTCCAATGTAGTTCTCGTTTATTGCATTTGAAAGCCACTTCAAATACCTATTCAGGGATTCTTGGATCGCAAAATAAGGGTTTGTAGAACTCTAGATATGATCAAAACAAGTAACATAAAACTTTGCCCAGTTTTTAAAAACGAATTTAACACAATTAGCTTAATTAATTACCATCACCATGTATAATTATTATCTCTAATTAATCTAATTATGTTTATTCCATTATAATACAGAATTCATAATTAACTTAACCCTAGATCCATCATGTATTGATTGTAAGAGAATTAAAAACAATTTAATTGAAAAGTGTATTGAAGATTTTACCTTAGAATTTTTGAAAGAAGAAAAATTAATGAAGAACCCTATATAGACTCCATTGATTTCGACTTAAGCTTGATATCCAGGGGATTATGATGTGTTTTTAGTTAATAAAAAGTCTTTATATAATTTCCTAACAAGTCCTTGGCCCATTACAAAAGCCCGGTTCCCTTTTTTCCTTTTTTTCCCTTTTTTTTCTTTTTAATCGGCCTAAACCGACTTTAACATTTATTTTTTTTATTTTTTTTCTTTTTATTACTTATTATTATGTTATTAATAATAACTTAATTTACCTTAATTTATTTCAGCTCCTAAAGCCTCCGAAACCTTAAAATCGTAAAACTAGTCAATTTTACGCGTATACCGAAAAAATCGTAAAATATACAGTTTTAAAAAAAATCTTAAATTTTGAAATAAACTTTATAACTAAGTCCTAAATGACTTAAAACCATCCTGAAAAATACTCACATGACTAAACACCTTACCCGAGACCTCTAAATGCTAAACCCCAAATCGTAAAAAAAATACGATTTACTATAATACTTATACGTATACGTAAAACACCAAAATAACACCATTTCATTTCATAGTCACTAATTTGTGAGCTCATGACCATGAAATAATCGTTCCTCGATTTACTTATGAGTACTTTATGTAACACCCCCAAATTTATACAACTCAATACAGCGGAAGACTCGTTGGTGTTACGGGATAGCACATTACTCACATCATAGACAACGCATAAAAATCGCGTCGTTTAATAATAAAAGCATTTCCATTCATAAATATCTAAGTTACATAGGTCCCAAGTCATATTATTTCATACAAAGTTTTACAAAGTGTTTGAATGGAAATTATTGTTAAAGTGCGGGCCATGAATTCTTGTTGTCTTCCCGAGAATTACCTTCAAGTACCTGAGATAAAACATGTTAAAAGAAAAGGTCAGCGATAACGCCGAGTGAATTCATAGAGTTTAATAAAATCCATCAATATAATATCAGTATAAAATTATTACTGAGGATCATTTTGTACAAATCATTTTAATAGGCCATAAAATAGCCAAAGTCATTTTATACAAATCCTTATCGAAAATCATAATATAGGCATTTGCCTTAAAAATCAGTATACGAGCCAATGTCGTAAAAACATCATACAATACGTCTTATGACGTTGTATGAAAATAAAAACCGTTATATGAATATGGTTATGAAAACCAAAACACGAACATAATATCAATAGTATGACCCTGTATTGCTAGTCAGGCAATACCTCGTAATTCGGAGCGTCTAGTAGTATTTCGTTAGTTTTGGATTATTATAAGCCGCATGACATTGTTACCTTACTAAACCAACAACGGGTAGCTAACCCGATACTCAATTTGCCCATCTAAAGTAGCGTGTCGTCACAAAGGTCACGCTATGGAAATCTTCTCATACATAAATTCGCTTACCAATCAATGTGGCATGACGGGGATCAACCGTCAAGGCGCGAACTCGGGTGATCATCCCCAAATAGTACTATTATATGCACAAGCGTCTACCAAATCCCGGTAGTTCACAATTCATGCTAATGGGACTTTTAGTGACATAACCTAACTTTAATAATCCATTTAATTTCATCTATCGGGTCCTTTAATCATTTATCGGGTCATACAATCGGGTCATACAATCATTTGGGTCCAAATCAATAAACAAGCAATCGGGACAAATGGTGTCCTATTTTATAAAAACTAACATGTTATCTCCCTCGCGGGTTTATAAAACATTTCATAAAAACATTTAAAAGAGTGCGAGGCTATGAACTCACGTTGATGTGGGAAGGCGGGTTATCGGCAATTCGGACGTACGGTACGTGCTTCAATCACGAAAACCTAGACAAATAATACTCGTCTTAGACTCATGTCCAATGACTTTATAAAAATAACAATTATGTATACATATGATGATTATATATATGATGATGATCAAGTGGGTTTACATATTCTTGTTTACTCATTTTAGTGTTATGTGTCGATAACTTTTATACTAGTTTACTAGTTTTACCTATTTACATATTTTAAGTCCAATAAGCTTATTATAAGTTCTTTAACTTGTTTTAATTCATTTTATACTTATATTATCAGTGTTTAAACTTTACAAGTTGGGCCCAAATGGGTTAAGTCCAATAAGTTCTTTTTATAAGTGTTTAACTTATTTAGTCCAATTTTTAGTCCATTATGTTTACTTAGCTCGTTAATGTCCGTATGATTATATAGTTCGGGTTTTTATCGGTTTTTACTTGTTATATAGGTTTATATATCAGTATATGAGTTTTATAAACTTTACATTAGACGGGTTTGATCGTCTAAGTTTTAATTGGCGAAAAACGTTAATTTTACGGTAATAGCCGAAAAAATCGTAAAAATCAAGTTTATAGTTTTTATTACTTATAAGTATTATTCCACTACCATTTTTATAATTTATACACTTATTTAAACTTTTACATATTTATATAAATAAAATCCATAAGTTAGTGGGTATTAACTTTACATTTTATACAATATAATTTTGAGTGCTTATATAATAGTAATAAACATTAATTCTCAAAATCTGATTTTTATCTTCATATTCACCAAAACTGCCATATCTAGAGTTTTATATGGAGATAGAAGCTCAAATTTTTATCACATAAACTACATGATATTTTCTCCATTTAACTCTTCTATAGCTACTGTTGAATCATCTTCTAAGTATTTTCTAAAAATCGTCCAAAACAGTGAACTCAGATTTGTACCTTAAACTTGTTTTGATCATATCTCACTCATTACAATGATTCCATTGCATGGCCAACTCTCACATGTGTACAACACCCATAGATTACTGTATATTAATTCTACTTCATCATTTTATCAGTTCATGACATGTTTCTTTACTGATTTATACAGCCAACAAATTTAAACAAGATTTTAGCCTTGTTTCTTATAGTTTTTCACCTTTTTAAGCGTGTTTATCAACACCAAATCCCCACACAACACTTTTAATCATCATTCATCATCATATACATATACATAAGTAAAATAAATACAAGATTACATAATCAAAAATAACAAGAAGATGAGGAGAACAATCTTTATACCACCATGATGATGTAGGTTGTGATCAAAACATGGATTTTGATGGAGAAACTTGTGCATAGCCAAGACCATCTTCAAGACCACCATTCTTCAAGAACTCCTTGATGATAATCAGCCCTTGACTCCATATAAACTCCTTCTTGGATGTTATAACTTGCATCAATCAATAGGGCTTCAAAAGGGTATCAACATATATGTAAATAACATAGGATTTGTGGTTGAATTTTGTAAGAATGGGGTGTTTATGGTGGTAAAGTGGACGGCCCAAATGGAGAGGATGAGAGAGTTTGTGGTTGTTTTGCATGTTGTGAATGAGAAGAATGGTTTAGGTAGTGGTTTTTGGTGTAGTGGAAGCTTAAAGTGTAAGCTTCAATGACAAGTGTTAGCTAGTTAAGTGAAAACTTGACACCAAGTTGTCTTGGTGGAGTGTTGTAGCCGTGGGTTTCTGGGGGTGGGGCAAGTGTCCCACTTGTCTCATCCCCATTTAATTACGGGTACTCCTCGATTCTAGTTTCCTCGATTTGCGTGCCCTCGGGTCGTTTTACGAAAAACGTTTTTATAAATTATGAATCAATGGCACAAAACGAATCTAATAAAAATTGTTTCATCAAAAACGGAGTTCGAAAACGTAAATACGTAATCCTAGGGTTTCCGGTTTAGTCGTAAAGGACGTTAAAATAAAATCGTAAGTCCTAAACTCTTCTCGTAAATTTGTGAGTTTATGAACCAACACAAATTTAAAATCTCAAAATAATATTCACAGACAAATTTATTTTCTGAAATGTCGGACTGTCACCAAAGACGGTGTATGTAAACGTAAGCACGTAACGTTGAATCCTCCGGTTTAGACGTAGTCGACGCTACTTCAAGACGTAAATCCAAATTACTTCCCAAAAATAAGTGAGTTCATATTGTAACATTAAAATAATGTTTTCAAATAAATATTGAGAATAAAATATCAATCATAAATTGACGGATTGTCACAGCATTTACCCCTAAACAGGATCTTTGTCCTCAAAGATCATCTTACTACTCGCTTCTTATAGAGTTAAAGCCATGTGGGTATTTCCTCCACATTCGGTCTTTTCTCACAAGTGTAATCCATTATAATACGCGAGTTTCATCAAACATAACTACGGGAATAAGATCAGGCTAAATGTTGACTTACTTTCTCTATCCATGATGTTCACGGGTTTCTGATGAATGCAACTTTTCGCCGATCTAAGCTTTACTAAGAACAATCAGATTTTCACTTGATAGATATTCTATCAAGTTCGACTTACGAAACATAATGCACGCAGTTCTTGAAGTCCTAGGGTAGATCCAGCTTATATGCCTTTCAATCCCAACTTTTACATCATCTCAATGGTCCCATACAACGGGGACTTATATCCCATGATTTGTCAGATCATGAATTTATTTTTCCAAGGTTAAAAATTGTGGCATAACTTCGCTACCCATTTTGCACTTCAAGATCTACATGTCATATTCACATAACCTCTTGCCCACTACCGGCTGTCAATAATCAAATCCTAATTTCAACAATCATTTCAGGTTTCGCGGGTCGGGTATTTTGTAAGGTTAGGTTCGCCATCATAGGAAACCTTAAACCTAAAAGACATGTCCAACTCACTATGGGTGTATGTCGGATGTCTCCATCTCAACTCTTGCCTACAGATGCTCTAAGATTTAGATCCTAACAAGATTAGATCTCGATCCTAATACGATAGTTATCAAGGATAATCTCTCCAAAGGAAAACGATTATACGGTTCATTACCAAAGGTCAATCATTGAAACATAAAACAAGACTTCTAGTGTTTTGTATTGTTACTTTACCTCGTCCCTTCGATTTGGGGTGGTAAACAGTACTCTCTTCAAGGTTCGTTCTCAATGATTTCTGAGCAAATCTCTAGAAATTCGATGCGAAGCGAGGATCTTGATATAGATGTTCGATACAGGCACACTATGTTTACATAACTCTTTTGCATTTATCATTAACGGGAATGATATTTAGCAGATTTGGTCAATCTGTCGACGATGACCCAAATCGAATCAAATTCAGATGATGACCTTTGCAATAGCTAGACGTTTACTAATGTATGAGGCGATGTCTGCCTTCATAATTGCCATCAGTACAACTTCTTCAGACAAAGATACTTTTAGTTATAAATGACATAAATAGAATACCTATACTTACAAATTCCAACATAACTATATCTCAAAATCTCCATATTTAGACAATCACATGTGGTCTTTAAAACATTTAACGCTATCGGCTTCTCAATTCTAATGATTCACATTAGCCGCGAACCCCTTTTATTATTTATATTATCTCTTTTTACAAAAATTAGCTATTTTTAAATTGTTCGGCAATTTATTTTGTACCATCATTACTAAGGAACACATCCTAATTGGTTCTTTATATTTTCTACATAATGTGTCAGTAATTATATTCACCTTTCTGATGAAATAAATATCATAACCGTATTTATTCAAAAATTATTTCTTCACATTTTCTCTGTTTTAGTTTCGTCTCAACTATCATTTTTATCTGTTTTACTCAATCCGATGTCTAAAGCGTCGATAATTATTACAACTAATTAAATATTAAATATTCAATTTTTATGAAACGTAAACGTAAAAAATTTAAATTTCTTAGTTCGACCGATTATATAAAATGTTCACAATAAATTTGAATTTAATTAACAAGATTTTTGTTGATTTATCGAAAATATTTAATAAGATTCGTAAATGTTCGAAAAACCTTTGTTTATACTTTGGTCAAAGTTTTCTTAGTTTGAAAAGTAAAATTGTCGTTTCAAATTTTAAGTCATGGTATAAATGGTTTCCTCAATCCCTCTTAGGTTGTCTAGAAGTATACACAAACATTTACCCCTAAACAGAAGTTTAGTTAAATGGTTTGGGTATAAGGGAATAATCCCTTAAAATCCTTTGTTAAAACATTTGTCAAAATATATTTGCACTTTCTTTTTAGTATAACTCAAAGTCTTAAATGACTTCTAAATTTTGAAGAGTCAATTTATATTCCATTATCTACTAATCACACGGTTAAATCATGTAAAGGATTAAATCTTAAGTCTTATGTTAAATATTTAAGGTACATGTTTTTATTGTTCGGCCAATTCAGGGCAATCTATAAATAATTATTAACTCATTCTTATTCTTATATAAAAACAAATAGTCTTTAATGATCACAAGCATGAATTTATCACTTTTACAGCCTACACACGTGATCCACCAAATTTTATGGATGCTACCTGTGCACTAGTCAATCCAAACGACATCACGTGAAACTCATAATATTCATTACAAGTACCGGATGTAGTGATTGGAATACATAATCTTTTCCGCAGATGCGAAGTTGATGATAACCATGCCGTGGATCAAATTGCTAGAACCTTGTAAATGATCGAACAAATCTTCCATTTCGAGTTATGGATATCGTTTTCGATTGTCAATTTACTCAGTCCACAGTAATCTATAGATATAAGGAATGATAACACCATAGCTCTTCATGATGACGAGTTCGGTAGAATAAAATCTTCCTCCGACAACTCTCTCAGTTGTATGGTAATTCCTTTAATTTAGATGGTGCTGACGTGCAGTGCACATGCCATAGGCGCAGCACCGGAAATATAATCAATACCAATTTCACTTACCTTAATGGCGAAAGTCTAGGTAATTCATCGACAAATATTTACTAAAGTTTCAGATAATAGAAACATCTTTTAATAAATTCATTTTTAAGTTCTTTCTAGATTATAATACCTATGACTAATTCACAACCATTCACGGTATAATTTCAAGTCTAAATGCAGGATATGGCCACCCATCAAGAATTATTTAGATCACTTTTGATAATCAACATCTTATCTTTTTAGGGGAATTCTACTCGAGTTCCCATCAATTAAGACAATGTCGTCATGTCATAAGTAATCAATCCATTCTACTGGCACTATCAACTTTCCAGTTTCATGACCGTCGATAAGATGTGAACTTCTCAAAAGACTAAAAATAACTCATAATCCTTCACAATTTCAAGGATATATGGAGACATAACTAACCTTAAAAGAGTAAGGTTAACGCATAATCTACGCGATAGAATTTCAAATCAGGTACAGACGAAAACATTTAATGAATATGAATATATCCCATGTTTTCATAATTTGAGTACGCATTCGAAAGCTCCTCGGATCGTTACCCAGGTCATTCAAATGAAATCAAATCATAAGAAATGATAAGAACGTCAGTACATCCAGTTTGGTATCAACACTCGGTAATCAGATACTTTTCCTAAGAATCTCACTACGGGAGAATTGGACAAGAAAGAATTGTCAATTGTCAAATAAGACAATTTCCACAGATGAGTAAATTCGACTCAGAAGAATAGATGCTACAGGCACATATGTAGGTGTCCCTAACACTATGTCCCTATTTTTCACTTTTTGCAGATCTCATAAAATTTAATCTTTCACAATCTTCAAAGAAAATGTAGTGTTTATTCATTAGTTTTATGGTGACTACTAATCAGTCTTGCATGGTCCATTCCAAATTGTATGTAGGCGCGCAAATATATACAATTTCAATATTAACGATGCAATACTCAGTTCGTCAAAATTTTATCATCATGTTTATAATAAAAACATTTTCATGCTTAATTTTTAAATAAGAATCAAAAATAAATTTACAAGGATTTTCTTTGTTATGAAAACAATCAAGTTTTCCAAGGTGTTTTTATAAACAACTTCATTTTGATAACGATCATTTTATAAGTCTCACTTTAAATAATCCATATGGTGATGAAAATTAAGTTTTCTCAAGGGATACTATTATATAAAACAATGAGTAATCTGCAAAAGAGTGATGAAGAGTGGTTCACCAAGAACTATCTATAATATATCAGGAAATGAGCTTAGCCAAATAATCATGAGGTTCATGACCTCGATGGCACTTACGAAGAATAATTCACAACGTAACTCAATTCAAGATGAGTACTTGTTCGATGGTTGCATCACTAATGCGAACATTAGGATGAAGCAGTAAAAGATAGATAACATCGATACATGTAGGATTTAGCAATCAAAGGTAGTCTTTTCATTAATCACAAACAAGTCAAAATTGTACCGTAACACATTACGTGTCACTATGTCATACAATACTCAGAACTCATCCTACCAACTGATATCTCAGTTAAGTTAGGGATTTTTAAAAGATACCACAATGAATACTAATCTACAAGGGTCATTAGGTGTTCCACATGTCCCGAAAGATCCATCGGTCTCAATTCAGAAGAAGATTTCTTCGATTTATTTATTGGACACTGGGCATCCTTGTTAGTGGAAAATGGCTTAGGAACAACCCTTAACAAAAACCAACAATCAATTAAAACCTTATAATTCAATCACAGAACTTAACGACTTCCTTTTATCAATCTCACATTCCATACGAGTTAAATTTTACTTTATTCAAATTTTAACCAATATTATACTCGATATCCTACCTCATTTTCCAATACTTTCAATCTTATTCATAAACCTTAATATGACAATAAAAGTTCAATATGAACAACACTTAATTTCCAATCCTATATCTCTTACAACAACAATTATCAAATGAGTCACTAGTATGAAATGACTTGATCATTCAACTAGACTTCTCGGAAAGGTATTAGTGGCATGAGGCTTTTGGGTAATGGTTCCAATGACAGCCTCAAGTGCAACATTCAACCTTTCGATTTTAATTTAAGAATTGGATGACAACGAATCAGATGGCATCTTTCTAGGTGGTAACGTTCTGTCAAACTCCACTCTATAAGGAAAGATCGTCATGACATCGATATCAGATTTAATCTCGCCAATTCTTTTTCAATATCACAATCAACTAATATCTACATTTCTACGAATATCAACCATTTGTTGGGATCATAAATATCCACACCTTGGTTCAGATCTAGGATAGCTAGAATTCCTACGAGAATAGCTTCGATTAATTTACTAAGGGATTTAGGGTTCCTTGTGACAATCGACGTCGTATAAATACCTCGTAAAAAAATATCAAAATAATCATCAAACAATCATGTAATAAAATTACATAATATATATATATATATATATATATATATAATCCAAGTTATATATATATATTAAAATAACACTTCTCAGTCTGGCCTTGTCGGTAACTCGGGAACTCTTCGGCACCGTTATAGTCAAAAGATTTTTAGACATTTTTAGAAAAATGTTTATAGTTAAAAGATTTTGAAATATTTTATTCAAAACCTTGGTTTTAAAAATCTTTCGTTCTCTATAACGAGAGCTCTGATACCAAACTGTAACACCCCTAAATTTATACAACTCAATACAGCGGAAGGCTCGTTGGTGTTACGGGATAGCACATTACTCACATCATAGACAACGCATAAAAATCGCGTCGTTTAATAATAAAAGCAATTCCATTCGTAAATATCTAAGTTACATAGGTCCCAAGTCATATTATTTCATACAAAGTTTTACAAAGTGTTTGAATGGAAATTATTGTTAAAGTGCGGGCCATGAATTCTTGTTGTCTTCCCGAGAATTACCTTCAAGTACCTGAGATAAAACATGTTAAAAGAAAAGGTCAGCGATAACACCGAGTGAATTCATAGAGTTTAGTAAAATCCATCAATATAATATCAGTATAAAATTATTACTGAGAATCATTTTGTACAAATCATTTTAATAGGCCATAAAATAGCCAAAGTCATTTTATACAAATCCTTATCGAAAATCATAATATAGGCATTTGCCTTAAAAATCAGTATACGAGCCAATGTCGTAAAAACATCATACAATACGTCTTATGACGTTGTATGAAAATAAAAACCGTTATATAAATATGGTTATGAAAATCAAAACACGAACATAATATCATTAGTATGACCCTATATTGCTAGTCAGGCAATACCTCGTAATTCGGAGCGTCTAGTAGTATTTCGTTAGTTTTGGATTATTATAAGCCACATGACATTGTTACCTTACTAAACCAACAACGGGTAGCTAACCCGATATTCAATTTGCCCATCTAAAGTAGCGTGTCATCACAAAGGTCACGCTATGGAAATCTTCTCATACATAAATTCGCTTACCAATCAATGTGGCATGACGGGGATCAACCGTCAAGGCGCGAACTGGGGTGATCGTCCCCAAATAGTACTATTATATGCACAAGCGTCTACCAAATCCCGGTAGTTCACAATTCATGCTAATGGGACTTTTAGTGACATAACCTAACTTTAATAATCCATTTAATTTCATCTATCGGGTCCTTTAATCATTTATCGGGTCATACAATCGGGTCATACAATCATTTGGGTCCATATCAATAAACCAGCAATCGGGACAAATGGTGTCCTATTTTATAAAAACTAACATGTTATCTCCCTCGCGGGTTTATAAAACATTTAATAAAAACATTTAAAAGAGTGCGAGGCTATGAACTCACGTTGATGTGGGAAGGCGGGTTATCGGCAATTCGGACGTACGGTACGTGCTTCAATCACGGAAACCTAGACAAATAATACTCATCTTAGACTCATGTCCAATGACTTTATAAAAATAACAATTATGTATACATATGATGATTATATATATGATGATGATCAAGTGGGTTTACATATTCTTGTTTACTCATTTTAGTGTTATGTGTCGATAACTTTTATACTAGTTTACTAGTTTTACCTATTTACATATTTTAAGTCCAATAAGCTTATTATAAGTTCTTTAACTTGTTTTAATTCATTTTATACTTATATTATCAGTGTTTAAACTTTACAAGTTGGGCCCAAATGGGTTAAGTCCAATAAGTTCTTTTTATAAGTGTTTAACTTATTTAGTCCAATTTTTAGTCCAGTATGTTTACTTAGCTCGTTAATGTCCGTATGATTATATAGTTCGGGTTTTTATCGGTTTTTACTTGTTATATAGGTTTATATATCAGTATATGAGTTTTATAAACTTTACATTAGACGGGTTTGATCGTCTAAGTTTTAATTGGCGAAAAACGTTAATTTTACGGTAATAGCCGAAAAAGTCGTAAAAATCAAGTTTATAGTTTTTATTACTTATAAGTATTATTCCACTACCATTTTTATAATTTATACACTTACTTAACCTTTTACATATTTATATAAATAAAATCCATAAGTTAGGGGTTTTAACTTTACATTTTATACAATATAATTTTGAGTGCTTATATAATAGTAATAAACATTAATTCTCAAAATCTGATTTTTATCTTCATATTCACCAAAACTGCCATATCTAGAGTTCTATATGGAGATAGAAGCTCAAATTTTTATCACATAAACTACATGATATTTTATCCATTTAACTCTTCTATAGCTACTGTTGAATCATCTTCTAAGTATTTTCTGAAAATCGTCCAAAACAGTGAACTCAGATTTGTACCTTAAACTTGTTTTGATCATATCTCACTCATTACAATGATTCCATTGCATGGCCAACTCTCACATGTGTACAACACCCATAGCTTACTGTATATTAATTTTACTTCATCATTTTATCAGTTCATGACATATTTCTTTACTGATTTATACAGCCAACAAATTTAAACAAGATTTTAGCCTTGTTTCTTATAGTTTTTCACCTTTTTAAGCATGTTTATCAACACCAAATCCCCACACAACACTTTTAATCATCATTCATCATCATATACATATACATAAGTAAAATAAATACAAGATTACATAATCAAAAATAATAAGAAGATGAGGAGAACAATCTTTATACCACCATGATGATGTAGGTTGTGATCAAAACATGGATTTTGATGGAGAAACTTGTGCATAGCCAAGACCATCTTCAAGACCACCATTCTTTAATAACTCCTTGATGATAATCAGCCCTTGACTCCATAGAAACTCCTCCTTGGATGTTATAACTTGCACCAATCAATAGGGCTTCAAAAGGGCATCAACATATATGTAAATAACATAGGATTTGTGGTTGAATTTTGTATAAATAGGGTGTTTATGGTGGTAAAGTGGACGACCCAAATGGAGAGGATGAGAGAGTTTGTGGTTGTTTTGCATGTTGTGAATGAGAAGAATGGTTTAGGTAGTGGTTTTTGGTGTAGTGGAAGCTTAAAGTGTAAGCTTCAATGACAAGTGTTAGCTAGTTAAGTGAAAACTTGACACCAAGTTGTCTTGGTGGAGTGTTGTAGCCGTGGGTTTGTGGGGGTGGGGCAAGTGTCCCACTTGTCTCATCCCCTTTTAATTACGGGTACTCCTCGATTCTAGTTTCCTCGATTTGCGTGCCCTCGGGTCGTTTTACGAAAAACGTTTTTATAAATTATGAATCAACGGCACAAAACGAATCTAATAAAAATTGTCTCATCAAAAACGGAGTTCAAAAACGTAAATACGTAATCCTAGGGTTTTCGGTTTAGTCGTAAAGGACGTTAAAATAAAATCGTAAGTCCTAAACTCTTCTCGTAAATTTGTGAGTTTATGAACCAACACAAATTTAAAATCTCAAAATAATATTCACAGACAAATTTATTTTCTGAAATGTCGGACTGTCACCAAAGACGGTGTATGTAAACGTAAGCACGTAACGTTGAATCCTCCGGTTTAGACGTAGTCGACGCTACTTCAAGACGTAAATCCAAATTACTTCCCAAAAATAAGTGAGTTCATATTGTAACATTAAAATAATGTTTTCAAATAAATATTAAGAATAAAATATCAATCATAAATTGACGGATTGTCACACTTTATACCCATAAACGATATCCACACAAAACTCGTTCACGCAAAATAACATGTAAACAGGCAAATCACATAGTCACACATAAATTAACCTTAAAATTAAGACCAAGTGACGAACCTCAAAACCATGGTTGTCACATACACCTAGGTCGGCGACGCTTGGGTGGATGGTCATCCGAATCTTCTCTCGATGGACTGGGAGAAGGGGGCGGTGCCCCATTCTTTTGTTGAGGATCGCTCTTGTGAGAAGAGCTAGGAACCTTCTTCCCGGTATTCATCCTGTCCCACACGCTTGTGCGGCAATTAGTTCTGGTTAGCTCCACATCTGCTCGTTCGGTTGAATCGTCGGACCTCTCTCCCTCCTCACGGGATTATAGTAGTTCCTGCATAATGCGATCCCCTATGCGTTCGAACACATTCCTAGGTTAGGGGGTTTCCTCGAAGAGGTTTCGTTCCTGGAGTCGTGCCCTTCGCTTCCTTTGAGTCTGAGGAGAGGTGCCGGGTCTGGCATTGCCAAAGTTGAGCCTAGATTGGAGGTTCCTCCCTAGGTTCAATCTGGATGCGATTCCTGGGACGATCCTCTCGAAGTTCTGCGTGAAAACTCGAGTGAGATCTTCCTCACTAAGTGGTTCGACCTTCACTTCTTCCTCGGTTGATGGCCTGCGCGGCTCCTTATTAGGGGGCTTAGGCGCGCTCCCTGGATCAGGGTTGTCCAAGGTCGAGGTTGGTGGTGGGGTGATAGCGGATGTACCTACTCTAACCATGGACTGAAAAACGCTCCGGTTATTCGGTCCACCTGTTTGGTTGCCGGGGGACTGGTTGGAATGAGTATCCCGTCCCCTGTGGACTTCCGATTCGCATGATTTGTGTTCCTGGGGTTTCCTTGTTGATGTCCTTTCGTCATTGAGAGAGATCGAGATGAGATTTGCTCTAGCTTAGTGTATTGGTCCCACGGATGGCGCAAAGTTGTTGATACAAAAGTTGGATGATCCTTGCTAGACCCGAATTAGGCTTAATTCAGGTTGACTGGGGTCCGGCTCCTGCACCAAGTGAAATATCTGGTTGGGATCCTGCACACTAAAACAATACGCGTTAGACTTACCGTTGGAATGTATCCCACGATTAAGCTCCAGCGTGAGAGTAAGTAATCGGTTAGGGTTTATGAATCGGATGAGTTGTGAGTGTGTAGAATGTAATACCTTTGTGGAACCCTTGGGGGTTCCTTATATAGGCAATGAAACCCTAATGGGCTGTCACTGATGCTTCGGCCCCAAGGAAAGGATAAGTACCAGAATTAGATTGATTGTTATCTTCTAATTATGGTGAGTGAATATCCTCTTCTTTGGGGTAAATCCTAATCATAGTAAGAGTATGATTCTGTCTAACCCTGTACCGGCCATGCCGGGCCGTGGGCCGCACACATGTCTGCGGTTACTGTTCATCTAAGCCCATAAGCTTAAATGACATTAATCCCATCCATCAGTAATGGGCCGGATGCGGGTAGTACCCGTGGACCGGGTTAATGACCCGGCTGGGGACTATCCGTCATCACCGACCGCCTTTATTAGTGTGAGTTTTCAAGATTCTACTTGGAATATGGACACAGGTGCGTCTTCACATCTTAATTCTAATGTTAATTCTTTGAGTACTATTTTTAATTCTTTCTTGTATCCATCTGTTCGTGTCGGTGACGGTAAAACTATACCCGTCACAAACACGGGTCATAACATTCTTCCCACTCTTCATCGCCCTTTACATCTTAATAATGTTCTTGTTACCCCTAAAATTATTAAAAATCTTATATATGTTCGTCAGTTTACTCGGGATAACAATTGTACTATCGAATTTGACGCTTTTGGTTTTTCTATCAAAGATTTTCACACTCGTAATATCCTTTTTAGATGTGACAGCTCGGGTGATCTTTATCCGGTAACCGAGCCGTCATCTCTTCCAAGTGCTCTAATGTCTCTCAATCCATCTACGTGGTACCAACGCCTCGGTCATCCCGGTAATGACGTGTTACGCTCTCTTGTTTCTCGTGATCTTATTTCTTGTAATAAGGAGAAGTCTCCTCATGTTTGTCATGCTTGTCAGCTTGGCAAACATGTGAAACTTTCTTTTCTAGTTCTACTTCATTTGTTTCGAGTCGTTTTGAGATTGTTCATTCAGATATATGGACATCCCCATTTTTAGTACGGGTGGTTTCAAGTATTATGTGATTTTTCTTGATCATTTTTCTCATTATCTATGGATTTATCCTCTTCGAACTAAATCCGAAGTGTTTGCTAAGTTTGTGAACTTTCGCTCTTATGTTAAAACTCAATTTAAATGTGACATTCTTGGTTTTCAATGTGATCATGGTGGTGAGTTCGATAACATCAAACTCCTTGACCTTTTCTCTACTCAAGGGATTCAAATGAGATTTTCTTGTCCTAAAACATCCGAACAAAATGGAAAATCAGAACGTATGATTCGTACTATCAATAATATGATTCGTACGTTACTGTTTCAAGCCCACCTTCCGCCTACATTCTGGGTCGAGGCACTTCACATGGCCGCCTACCTTTTAAACCTCCTTCCCTCAACTGCCATTCAAAATGAGATATCGCTTACCAAATTGTTCAACAAACAACCTAATTATTCCAAACTTCGCACTTTTGGATGTTTATGTTATCCACATCTGTTTCCACCACACAAACTTGCTCCTCGAGCCATACCATGTATATTTTTAGGTTACCCAGCCTATCACGAAGGTTATCGTTGTCTCGACCTGACCACACATAAAATTATTATCTCTAGACCTGTAACCTTTGACGAAAATCAATTTCCTTACAGGTCCATTACGCCTTCCGCCTCATACGAATTCCTCGACACATCTCCTTCACTAGTTACTCGTCATGTCATACATAATCCTCCGCGCAATACTCCACCACCAACACCTATAGTTGACTCACCAACACCAACACCAACACCGACACCAACACCAACACCAACACCAATACCAACACCAACACCAACACCAACACCAACACCAACACCAACACCAACACCAACACCAACACCAAATCATACCCATCATACTACCGAACCAAACTAGTCTAATGGCTCACGACCATTTAATGGCCCACCACCCGGTTTTTCTCCAATTACCTTGACCCAGTCAACCCATCACTCTACATCACCCACGACTCATGCCTCATCTACAGACCTAGTTCCAACCGAAACCCAAACTCCAACTCAGACCACCCCACAACCCATCACTAGTAATCCACCAACTCGAACTCACCATATGGTCACTCGAAATCAAGATGGCACACGTAAAAGCACTCAACGTCTAAACCTTCATGTTTCTCATATATCTCCTATACCAAAATCACCATCTCTTACTTTATCCGATCCGCACTGGCGGGATGCTATGTATGATGAATATAATGCTTTAATTAAAAATGGTACTTGGGTTTTGGTTCCAAGACCTTCTGGTGCTAATATTGTGGGATGTTTGTGGTTATTTCGGCATAAATTTCATGCTTATGGTTCATTGGGTCGGTATAAAGCTCGATTGGTTGCCAATGGTAGTAGTAAAAAACTTGGCATTGATTGTGATGAGACTTTTAGCCCAGTTGTGAAGCCTACCACTATTCGTACTGTTCTTAGTCTTGCATTGACTAGACATTGGCCTGTTCATCAGCTAGATGTTAAGAACGCGTTTCTTAATGGTGATCTGTCAGAGACTGTGTATATGCATCAGCCTCCAGGTTTTGTGGACTCTCGACATCCTCATCATGTATGTCGCCTTCAGAAATCTTTATGGGTTGAAACAAGCCCATCGAGCTTGGTTTCATCGATTTGCTGCTTATGCTACCCAAGTTAGATTTTATTCGAGCAGATGTGATTCTTCTTTATTTATTTACAGATCTGGTACTGACATAGCATATTTATTGATTTATGTGGATGATATTGTTCGTACAGCCTCTTCAACAGCTTTGCTTAAGAAGATTATTCTCTCTCTACACAGAGAGTTTGACATGACAGATCTTGGTGACCTTAACTATTTCTTGGGAATATCAGTTAAATGTGACACAGCAGGGATGTTTCTCTCTTAGAAGCAATATGCCATGGAATTGCTTAAGCGAGCACGTATGGTCAACTGCAATCCTACCAGGACTCCTGTTGACACTGAATCTAAGCTAGGTCCTGAAGGGACACCTATTTTGGATCCTACCTTGTATCGGAGTCTTGTAGGTGGCCTACAGTATCTTACATTCACTCGGCCTGATTTGTCTTATGCTGTACAACAGATTAGTCTATATATGCATGATCCTCGAGAGCCTCACTTAGCTGCTCTCAAGAGGATTCTTCGATATGTTCAGGGCACTTTGGAGTTTGGTTTACAGTTATATGCATCCTCAGGATCTTCTCTTGTAGCTTACACTGATGCGGATTGGGCTGGTTGCCCTGCTACTCGTAGATCTACACCTGGATATTGTGTATTTTTGGGCAACAATATTTTATCATGGTCTTCTAAGCGACAACAAACCCTTTCACGCTCTAGTGCTGAAGCTGAATATCGAGGTGTTTCTAACGTTGTTGCTGAGACGGCATGGCTACGCAATCTTCTTCGAGAACTACACACACCTCTACTCGCTGCCACTCTTGTGTATTGTGACAATGTTAGTGCTGTGTATTTGTCTACTAATCCAGTGCAACATCAACGAACCAAACACATTGAGATTGACATTCATTTTGTTCGTGATATGGTTACTATGGGTCACGTGCGTGTTCTTCATGTTCCATCTTGTTATCAATATGCAGATATCTTCATCAAAGGTCTCCCTTCAGCATTATTTGAAGAATTTCGTACCAGTTTTAGTGTTCGATTGCCTCCCGCTCAAACTGCGGGGGAGTGTTAGTTGATATATCGGCCCATTGGGTTTAGGCTTTAGCCCAGTTTGTTATTCTAGATCATTCCTGTGTGCTTATATATTGTAATATCTTTATTTAATAACATGATATCAGGCCATACCCCGGTCCTAAAACCCTAAAATCACTTCCGCTGTTACATCACCTTTCTTCCATCACTTTTATCAACATAAAAAAAATCAAAAACCTAACCCTAAATTAATATTCAACTGCTGTCACTTTTCTATCAAATATGCCCAATCCTTTTTTTCTTTTGTTTCTTGTCGGATCCAATTAAAAGGTGATCTAAGCGAGTCAGAAGATGCATAGGTTGAATATCTATTATTATTAGTGGGGTCTTGCTATATGAAAAAAACAAAAAAAAACGTTGCCTAAGAAGTCAATAGTACGAATACAGGAAGTTTGGCATTTTTTTCATGATTTAGTTTACTAAAAAAAGTTTATTTGTTTTGTTTTATTGTTTGTGTTTTGGTCTGCTTCTTCGATCTATCTGTTCTAAAGTTTTCAATCTATCGCTCAATTTTATACAATAACTAAACTCTTTTGTTTCATCTTTTGTGTTGGTGATTTGTACAAAGGTCACAAATCCACACGGTTGTCTATTTAGTGGAATGTTTGTGCAAAGGTCACAACCCACATATGACGTTTATGAAGAATAATCAAAGGTTGTGCAAGGCTTTGTGGATTTGTGTTGATCTGGTTGGAGTTTAGGAAGATAATCGAAAGTGCAAGGCTTTATTAATGTTTTATTTTTCATGTTTTATTTGTTTCTTTTCTAGTTTAGTACTCCAGTTTGAGCTTTCGTGATTTTGCCGCTCGAACTGCGGGGGTGTGTTAGTGAATAAATAGGCCCAAGTCCAGTTTGTGGGTTTAGAGCATTAGGGTTTTACCACTATATATAGTGGATGAATAATACATATCTATCATGTGGTTTTAATCAGTCTAACAAACCAAACATCCATTTTTTCATAGCAACAAAAAACTATGATAAATCCCTCCCAAAAAGAATAAACCCTTATATATTATTAATCATTCAAATCATCAAGTTTACATCTTTAAATCATTTCGTTCATTTTATTGAAAAAATAGAGGTATACTTAACTTTTTTATAATTAATTACTGTTTACATCTTTGACTTGTTTTTTATTGTATTTATGTGCAAAACACTAAGTATAATAAAAGATAGTTACACTAAGAGTTTATTTTTTTGTTAAGAATAGCTTAGTTTGTTTATTTTGAATGATTTCATATTGTTTTCGTTGGATTTTATAAGTTTTAAAACATGTGTAAGTTAGAATTATCTTAGTGATATGTTTGTTTAATATTTTTAACAACAACATTTATTAATGGCTAGCAAAAACAAAAAAAATTCCAAGAAAGCAATTGTTGTTGAAGGACATTTTTACCAACCTATCAAACTACATCTAAACTTAGGGCTATTATATAAAATTCATAAGAAAGAATAGATCCCATAAAAACGCCTTTTTAAGAGGGGGCTAGAAAAAATCAAACGACTACAAAAGCTCTTTAATTGTTGACAGCTTTTTCTTACACGATGTGGTTTAATATCACTCGAAAATACACGTTTTATCGTATTTTGTTGTTGTTACAGAAAGTTACTAGCAAGTAATTTGTAATTGTTGGGTCTAAAAGTTGATGTGACTGAAACTTAAAGAAGAAAAAATAAAGGACCTATTTCGACACCTAAAAAATTCTTAACTTGATAAGAATTCAGAATATAATGTTTAGAAAATAGAAGATTTACATGTTTTATTTGAATATATCTTTTGTATAATCCCTTGTCCTTGCACTATAAAAGGAACCAATGGGTATTAGGTTTCTTATCACTTTTATTCACAATGTAAAACCTACCGCAAATGTGTGTTCTAGGCGTCTATGTCTTGTAAAGATACCTAGGTTTTGTGTTTAAGTTTCATGTTCAATAAAGAATCGAATGTTTTCTTTCTAAACACCTTATTCAATGATTATTGTTCTAGTTCCTTTATGATTTTATGTCATATGAATAATGATCATTCCTAGCAGTCTAAAGATCCGAAATCTTAGGATTCCACAATTGGTATCAGAGCTCGTGGATCTCGATGCTAGGATTAATGAGGTGTTCGTATCGTAAAATAAAGAAGAAATCCGTATAGGTATTTCTGGGCGGTTTTATGTTCGCAATAGTATTCAAAAGGCCATAAGTTTTTCATTAACCGTTAGATCATCACGAAATTTTTTTTGTGTATTCTACACACATGTATCTAGGATCTCACTGGAGCGATTTTGAAGATGGGCCTTTTGGAAAAAGTTACAGGCAGTTAAAGTTGATTGCAGAGATGTTTTTCAAGTTTTCAATTTTTGTCATTAACTTAAAACTAGGGTTTTGTTCAAACACTAGCTTGATTGTGAAGCCGAAAACATGATCAATTGTGTTGCGTCATATTTCTAGGGTTTGTGTTCGTTCTAAAAACCCTAGGATTGATAAAGTAGGATGTGCTGCTGTGGTGTTCTTTATAAAGATCTTCGTTTTAGGGTTTTGTAAATCCTAGATCTATCTTTATTATAATACAGTAGGTGTGGATTCGTTGTAGCAGCAGGTGATGGCACATGATGATTTGAATGTTGTTCATGATCTACGTAAGGTTTATGATGGCTTCTAATATTCTTATTGGCAATATGGGGATCGTACCAGGTATAAAATCCCTATGGTTTAGGGATTATTTATTTAGTTCCCATATATATCTTATCAAGAACTGGTGCTAGTATTATGGGATACGAATATTGACTAACTGATAAAGACATGGGGTTCTGTAGCCACTATTGTGATTTGTTTTACACACTGTCATATAGTTCTAGCCAATAATAGCAATTCGTAGCCGCTGTTAGAAGGACGTAGCCACTGATGGTGTAAGTGGCTAGCTCTAGCCGTCGACAGTTATATTTTATCCAATGACAGCTGTTTTGCCCGATATATTGGTTCTACCCTCTGAACAGTGTTATCCGATATTGGACAACACACGCTGAACAGATATCAGACATATAACGATATCGGGTAAGGAAGGATTTGTTGTTGTTTGAAGTTATAGTTGAGTTTTAGCACATAAAACGAGATTGTTACACATACAGGTACATAGGATCTCTGATTTTATACAAATATCATTATGATATTAATGACTCAGGTATTTTTCTTAATGAGGTATATGATTAAGGGAAAGAATGTTTATGATACAATTGATATTCGAAGTAGATTTTCGCGGGTTTGTGTTTTATTTTTATCTTAAAGTTGTCAGCACTAACTTTCAAGATAACTTGTTCGTGCTTAACTAGTTAGTGACGAAGACTTGTCAAATCTAGCAAAACAGAGGTTGGTATCACTTGAAGGAGTTACGTTATTTGTGATCAGTGTCTCATAATAAGATTGTAGAAACTAGAAGGGGGGGGGGGGGGTTGAATAGTTTCTTATATTTACTTGTTAAAAGATGGTTTTCAAAAAATCCTTTTTGAAAAACTTAGGCTTGAGGAAATATGTGAAATCTTCTTATGCACAATATGAACAATGATAGTGTAACTAAACTAATACTAACAAATGTATATGCACAAAGAATAAATAATGTAAAGAGTTAAGGGTAAAGAAAGATCAAACCAAACACCAAAGACTTATAGGGGTTCGGCAACGAAGCTCACTCCTCGTTCCTACTCCACTCCTCGAGTACTCCTTACTCGAGAGTTCACTACACAACAAGCTCCTTATGGTGGAGAAAACCGTACACGTTGCTTAACCAATTTCCAAATCTAAGCTAAAAGTCGAGCCCTAATCGTAGCTAGGACCAATCTACACAACTATACTTAGTACATACACAACTTCCAAATAGACACAACTACTTGGATCTTCACAACTATGACACAACAACAAATGTATAAGATTTGATCTTCAAAGGATCTTTGGTGGTGGACTCAACACTTCACAAGGATAGTGTTCTTCTCTTTGCACTTGGAGATGAAGGGATGGATGGGATAGATTCACTTCTAAACAAGTAGTAATCAAACAAATGATCAAGGATTTGAGTGATTTAAGAAGTATGTTTGAATATGGAAATTTATGTGCAAAAGAGGTGAAGAGAAAATCTGAGAATGGTCTACTATTTATAGGACAAAGGGCCAACGACTATATATGCCCGCGGTTCCTTATCTCAGCCGGCGGTACCTTATCGATAAGGAACCGCCTAGGCTCTAGGGAACCGCCAAGGTAGACTCCGCTCCCTTTTTGTCCTTTAGTGGTGGAGGTCTTATCTGATTATAAAATATCCAGAAAGAATATTCCAAATCAAAAAAGAATATGCCATTTTCAAATTTTCAAAAATTTAATTTAATAAAACGTTTTCTTAAAAAGAAAGTTTAATAAAAAACTTGTCACACTTAATAAAAAGTGAATTTTATGAAAAGATTAAATCGCTTGATCACTTGAATAAGGTTAGTACTTGTTTATTCATACCTTAAGTGAAAATGGGTAAAATGAAAAATACTTGAACTCAAGAATTCGTTTTTCGTTGTTTTCGTAAATGCTTGTTTTTACATATTGTCGTAATCAAAACTAAGCGAGACCGAAAAATGCAAGTAACGTTTTTAGTTATTATTGCATTAACAATCTCCCCCTTTTTGATTCCGACAATACATAAACTCAATCACACAAAAACAAGATTTTCGAAGACGAGTTTATTCATTTCTCCCCCTTTGTCGAAGCAAAAAGGTTGCACAAGTCGGTGTTGAAGAGACGGACTTTGCAAAGACTCCCCCTTTGTGCTTACTCCCCTTTGCTTGGGGCACCGAGGAATCGAGATATGGTGACAAGCTACATAGAAGGGTTAGTTGAACAAAAGAGACAACCAACAAGAGATAGCTATAGGTCACAACAAAAAAAAATAAAAAAGAGAAGAAAACACAAAGACTAAGATCCAAGTGAAGTCATGTAAATAAAAATCATACAAAGATGTATGTAAAAGGAAACAAGCCAAAAGCATAAATCTAATCCTAGTTAATATAGAATTCTAAGATTTGATTGAATTAGGTGTCTTGTGGATAAGCAACCAATGCTTATATGAAAGACAAGGTAGTGGCGGAAGGTGGTGGTGGCGACTTGGTGGAGATCTCATAATCAAAGTGAAGAGGAGGCTTGATTAAGAGACTCTTGATGTAGCTCAACTCCTCATAGATGTGTGTCATAGCAAGATGTTGATATTGACAACAATGATAATATGTCCCATGGTGCATGACATTATCATGAGAAGGAGGAAGAACACTAAAGGGTGGTGGTGGTGGAAGAAAAGATGTTTCACAATCAACATTCTTGGTAGGAGAGATGTGATTTAGAGTGTTCTTGGGTGAATTTGGATTGAAAGTGATCTTGGGTGAGTTGGATTGAAAGCGTTCTTGTGTGAGTTAGGATTGAAAGCAATTAGGGAAAATAGAGGAGAATCAAGGCTTTCATTAGGAGAATAAGACATTTTGGGATGTGAAGTATGGCAAAATGCTTATGGTTAAATATGGAAGGCTCAAGGTATTTTTAGGATGGTCAAAGGGTTGAAACAAAGATTCCCAAAAGTGTTGGAACAAATTTAGAGTTTCAGAAATACCCAAAAAAGGAAGCACTGTACGCGGTTCCTTATCTCTTTTGGCAGTTCCTTATCGATAAGGGACCGCGGTTCATATATGGAACCGCCTACAGAGGCTGTGTTTTGGTGGTGAAGGAAGATTTTTCAGCAAATCTTATTTTTCTAGTCTAACTGATCATAGGGATATGCTTAAAAGCAAAGATAGACAAAGAAAACACATACGAACTCACCAAATAGAGATTTGACCAAAATACATGGAATTTAAAATAAAAATCGATGTAGGAGGTGTGTAAGACAAGACCTTATGTCATGACACAATGATCCTTCATGATTCTATCTTGTTCTTGCTATGTTTGAGAGAATCATACATATTAATTATATAAGCTCGAGATTAATAGCAAGAATCTATGAAAAAACGTTTTTAGATTGAATTAACAATGTCAAAACATTTCTCGACCATTTTCGAAAGAGACTTTGAGAATTTTGAAAAGGAGAAGAGAAGATTTTTCAAGAAGAGTTTAGGAGACTCAATGACTCAAAGTGATAAAAGACTCAAAAGAAAATAAGAGACTCAATAAAAGGAAATTAATTAAGGAATATGTTCCATTAATCCTAGACCTAGACGCAAGTAATTAAAAGGTTCCCTCTTAAGTGGCTTAGTGAAGATGTCGGCTAAGTTATCCTCGGAGGGTACCTTCTCAATCGAAATGTTCCCCTTTTGAACATTATCCCTAAGGAAATGGTGGCGAATTTCTATGTGCTTGGTTCGCGAATGTTGCACGGGATTCTTGCTAAGGTCTATAGCATCTTTATTGTCGCACATGATGGGAACATCATCAAGAGAAATCCCGTAATCAACAAGCGCTTGCTTCATCTATAGAGCTTGTTGGCATGATTTTCCGGTACTCATATACTCGGCTTCCGTGGTGGATATCGCAAGAGCGGTTTGTTTCTTGGAGAACCACGAAGTTAAACAACAACCCATGAAGGTACAAACTCCACTAGTGCTTTTCCGGTCCACATAGTCTTCCGCATGATCCGAGTCCGCGTAGACAATGGTTTCTACGCAGGTCCCTTTAGGATACCATAATCCTAAATGTTGGATTGTAACACACGACTTATAATGATATATGAACACGAAATGTAGATGAAGATTAAACCAAAAAAGAAAGATTAGATTAGATGAAGGAAAAGGGGAAAACAAAAGATGTGAATTCCTAGTGAGAGAAACACATACGTTTCTCTCTCTACAAAACAAATGAAATGGAAAACACACACACAAATGAGGCTTAGGAGGCCTTTTATACTAAGTAGTAAGTGTTTAGGAGGCCTTCCTCATTTGTGTGTCCGGGACTAATTCCCGTTACATAAACATTAATAACTAAGAACTCTCGACACCGTTGAATAGTATTTTTCACGAGCTTCGCAACGGTATATTATATGACCATCAGTTTAAATACGACTAACAATCTCCCCCTAAGGGGTGGTCATGTAATATGTGACTTCACTTCGTTGATGTTGCAGACTTTGAAGCTCGTTGTCTTGAGAGTTCTTTCATAGTTCCTTTCATGACTTGTGATCTTGGATCTTTGATCTTTGCCTTGACTTGATCTTGTAACTTTTCCAGCTTGTGTTCTTGTGTCTTTACCCACATACTCATGTTTTGAGTTGACATGAAAGCTTGTTAACAATCTCCCTTGATCATCAGAGTAGCGGAAGTCTTTGTCTTTAGATGTTCTTGAGCTTTCTTCAATAATCCTGAATATGTGGCCTTGAATTGCGACTCTTGAGATAACGCCACCGTTTGCATTCCACCGGTTTCCCGTTATACAGTACGAATACTGTACCTGTGATCAGGTAAGTTCAAAGAACTTCCTTGACAGGATTTCCAGCTGTGGTAGCCGTTCTCAATACTTGAATATATCGAAAGATAATTCAAAGTAAGGAGTGAATCATGCAGTTCCATTCTGCTGATTAGGTCGTCAATTCACTTTCCTGGAACAAGTCTGAATCAATTAAGAATCAAACCATCGTTGCTTTCCAGTTGACACAAGTTTGATTCATATAGAATCGCACAAGTTACCTACCGCAGTGCTGTTTGATGATGACACTGGAAGGATTTCCATTCGTCACTGTAAATACTGAAAAGTATTACTCTGAATGTTCTGGCAAGATCATAAAGATATTGCGTCGAGACCTGGAACGAGTTTGAATCAATTAAGAATCAAACCACTGTTGCTTTCCAGTTAACATATGTTTAATTCAAGTGAATCTTACATATGACCTACCGCAGTGCTGTTTGATGTTAACACTAGAAGGATTTCCATTCATCACTGTGAATACTAAAGAGTATCACTCTGAATGTTCTAGCAATACCACAAGGATAGAGCGTAGGACTCTGTAAATCATCGCTTGTGTTCTAATGATGAACAACAATTGATCTATGGAATAAGTGTCCTAATGAGATTTTTGATGAATCTCGTTGGCTCTAGACTCTATAAGTGCACGTTTATTTAGTGATCGGAGGCTGGAGCAGACTGCCACCTATTCAATATCTACTATCTCGGAGTGAGAAAGTTGATAGAAATGAGTTGAACTCCGTGACAATAAAACAAACTTCTTTTGAGAGAAGCTTGAGTAGGCTGGGAAGGGTTGTGCATTGCATCACTGGGTCCATGATGCTTTGTCTTCAGTATCAGAAATCATCAAAGTGATTCTGATAATAGATGTATTGACCCGGTTTCTGCCTAAGTTGTATGGAGGGCTTCTTTCTTTACACCCTTTATCCTTACATTTCTTTTTCATTCTTCAACCCCTTCAATGCTTACCAAGACGTCATAACTAGCACCTTGTTGTGATTGTTCCAGTGCTAGCTTAAGTCATTAGTCGGCATTATTCCCGTACACTCAACTACTCCATCTTTCCTAAGGACTTCTAAGTTCTAATGGATTGTCCCTGGGAAGATTCCTCCGGTTCTGGTTGGATCATAGGACGAATACCTAACCACCTTTTGACACCAATATCGTCGTGATTAATTGTGTTGAAGGGTATGGATATCGTAACCAGAAAAATCATTTGAAAATGCAGTCAAGGTGTTGATGAAATCAATGTTTACACCTTGAAAGTTTTCTATATCACCAAAAACGCTCCCCCTACATATGTGCATCATAAAAAAAGAGATTTTTTTGCACATATTAGGAAGAGAAAGCACTTATATCAAAGATCTTATTTAAGATAACACATTTTAATCACTATTCTCCCCCTCAAAAATTGCATGAAATTGAAATTTTTGTGATACTAGTGATGAAACATGGAGAGAATAATGTGTCATGAAACTTTGGAACAAATGTTTATGAAATCATTATACTCCCCCTCGAAAAGAGATTCTATTTAAATAGGGGAGTATATGAGCACATTGTTTTGAAATACTTTGAAAAATTGTGCTCAAAAAGTCCGAGAAAAAGTGTGTTCATGAGCTTAAAACTTTGAATGTTTTGATATAAGCTCATGACCGAGAAAAATGAATTTCTCGTTGTTGAGGATAAGTCAAAGACTTTCCTTTATTTAGGGACCGGGTTATAGTCTGACATGTGACTATAAGCCATTATGAGAAGAAAAATAGAAAAGACATGTTTTGAAAACATTTGAACTCTCATTCGAACTTTATGTACGTACCCGTGTCGTTATTGAACAACATTTCTAAGCACGTCCATATTATCGATGCTGAGAGACATGTCGGAGAAGAATATTTTTGGTATTTTTTGAAAGATTTTCTCATTTTTTATTTTGTTTTTATAGGTTTTATATTTTTGTATTTTGGTTTTCTGATAGATATATACAAGATTACTGCGAATGTGCAAGACGTTCAAGTTCATCAGGAGTGAAACTACGCATACCAAGTCGACGAACCAAAAATTCAAATCTGTCTTGAGGAAGAGCTTTGGTGAAGATGTCGGCTAGTTGGTAGTCTGTCTTGACAAAGAACAGTTCAATCGTTCCTTTTTCCACATGCTCCTTAATGAAATGGAATCGGACAGCTATGTGCTTGGTCTTGGAATGTTGGACCGGGTTGCAGGATATGGCTATGGCTGATTGTGAATCACAATAAATAGGGACTTTGTTAAAGTAAAAGCCATAATCCGTGAGTTGTGTTCTCATCCAAAGGACTTGAGCACTACACACGGATAGAGACACATATTCTGCTTTCGCGGTTGACAACGCCGTACAGTCTTGTTTTCTTGATGACCAGCTCACTAGCTTCTCGCCTAAGAATTGTGCTCCACCGGAAGTGCTCTTGAATGTATCATGACACCCTGCATGATCGGCATCTGAAAAACCAGTGAGATTAAAACCAGAATCCTTCGTATACCAGAGACCCATGTTAATGGTTCCCCGGAGATAACGAAAGATCCTTTTAACCTCCTTGAGGTGCTTCTCGGTTGGCTGAGCCTGGTACCGAGCACATAAACAAGTAGCATGCACAATGTCCGGTCTGCTTGAGGTTAAGTACATAAGGGACCCGATCATACTTCGGTATTTTGTAGCATCTACAAATGTCCCTTTCTTATCCAAATCAAGCTTGTGTTTAGTGTCCATTGGAGTACCAATAGGATCACAGTTATCCATACCAAATTTCGTTAGAATCTCAAGCACATACTTGGACTGATTTATGAAAATACCACGGGGGGATTGGTGAACTTGGAGACCAAGAAAAAACGTCATTTCCCCCATCATGGACATTTCAAATCGACTTTTCATAAGGTCGGCAAATAATATGGAATATTTTGGGTTAGTAGAACCAAATATAATATCATCTACATAGACCTGAGCCACCAAGATATCGTTGCCGTAGTGCTTGATAAACAACGTTGGATCAATAGTTCCTTTGCTGAAGTGATTTTGTAGAAGAAATGATGATAATTCGTCGTACCATGCCCTCGGTGCTTGTTTCAAACCATAAATTGCCTTTTTCAACTTGTAGACATGGCTTGGATGTTCAGTATTGATGAAACCTTCAGGTTGACATACATACACATCTTCTTTTAACGGCCCATGCAAGAAAGCCGTCTTCACGTCCATTTGATACACTGTGAATGATTTGTGTGCAGCGTATGCCAAGAAAATCCTAATAGCTTCCATCCTAGCAACCGGGGCGAAGGACTCGGCGAAATCAATTCCCTCCTGCTGTTTATAACCTCTCACAACTAACCGAGTCTTGTTCCTAATGACCGTTTGCTCCTCATCCATCTTGTTTTTGAATAACCATTTCAGGGTAAGCGGATCGATATTGTCTGGTCGAGGTACTAACTCCCATACATCGAGTCGGATGAACTGATTGAGTTCTTCTTGCATAGACTCAATCCATGATGCATCGGTCATTGCTTCTTTCACACTTGCTGGTTCCATTGTGCTGACTGATAGTGCATATATACACATATCACCATCGGTACGCAGCTGATTTCGTGTTGAGACCGGTCGTGAGAGATTGCCAATCACTTGAACCAAAGGATGATTCTTAGTCCATTTGTGTTCATGTGGAAGTGTATGAGAAACTTGATGCGAGCTCGACGGATCCACATATGGTGCTGAAGGCTGAGTAGTGCTTGTGGAAGCCGCAAATGGATTAACAAACTCGTGTTCGTTGAGCATCGCATTGTTTGCATTTTCAGCAACTATTTCATTCTGAAGATGAACATGAGTAGGAATTTGCTGAGAATGTTGTTGAGTTGCGTCAGCAATCGGAGAAGTGGTTGGAATGTTTTGAGGTACTATGGTTGAGGTTGACGTAGATGGTGCAGAAGTAGATGCCGATGGTGTAGATGCAGTCGGAGGTTCTTGAACTACCGTAGCAGGTGCAGCCGGGGCATTTTGAGGAACACCAAATGATGAAGGACCCTCCATATATTCATCATAAATAGGCCCAAATAAAACTTCCAAGTCACGTTCCGAAGGTTGTAACGATGAGATTGCTGACGGTGCAAATTGAAGCGCGAGTCCTGAACTTACGTGTCCAGAAGTCTGACCTTGAAGCTCGGGATGTGAGCTTCTATGCTGAGAGGCCATACCCGAGAGTTCATCAAAGGTAACGTTCATAGTCTCCATTACCTTTCTTGTCCTTCGATTATAAACCCTGTAAGCACAAGCAGTTGAAGAATAACCAATGAAAAAGCCAATATCACCTTTAGGTTCAAGTTTACCGATATCTTCACGATCATTCTTCGGATAACATAATGCACCGAAGACATGTAAAAATGAAATATCCGGTTTTCTTCCATTAATGATCTCATAAGGTGTTTTGTTGAAACGGGTGTGAATAATGGAGCGGTTTTGAGTATAACATGCAGTTGCTATAGCGTCGGCCCAAAGGAATAACGGTGCACTAGAGGAGAGAAGCATCGTTCGAGCAGCTTCAACTAACGTACGATTCCTCCGTTCCACAACTCCATTCTGCTCTGGAGTTCTTACCGCCGAAGTTTGATGAGAAATCCCAACTTCGTCAAAATAAGCTTTCAATTTCTTATTTGTGAATTCTGTACCGTTATCCGTTCTCACAATAATGACAGGGGCTTGCAGTAGAACTGATGTTTTCTTCAAGAAGTTAATAATTACATCAGGGGTTTCATCTTTTGAAGCAAGAAAATGAACCCATGTGTAGCGAGAATAGTCATCCACAATGACAAGGACATACCGCTTTCCATTAATACTTTTGATTCTCATTGGGCCACACAAATCCATATGTAGGAGATGTAACCTATTCGTTGAGTTGGGAACAGGTTTGGGTTTGTGAGGCTTCTTCTTACTTTTACCTTGCTCACATGAAGGACAAAGATGGTCTTTGGTATATTTGAACTTTGGAAGACCGGTAACGAGATCATCTTTCGCGAGATGGGTGATGGCATCGAAATTGAGATGAGATAACCTTTGATGCCATAACCACGACTTTGTTGATGTGGCTCGGGCCATGAGACAAATTGGAGAAGCAGCAGACATTTGAAAAAGATCAATGGTGTAAAGGTTGGTGGTACGATTTCCTTTCAACAGATCAATTCCTTCAAGATCTCTTACAAAACATGTATGACTTCTGAAAGCGACCTCCAAGTCTGAGTCACAAAATTGCCCAACCGAGAACAAGTTATGTCCCAAGCCATCAACAAAAGAGACTCTGGTGATGATTATATTTCCCCAATGAAGATCACCATAGCCTAGAATTGCTGCAACGTGATCATTTCCAAATCGAACAGTTCCCATGAAACGCCATACAAAGTTCTTGAGAAGGCTTCGATTCCCAGTCATATGTTCGGAACAGCCCGAGTCCACGCACCAGAGACAAATTTCAACAGCCTGCCAATGATAAGAGAAACAAATATTTTGGCAACCGATGAAATAGGTTCCTGAAGGGTTAGAAGATAATTAAGCCGTATCACATACCGACGTTTCACTGTCAGTATGAGATCTACTAGTGTCGATAATTTTGCCACTACAGTCAAAATTTCTACCAGTAGGCAACCATTTAGAGGTGAGTCTAGGGCTACTAGGCTTAGCAAGACTTTCTGTGGACCCTACATGCGTACTTTTTGGAACATACACCTTAGCCTTAGGAGTGCGTTGTTGTTCACTGACTGACAGCTTGTCAATTCGAGTGTAACCACCATAATTCAAACCATTCATAGTCAAACCACAAGCATCATGACTAAAAGTAAAGAAACATTTATTACATTTAGCACAAATAACTTCAGATTTTTCATTCCGAATAGCAAGCTTAAAGTCATTACATTCAGATGAATTAGGTTTCTGATTATGATTAAAAAGCGGTAAATTCCTAGGGTGTTCTTCTACTTCCACATTATTGATCTTGGGGCGACTACTTCTAGAGGCAAAAGGGACCCTATCATTCCTTGTATTGCTCGTAGGCTGTGGCCTTCTGCTCTTAGTGTAGTTGTTTATTCCTGTAGAAGAAGACACACGTCTATTAGAATTAGCACTTTTTAAATCAATAACTTGTGGTTGAGTTATAGTGATCGGTTTTGTCCTAACGCTTGCTGTACGTTGTTTGCTAGGCACAGAGGGAGAACTAACACGAAACATTCCTGGGGCAATCACAGTAGTTTTCGTTCTAGCAACCTTGGGAAAAGGTGTCACAGCAATACGAGTGGGTCCCGAGGTTGCTGGTTTCTGGATCATCGTATCCACAATCGAGCTATGTTCAGAAGTCTTATCTTTTAACAAGGCCTTTAACTTACAGTTCTCACAGATTTTATCAATAAGTTTCTGATAGACAGACTTACTTTGTTCAACAGCCCGCTTATATGAAATGACAACAGATTCTAAATCTGCAATCTTAGCCTTAAGCTTCTGAACATTACCACCACTAGCACTCTCTAACCCTGACGAGGCCAAATTCGTTTCCGAAACCCCTCCTAACTGAGCCTGCAACCGTGCGATAGTTTGTTGCATTTCATTGTGAGCTTTTTCATACGAAATCTTGTCATATTTGCATTCATCACATTTTTTGACAAATTTATTCCAAAGATCGGTGAATTCTTTATCCTTTTTAATGACATAAGATTCCATCTTCTCTTTCATAAGATCAAGCTCAGTTTGGAGGTTTTCATTATGCGTCATAGAGGTACCTAACTCAATAGGGCTACTATCAATACAATCACGAGCTTTAGAGAGGCGTCCAAGATCGTTTTCCAAAACTTTAATTTTATCAAGAGATTCATCAGCTTCCTTCGTCAATGATTTAAAGTCTTCAACAAAGTTGGCTAATTCTTTTAGAAAAGCGTTTTCCAAATTTCCTAACCGAGCATCAACTTGATTAATAATCGGATTAATGTCGTTTTGAAGAATTTTCTGAACCTCAATCTGAACAGGTGATGTAAAATTACCTCCAGTTATTTTTGAATTAACCACACGTTTAAGGATGACAAAGTTATCTTTAAGCTCGTTTAGAAATCGGCGAGTGATACTCGGTTTAGGAGGGTCATCAGACAATTCCTCACTTGGTAGCAAAAGCATTTCAGTATTCGTTTTAGACCGAACAAAAACAGTTGGCGGGTTAACTTTCGATAATAAACGGGTATCACTTCTTTATCAAGCTTTTGCATTCTTAAACGAGACTCTACAGCAAGTTCAGTAGTTTCCTCGGAATCATGCACACTAGGAGGATCATGCTCATCAGACAATAGCACACTACCATTATATAAAGTTTCATTAGTGGCCTGAACTTTCTTAAGGTATCCTGGATTAGGGGGAAGAGGACAACCTAAAGCCATTTTGTATCGAGTGTAATTTATCTCATTCACTTTTGGTGCGAGCATATTTATCGTCTGCATAGTTTGGCCACGTTTTACTAAAAGGTTGTCTAATTCTCTAATCCTATCCTGCGCTTTGCAAAAATCCTCAAGAAGCCCATCTTCTCGAATTTTGAAATCATATTTCAGCTGTTTTCTTTCTTCTTTTAAATCAGAAACAATAGATTTTTCAGTTGAAAGCTGTTTATTAAGAGAAGTGATTTCATCATTCAATTCGCTTATCTTTTTAGCACTACTTAAGTGTAAGGCATTTAACTTCTTAGTGGTTCATTTTTCTTGATAAACCGATGTAGCATGAGCTTGTTCAAGTTCCTTGATTTTTTCATGATGAATCTCAAAACTTTTCTCCCGTTCCTTATATCCCGCAAGCTCAGTGGTCAATTTGGCATTAGTTTCTCTAAACTTATTATTAACCACCGTAGCATGATCTACATCCTTAGCAAGCTTATCAAATAGAGATTTATAATACGCATGTGTCTCATCAGGGAGGGTTGTAGGCTGGGCAACTTGATCTACACTAAGGTCCACACTAGGCTCATTTGAGATAATATTACTAGTATTCGTTTGATCCTCGTGTGTCTCAATGTAGGGCTCAAGCATCTCAGTATACTCTTCCTCCTGATTAGACATATTATATATATCATTATCATCAAAACTTGGGTGTACCTCAGAGGGACCGTCTGCATCATAAACGGGAGCTCTGTCATCATGCATTCCTGAGGTTGATGGTTGCTGTAAGTTTGCCATCAAGATGTAGTTGGCATTCACCTCTTCTTCCTCGTCATATTCTGCAGCAGAAGCCATAAGATCAAATTCCTCAGCTTGAAGTGGGATTCCTGCCTCTTCTTTTTGTGCTATGAGAAGCTGAGTCTGAAGATAAGCAGCATCCCTCTTCTTTTTGGCTGTGCAATCACGAGCATAATGACCAAATCCCCTGCAGTTGTAGCACTGAACCTGACGATTGTTGTTTCCATTTCCCGTACCAGTATTCTCAGCCCTTGCAGCCACAATGTTCCCCATCTGGTTACCAACCGCTGGCACAACAATTAACCCATTCTGATTACCCGCATTCGGAACACCCGGATTTTGACCACGGTTTTGACCATACTGATTTCCTGCATTGCCAACGGTCTGCCCAGCATTCTGACCATATTGTTGAAACTGAGTCCCCGTGTTTCCAGCAACTACCAATTGGCGATCTTGATTCGCATTCATGAAAGGTTGAGCAATCTGCCTATTTCTAGTGTTCGAGGAGATTCTCTGATTGTTGTTGGTGGGGTTAATGGTGAATTTGAATGCCTTAGCAAGAAGGGCAAGACCAGTATTAATAGCATGAGTAGGATCGGTAATGTCATCAAAACAGGCAATGGGTTGTTGTAAGTAATTCATAGCAGCAGGATGTTGATATCCATAAGCAGTGAGTTGTTGTTGTTGTTGTTGTGGCATGAAGTTACTAGATGAGGGTTGATGGTAGGGTACCATGGGATATGACATAGATGATGGAGAGTTTGCCATAAAAGCCAATGGATCTTGTGTCTTGGCACGTCTTTCTGCCCTAACTTCGTTAGCTTCATCTTGATTCATCTTCAAATAGTCATAAACTTGAGTGTAGTCCACAACATGAAGATCCTTGGTTTGATTGACAAGAGTGACATATCGTGACCATTCAGAAGGAAGATTATCAAGAAATTTAATGTTGGCAGCAATTTGTGCAGGTTCATGTTTGTTTCTTCTAAGATGGTTCATGAGGGTTGAAAACCGATGATAATAAGGTTCAATTTGTTCCCCTTCAGTAGACATAAATTTCTCCCATTCACGAAGCAACTTAGTTTCCTTTTCTTGTAAACCAATTTCACTGCCCTTCATCATTTTCTGAATCCTAAGCCACATCTCGTGTGCGGTTTCACAACTATCGACAGCAGCATAAACATCTTCAGGAAGTCCCATAAGAATGACTTGAATTGCTTGATCATCAGCGTCGAGTTGTTTAGATTCAGCTTCAGTTAATTCTTCATCTGTTTGCTCATGACTTGAATCAGCTACTGGGTTAGCATTCGTAGGGTCCCCAGGCACAATGATTGTTCTTCTAACATACGGACCCTTTTGAATCGAGTTGACAATCAACTTTCCCAGAGGTTTACATTTTGCATAACGAAGGAGACGACTAGCCCATGTAGTGTAGTTCTCCTTGGTAAGCATGGGTGGACGATTCTCAGTACCCGCAGCATAGATATCTTGTTGAGACGTCATCGTAGAAGTCGTGTGAACAACAGGATCTCAATTCGTATAAAGCGTGAGGTGATGTTGAAATTCCGAAACTTCCGATTTTTTTTCTCAGTCCGACAATAAATTCCTCAGTCCGACAAAACGGTAAGCTGAAAAAATTATGAATCGCCAAATTTTGAAATTGAGTTCGAGATAGCCAAAAACTAGTAGGGAAAAAATTTGATTTTACTTGACCTAAAAATTTTAACTCTTTTTTTTTTTTTTTTTTTTTTTGATCTTCGTGTAAACTATGTTCTGAAACTAGTCTAGATGGTGGCTAAGACTAAAAATTACTCAAACAAAATTTCCATCGGAATGCCCATCGGAAAATTCTATCGGAATGTTCTATCGGAATGTCCTTCTATCGGAATGTCCTACGATCGGAAAGTCCTTCTATCGGAATCTTAGATCGCAATGATGATCTGTCGGAATGCTAGATCGCAATGATGATCTGTCGGAATATGTTCAGATCGTAATATGTTCAGATCGGAATACTTCAGATCGGAATGCTGACAAAATTTAGGCAGAGTAACGTTTCAAGATTGCCTTAAATCCGTCGCAATCCAGATCGCAATAACGATCGGAATGTTCAGATCGAAAAAAGGGGCTATCGCAATACTGATCGCAAAGTAAAACCCTAGGGTTATTGCGATCGAAACCGTACTTACCTTTCCGAAATTCAAGCTGTCGCAATAAGGGACCTTGTTTTTCCAACTTTTTAGGCAACGATTTTAGCAACTTTGAGGCAACAAATTCGCAACTTTGAGGCAACAAATTCGTGTTTTTGAGCAAACCAAAATACCCACAACACGAATACTTGGAATAACAAAGAAAACACGAAAAATTTTTGATCTTTAGTAAAAAAAATCAAAAGAACCCACGGAATAAGCAAGAAACAAGGACAACACCAAAGAGCTATCCACGAATCCCTTGGCGAATGATACCACTTGTTGGATTGTAACACACGACTTATAATGATATATGAACACGAAATGTAGATGAAGATTAAACCAAAAAAGAAAGATTAGATTAGATGAAGGAAAAGGGAAAAACAAAAGATGTGAATTCCTAGTGAGAGAAACACATACGTTTCTCTCTCTACAAAACAAATGAAATGGAAAACACACACACAAATGAGGCTTAGGAGGCCTTTTATACTAAGTAGTAAGTGTTTAGGAGGCCTTCCTCATTTGTGTGTCCGGGACTAATTCCCGTTACATAAACATTAATAACTAAGAACTCTCGACACCGTTGAATAGTATTTTTCACGAGCTTCGCAACGGTATATTATATGACCATCACTTTAAATACGGCTAACACTAAATGTATAGTGCCCTTAATATATCAGAAGATACGCTTAACCGCTTCAAGGTGAGAGGTTTTGGGAGCCTCTTGGAAGCGAGAACAAAGGCAAACACTAAACATGATATCCGGTCGACTTGCCGTTAGATACAACACGCTACCAATCATACCTCTATATTTGGTGTTGTCTACCGACTCACAATCATCATCTACAGTGAGTTTAGTATCCGAGGCCATTGGGGTCTTCATTGGTCTAGATTCTTCGAATCCAAATTTCTTTAGCATTTCTTTAGCATACTTAGATTGACTAAACAAAATACCATCATCCATTTGTTTAATTTGGATTCCTAAAAAGAAGTTAAGTTCTCCCATCATACTCATTTCAAACTCATCATGCATGATTTTGGTAAAGTCATCACACAATTCTTGACAAGTTGAGCCAAATATAATGTAATCAACATATATTTGCACGATTATGAGGTGAGAACCTTTCTTCTTTGTAAAGAGCGTGTTGTCTACCATCCCCATGGTATACTCATGTTTAACAAGATACGCTTTAAGTCTATCATACCAAACTTTGGGTGCTTGGTTAAGACCATAAAGTGCCTTCTTAAACATGATCCGGTTTCTCAAAATCAATGAAGCCGGGAGGTTGAGCCACATATACCTCCTCATTGATCAAACCGTTAAGAAACGCACTCTTTACATCCATTTTTTGAAGCTTAAAGTCTAAGGCACAAGCGTAGGCTAAAAGGATTCTAATGGATTCCAATCTTGCTACCGGTGCATATGTCTCGTCATAATCAATCCCTTCTTGTTGATTATATCCTTGAGCTACAAGTCTAGCCTTGTTACGAGACACAACACCATTCTCATCTAACTTATTCCTATAGACCCATTTGGTTCCTATAATGGTAGAACTTCTAGGTGGAGGAACAAGTTCCCAAACATCATTAGCAACGAATTGATTCAATTCTTCTTGCATCGCAATGACCCAACTCTCATCCGTCAAAGCTTCTTTAACATTCTTTGGTTCAATCAAGGAGACGAAACAAAAGAAGTTGCTTTGGTTTTGGACTTGAGATCTTAGGGTCCTTTGATTTAAGTCACCAATGATATTATTGAGAGTATGATCCTTAGACTCCTTAATGTTTACTTCCTTTTCAACACTAAGGTCTTCAACTCCTATTTTTCTAACCTCTTTGGCTTTAACTACTTCTACTTCATCCAAGTCATCATCAACCAATGGTGGTGTCTTGGGTAAAGGAGGGGTTTCATCAAAAGTCACGTTAGGTGATTCTTCAGTTACGCACGAGGTTCTATTGAGGACTATGTAGGCTTTGCTAGTTTGGGAATAAGCTAAAAAGATACCTTCGTAAGACTTTGGGTCGAACTTGGTAAGGTAGTCTTTGGTGTTGAAGATAAAGCACTTTCTTCCAAACACCCTAAAGTATTCCAATGACGGTTTCTTACCTTTAAGAATCTCATTGGGGGTCTTTCCTAGGAAAGGTCGAATAAGAATTCGGTTGAGAATATAAGTCGATGTGTCCACGACATTGCACCAAAACTTTTGAGGCAAAGATTTCTCGTTTAACATCGTCCTACTCATCTCTTGGATGGTCCTATTCTTCCTTTCAACTACCCTATTTGATTGTGGAGTGCGAGGAGCCGAGAAGTTATGGGGTAATAGCATGAGCTTCACAAAAGGCACCAAATTGCACTTCATTATCAAATTCCCTACCATGATCCGTCCTAATAGAGACAATTGGACATCATAGTTGATTTTAATTCTTCGACTAAAGATTTCGAAATGATCGAAAGCTTCATTCTTAGATGCCAAAAATCTAGTCCAAGTGAATCTAGAATAGTCGTCAACTATAACTAGGGTATAAAGGTTACCTCCATAACTCCGTATGACAGAAGGTCCAAAGAGATCCATATGTAGGAGCTCTAAGCACCGAGAGGTCGAAACCAAATTCTTGGCTTTGTGACTTGAGTAAACTTGCTTTCCATCTTTGCAAGCATCACAAAAGTGACTATCAAACTTCATCTTAGGGAGGTGTCTTACCAACTCCTTAGAGACTAAAGATTGAATTAAACGCATATTAGCGTGACCTAATCTCCTATGCCAAAGAGTAGAACTATCATCTATAGTCGCAAGACATATGTTGTCTTTTGACTTCTTATTGACCTTCATGACATAAAGCCCATGCTTTCTAACACCTTTTCCAATGACCTTTCCATCTTTTATGATCTCACTGTCATGTTCCGAAAAGATGACCTTACACTTATGGTCACAAATTTGACCTATACTTAAAAGGTTAAACCCTATATTATCTACGTGCTCAACATTTTCAATGGTCATGGAGTCAAGAGAAACTGTACCTTTGCCAATGATATTACCACGTAGACTACTAGCGAATGTGACGTTACCTCCATCATATGCTTTGTAGCACGAGAACAAACTTCGATTACCCGTCATGTGTTTAGAACAACCACTATCCTTAATCCACTCGTCGGGTTCCAAATAAATTCCCAAGCATATCTAGGTAACAACACACACGATCAAACATTTGGTCCCCAATATCTCATGGGTCCAAAATTGTTAGTTCTAAACATCCCTTGCATTTGGTTGGGATGCATGAATGGAGGAGGGGTTCCCCATGGGGAACAAAAAGGAGGAGGATAATAATTCATATAACCATTTTGTTGTTCATTATTTCTCCTAGGTGTATTTGATCTTGGTTTAGAGTTGTGGTCATTCCTTCTAGGTGTTGGAGTTTTACTTCTAGGTCGTGAATTGTTTTGACTATCTCTTCTAGGTGTTGTCGTTCTACTTCTAAGCCTAGACTCATTCCGCACTCTTGGTGGAGTAGAGGATGGTCTTGATAAACTTCTATTTCCCATTAGGGGTTTACTCGAGGGCTTATAGAACTTATCAACGACATTGTCGTCAAGTATGGGTAATTTAACCTTGTTAACAATAAGATGTTTTGTTTGTTCACCTAAATTTGACTTTTCAGGAAGTTCGGGATTTTCAGCAAAATTTCTTTTTGCCCGCGGTTCCTTATCTAGGGCGGCGGTTCCATAGTGATAAGGAACCGCCCCATACAATCTGGGACCGCGTACAACAGACAATTTTTCTGAAAATCTGACTTGTTTAGGTTCATTGGTTGATGCTTCATTTGAGTTAAAAGCTACACCAAGTCTTTCCTTAAAATGAATTTGGTTGTTTAACATATCATCAAGAGCACTAGTACCTTTCATGAACTTTTCCAGTTTAATGGAGGTGCTCTTGAGATCTTCATTCTCTAATCTAAGTTTCTCACAACTTAAGCAACCTAAATCAACTTCTTTATTTTTCTCAAGCTTGGCTAATTTCTCCTAAGTTCATTGATCTCATTTTTAAGCTTAGTTTTGGTTGATTTTAAGGTTTTGTTCTTTTCTATGAATTTAAGGCTAAGATTGTGTAAATTATCATATTGGCCTTCTAATTCAATATCATCAAAGGTGGAGCTATCATTGCTATAATATTCGGTTTCGAAATGTACCTCTTTAGAAGTATGAGCCATAAGACATTTCTCCTCTTTGGGGTTGTCATCAACATCTTCACCGCTATCTCTCCAAGAACCACTAACGAATGCCGTGTGATTCTTATCACGTGAGGGCTTTGGACACTCACTATTGAAATGATTTGGATCACATCTAAAGCAATTCCTATCACCTTTTTCGTTCTTGGCAAACCGATTCTTTGAGAATGGTTTCTTGTCATTGTTGGGTTGCCTCACATGTTGACCTCGCCTTTTGAAGAACCTCTTGAAATCTCTCACCGCCAATGCATACTCCTCGTCATCGCTATCCGAGGAACTATCATGATCGCTTTGTGCCTTCTTGGCTTTGAGTGCAAGAGACTTCCTTTCACTCTTGGTTTTCACCAATTCCGAGTCCTTCAAAATTATCATCTCGTGAACCTTCAAGTTTCCTATGAGTTCATCGAGTGATAAAGTTGAGAGATCTTTTGATTCTTCAATCGTCGTGACTTTTGCTCTCCACTTCGGATGTAAGGCCCTTAGAAACTTCCTAACACGACACCTCCTCCACCATAGTGTGAGCTGGGAGCAGCTCCGAAAGGTGAGGCCTACTTAAATAAGTAGTGAGCTTTCAACAACGTTAAAAACACTACGAAAAAAGTCAACTATGGTTGCCCACTGATCTGATCATAGGTGAAATCCAACCCCTTCTCTGCTCCTTTCCTGACCCTTTCCTTCGCTATTAGGAGAGTCGCTAGCTTGCTTCATTATATTCTATAAGCGGAGCGACTTGTCGAGTCTACGAAGCTTCGTAGTTGCTTCTCCCCCCCCTTTCTTTTGCCCCGCCATGCCACTAGATTCATAATGACCGGTGAGTCGGAACATGTATGAATATAACCACGCGGAGCGCCGTACCGGCCTATCGAAGCGAATGAGAAATACAAGTTTCCTATCTTCATAGGAATCAATGGGAGAATGGAAAATTGCTCTAGTGGACTGGGGGCCTCTAGGGGCACCCAATTTATCGCGGTCCTTACCGCCTCCTAGGTCGCTTCGTGGACCCTCCCATGCTCGGCCCTTAACTGGTTGATTGCATCCTTGAGAAGGTTAGCGCGAAGCCATTCGGTAACAGCATCTAATTTTTCTATGGGGCACACGTTCCTGTATTTCTCTAGCACTTCCGACCACAGATCTATATTTAGGTCAGCAACTCTACCAACGCCGCCGGTTCCCTCCAAAAAATCAGATACAGGCAGTAAAGGCATATCTTGAGCTCGAGGAGGCACCATATCTTGAGCTTGAGGCATATCTTGAGGAGGATTTCGAGGCAGACACATTCTTGATTGAGAATAATTGTTCTTGCTAGAAAAACCTTCATCAAGTGTTTTTAGACTAGTAATAATAGTGTTAAATCTACCAAAAGCACTATCAATAGTTTCATCTTCTAAGATGACAAATTGTTCATATTGTTAGACAAGAAGATCGATTTTGCTTTCTTTGACTTGGCTATTATCTTGGTGGGTTACAAATATCTTTAGCGGTTACACATAAAAATCCTTTCATACTCTTTCTTAGGTAAAGCATATAAATCACCATTTTAGCCTCATTATTTTTCGAAAGTTTCTTTTTAGTATCGTCATTAGCTTTGTCAAAATGACCAATTCTTTTGTTTTAGAAACTTCATTAAATTGATAAGGTAAAAAATCACCATTGGTAATAACATGCCAAAGATCTAAATCTTTTGATTTCACATAAGTCTCAAATCTATTTTTCGAATAAATAAAACTATCGGTTTCAAAAAGTGGTGGTCTTTGCATAGATTGCCATTCTAGGTACTTGTTGGAATCCAGAGATCGAGTCAAGTTTTAAAATAAAATAAACTTTAAAAATACTTGAGCAACCTCGCTCTAATACCAATGGTAGAAACTAGAAGGGGGGGGGGGGGGGGGGGGGGTTGGATAGTTTCTTATATTTACTTGTTAAAAGATGGTTTTCAAAAAATCATTTTTCAAAAACTTAGGCTTGAGGAAATATGTGAAATCTTCTTATTCACAATATGAACAATGATAGTGTAACTAAACTAATACTAACAGATGTATATGCAAAACGAATAAAGAATATAAAGAGTTAAGGGTAAAGAAAGATCAAACCAAACACCAAAGATTTATAGTGGTTCGGCAACGAAGCTCACTCCTCGTTCCTACTCCACTCCTCGAGTACTCCTTACTCGAGAGTTCACTACACAACAAGCTCCTTATGGTGGTGAAAACCGCACACGTTGCTTAACCAATTTCCGACTCTAAGCTAAAAGTCGATCCCTAATCGTAGCTAGGACCAATCTACACAACTATACTTAGTACATACACAACTTCCAAATAGACACAACTACTTGGATCTTCACAACTATGACACAACAACAAATGTATAAGATTTGATCTTCAAAGGATCTTTGGTGGTGGACTCAAAACTTCACAAGGATATTGTTCTTCTCTTTGCACTTGGAGAGGAAGGGATGGATGGGATAGATTCACTTCTAAACAAGTAGTAATCAAACAAATGATCAAGGATTTGAGTGATTTAAGAAGTATGTTTGAATCTGGAAATTTATGTGCAAAAGAGGTGAAGAGAAAATCTGAGAATGGTCCACTATTTATAGGACAAAGGGCCAACGGCTATATCTGCCCGCGGTTCCTTATCTCAGCCGGCGGTACCTTATCGATAAGGAACCACCTAGGCAATAGGGAACCGCCGGAGTAGACTCCGCTCCCTTTTTGTCCTTTAGTGGTAGAGGTCTTATCTGATTATAAAATATCCAGAAAGAAGATTCCAAATCAAAAAACAATATGCCATTTTCTAATTTTCAAATATTTAATTTATTAAAAAATTTTCTTAAAAAGAAAGTTTAATAAAAAAACTTGTCACACTTAATAAAAAGTGAGTTTTAAGAAAAGATTAAATCACTTGATCACTTGATTAAGGTTAGTACTTGTTTATTCATGCCTTAAGTGAAAATGGGTAAAATGAAAAATACTTGAACTCAAGAATTCGTTTTTCGTTGTTTTCATAAATGCTTGTTTTTACATATTGTTGTAATCAAAACTAAGCGAGACCGAAAATGTAAGTAACGTTTTTAGTGATTATTGCATTAACAAAGATGAAGATTTTGACAAAGGGATCGAGGTCTACTTATACCATTCATATAAGTTCAACGTCACGTGGATAGTACAAGAAATGAAACACGGGTTTGGGTTATTTTACTTCTACATCAAACCTATTGTATTTATTTTTCTTCAAGATCATGACACAAAGACTACATTTGGGGAATCTTTGATTACATACATTTGTTCTTTCCCTATTGATGTGATAAAAAAGAGAAGATATGGATGCTTAACTTGAGGGGAAGCAATTTGAAGATCATGTACCATATACAAGAGATACACAAGAAGTTTTACCGATATCAACTAGGGAAAGATTGTTGGGTCTAAAAGTTGATGGGGCAGAAAATCAAAGAAGAAAACATGGAGGACCTATTTCGGCACCTAAATAATTCTTAACTTGATAAGAATTTAGAATATAATGTTTTGGCAGTAGAAGATTTACATGTTTTATTTGAATATATCTCTTGTATAATATTGTGGTCCTTGCACCATAAAAAGAACTAAAAGGTATTAGGTTTATTATCACTTTTATTCACAATGTAAAACCTACTGCAAGTGTGTGTTCTAGGCGTCTATGTCTTGTAAAGATGTCCAGGTTCTGTGTTTAAGTTTCAGGTTTAAAAAAGAATCAAACGTTTGTTTCTAAACACCTTGTTCAATGATTATTGTTCTAGTTCCGCTATGATTTTATGTCATGTGAATAATCATCATTCCTAGCAGCCTAAAGATCCGGAATCTTAGAATTCCACAATTGGTTCTTAGGATTCCACAATAATCATTTCAAAAAACAGAAGGAATCAGATAAGTATCGATTTCTCGGTACTGGGTACCGATTTCAGTTTTGATCCCCAAGTTGCATTAGGTACGGTACCAGTACCACTTTTTAAGCTTGAATAAAATGATACTTAATTTGATTGGTTTTAATACTAATCTGGTAGCGTACTCATCTGTACCATACATATCATAAATACATGGACGAAATCAGGACCTAATATAACCGCGTGCACAAATGATTTTAATCGTAAAATAACATATTTAAAATGAAAATTAAGACGAATAGTAGAAACACATTTCGATGGACTGGGTTCATTTTATATTCATTTGAACAACATCGATCATTTTTTACGAAATTAACATTAAATCGAAAAAATTCATACGTATTTCGGCACCCACGGGACACCCCATGGTTCTGTCCCTGATCATAATAAAAAACCGGTGGAAGATTGATCCTCTACCGTAGTGCCTTCTAGGTTTGATGAAATGTATATATTCGTTCATATGTGTGTAGAAGACTAATCTAACTCTTACTTATTTGAGAAGTTTAAGACTACATCAACTCTAAATAAGAGTAAGATCACAAAGGGATAATATAAAACTCACAAATAAATAAAGTGTTCCACTAATACTTTGCTTTCATTATGAGCCACATTTATTAATGTAAATCAACTAGAATATGTAGGATGAAATGACCATCTACGAGTTTTAACCAATCTGTAAGAATCTACTACTAACTTTTTGTGACCGTCTCAACCAAAGCATATGCATAGTCATAAAAAGAAATTATAAAAAAAATATTATGGTGTAAGTGGACGTCTCAACTTATCCAAAACCCTACCACAATAAAAAATAAGGAAAGATTGGACGTTGACATCATGGGTTGTAGTGGCGAAAAGCAAAAAATTGTGGGATTTGATTTTCCGCTATTAGATAATAATTGACTTATTGTTGGTGAAAAGGCTGTTCTATAAACTAAAGTATTAGCTTAGCTTAAGTGTAATAAGGGGTGTTGGCTAATTGATCTACCAGTTGTAGAGAAGGTTACGGGTGCATGTGACCATATTGTGGCTACGGGTGTTATCGGTCGGTTGGGTTATTTATAAAAACCACCAGTAACCTCACACGATAAAGAATCAGGTTATCGTGTTCAGGTGATAAATGGGCTAGATAAGCCGGGTTATCGGGTGAAACTAGAAATGAGGTTTTTGATTTTTTTATCATTCAATTACCTGTAGGATGCATAGCTTATCCAAAGTTGAAACCACAATTAGCATGCAATAAGAATGTTTTTAGTGCTACTGTTTATAAAGTTAATACGAAGTTGCCAATTTCTCATGATGTACGCACAATTCACTTAGTTATGACTAGTTTCACATCAAGAATGGCATGTAAATCGTAAATTTTGGTTACTTACACAATATTTTTTATTATTTCAAAAAACGCATTAACCTCAAGCTAAAAAGCTTACACTACAAAATGCCAAGACGACAAACCGCCCACATAACACTAGCTACAACCTACACAATATTTCATCAAGTCATTTCACTAGCATGCTGCTACATAATTTCTTGTGTAGGCGCGCGTATATAAAGTTAAAGAACAAATTGTCATGTAAAAAAATTACATCAAGTCTTTTCAACTGCTGAATATACTTTCTCCCAAACTAGACGTATCAAGCCTCATATTACTTTCTCCCATGACTAGTCTAGTTGTTCAATCTCCTTTATCTTTTCATTTTTTTTATTGCCGCCTGTAGAGTAGAAGCCTTTCTATAGTAGTTCGTCCCTTAAAGTACCATTACTCAACAGAAAATTTGTAATCAATTTACTTTATAAAAAGGGTTATCTATAGATGTAATGGGAAACTTATATGGGTGTGATTATTAGCTTATCAAATTATTTTTAATGGCCCAAAATTGTAGCTTTTTTCGAGAGGGATGAGCTTCTATAATATGTATCCTTATAAATTAGATAAGCTTATAAACCTTAAAATAAGCTTAGGGTATGATTGACACTTAAAATTATGAGATGATATAGTTATTTTTTGTAAAAATAATAAAATTATGAGTTTTGTTTGGCATATAGAAGTTATCATAGATTTTAGAAAAATGATGTTCAATAATCTCATAAAATCGAATGCTACTTATGTTGCTCAATAAAATAATCTTCATTTTTAGTCTGTCGCTCCATCTCCATTACTAGCTACATCTGTTTGAGTAAAATATTTTCCCGGTAAATATAGTAGCTATATCTTCTGTTTCAACAAAAAATTACTTTTCATCTCATTTAATCCAATCGGGATGCCCTATACCTGACATGTTTCCTGGTTGGAGTAACATGAAGCTCAGAATTAGAGATGTATTCAAGACGCTCCCAAAAACTGGAATTGATCTATGGTCGAATTTATAGTTATACCTTGTAAAAAAATAGACTACTATTGTGGAATTAAGAATACCTAAATTTAACAAACTTCAGGACACATTCCTTCAATAATTTTTAGCTACTCTACGAGAATTCTTGCCACGTCGGACACACTTTTTTCGTGTAGTGGGATACCGGGTATCCCGGGTGACACATGTCGCCCGAGAGGATTTCGTTGGGGATAGTGGTTCCGTTGTAGTGTCATCTTCTTGATCCGATTTTAACCAAATTCAAATAAGTCAAAATCCAGCTTAATTACACCAAGTTTGATATAGAATCAAAAAAGCAATTCAAAGAAAAAGACCCCAGGCAGGGTTTTAACAAGTGATCACAATTAACCCTTATTCACACTAAATTTCAATCAGAAGCTTGACAAATCCACAATTTTATCATTAATCTGTAAGCAGATTTTCTACTCAAAGCTTAGAATGACGTCATTTGAGTTTTATATACACAGACCCTAAATCCGAACACTTTAAGCCAATTTGTAGAAAAACAGTTAGCTACTTTCGTCCCAAACTTGTTTTAGTTGAATCGGTCAAATCAGTCAAATCCGAGCAGCTATACATGACAACTAAATCCTCTGGGTGCATAGACGAAACTTGAACAATTTTAGTGGGAGGGCCGACACTCTAAACCTACCGAACGAAACTACTGAAACTTCAAAACTAGTATTACACAATTATATTTGGGAGAGGTGATCAATACTTTTTGGGATGGCCAAATACAAAATTTCCCAAAATAACCCTTAAGTTTTAGTATAATTAAAATATCAACACCTAATCTTGGGAAGGCCACGGCCCTCCCGGTCCCCATGAGGGTCCGTCTATGTCTGGGTGTAAATACCGTAGTACTCGTATATTATCTGCATATTGATTTTTCGTACTTGCTAAATTTTTTTGCTGAAAGATTAAATTCAAGATCATGACTTTGCTTGAGTATAAGCATAACAAAGTAAAGGTAACAAGTGATTTGTAAGCAAAACAAAACCAACGTCATCAAATAACATATAGAAAGCCTTCAAAGATTCATTTTGCCTATGAAACTAGTCTTTCTCTTTGTTCATTGTTTAATCTAGCCCATCAGTGAATCTTTTAACCTTTGCTCATTCTTAATGGCTTCTTCAGCAACTTCTGCTTGTTGAATCACATCCTCAAATGTTTTTGGGTTGGCTATAACAACTCGATCACGGATTACATATTTTAGCCCACTAATGAATCTCTTAATCTTCCTGTTCTCGGTTGCAGCATTGATTGTACCAAATCTGACATTTTTGTTAAAATTCGATGTATAAATTTTAACAGTGTTAGAAAATTAATGTGGATTACTATTGCGTTCCTCCTGTGTGCGTTTTTGACTCTCCAAGATGTAGTTCTTGTAAATAAGTTCCTTAAATTGATCCCATGAAATACTCAGCAGTGTTTCTTTTCCGCGCGACTCCTTTATCATGTTCCACCGGTATAATGCTTTTCCTCTTAGCATAAATGAAGCATACAAAACCTTATCATCGTCTGAGCACTTGCATACATAAAAGGAGTTTTCCATTTCCATAATCCAGTCAGATACTACAATCGGATCCATCTCACCGTGGAATTGAGGTGGGCTTGTCATTAAGAACATTTTACGGTTTTGTAGCTCTCTGAGTTCTTCTTCTTTCAGTCTTTCTTTAGTTTCGAGTATTGCTTGTACTTTCTTCAGTGTCTCTTTTCTATAACTGGTATCATAGATCTCATTACATTAGTTATTTCAGCAGTTAGATCAACACCGCCCAAGATATCTCGTTGATCTCTTACTCCACCCTTGCCTTGCCTGATTGAAGACTCGGTTTCATTGTTATTATTAATGTTTAACATTCTGTTTTTATCACTCGAAAAAAATATTGTCAAGAAGTTTTCATTACTCAATTACTACAAAAACTTACATAATTAACATATCGGATTCATACTAAAATATTGTGTTTACCTTCAGCTTCGTGACAGAAGAACAAATGGGACCTTCGAACTCGTGATCCAGTTTCTTGATCGACTACTCTTGGATTTCCTATCAATTTGCAACACAAATATGTGTTTATATAACATTCAAAACTAAAATCTCAAGAGTCGCTATTAATATGAACATTAAAGTTCTGATTCAAATCTAAATTTTGGTGACGATTGAGTTTACAATGTATTCTTTTCAGATTATGAAATAGTTAAACCTGATTGTATATATTCTGGCACGTCAACTTTTGTCTTATATAGAACTGTTGTTAGCAAAAAACTAAAAATCTGACTTTTATAAACGGCTAGTCATCCTAGTTTTAGAATACTCTTCTCCAGCAGTATGCAGACGCGCAAGGCATTGTGATGGGATTCGAATCCGGTTGCCGATTCTGGGAAAATCCCTCACATGAGGAATGACACGAGTTGAACCCTGACCTCCCACACATTAAGATTATAAACTAATGCATCTAATCCAACTGAGTTGCACTTCATTTACTCGCTACCTATTATATTAAGTAAAGCTTAAGATAAAATGTCATGGCAAAAACTAGACAAATCAAGTCTTGAAACTATCACGAGCCGTGTAGGTGCTACCTCTTATTACTATTTACTAGCTACATCTCTTTGAGTAAAAAAAATTTCCCGGTAAATATACTGGCTAAATCTTGTTCAACAAGAATTACTTTCGCCAAAAATGTATACTTCTATATTTTCTAGCACACTCGAGTAGTTAAATAGTAAATTTTCTGTAATTTATTTCTAAACCAAAGCTATGTATAAAAGTAGAAGAAAGTTGATTATGATGCAATAAGTTTTCAATAGCGGTATATACCGGCCCGTATATTGTAAGATAGTATAGTTGCCGTTCATTGAAGACTTCGGTCATCTTCTTGATCCGATCAGGACCCGAGCATTCTATAATTTTAAGATAGAGTAGTTGCCGCATATATGAGATTTTGATTTAGAAATAAATGACAGAGATTTTGATCCGGACCGATTGCTCATCTTCTTGAATTCCACATATATGAGATTTTGATGGATTTTAATTCCAGTATATTGTAAGATAATGTAGTTGCTGTTTAACAAACTTCAGGACCGATCATTCTATAATATCTAACTACTCTATTGTAAATATAATAATCTACTTCAATCATCTTTTTGATCCGATTTTAACCAAATTCAAATAAGTCAAAATCCAGCTTAATTGCAGCGACTTTTGATATAGGATCAGTAAACCAATTCAAAGAAAATGACCCCAGGCAGTGTTGTAACAAGTGATCACAATTAACTCTCGTTCACACCAAATTTCGAATCAATTGCTTCACAAATCAACTATGTTTAATCATATAATTTCTAAGCAGATTTTTTACTCAAAGCTTAGAATTATGTCATTTGAGTTTTATAACCCTAACTATTTTCGAACACTTTAAGCCAATTTCTAGATAAACCATTGACAACTAGTTTCGTCCCAACTTGTTTTAGATGATGTTGTTTTAATTTGTTTTCATTTTTCAATTCAATCAAAACCGAACAACTACATCATTTGCATGTGTATAGCGTAGTATATCATCTGCATATTGAGTTTTTGTACTTGCTAAAACAATTTCGCTGAAAGATTTAAATTCAAGATCAAGACTTTGCTCGAAAAAAAGCATAACAAAACCAACGTCCAACGTCATCAAATAACATATAGAAATTAAAACCTTAAAGATTCATTTTGCCTATGAAACCAATCTTTCTTCTGCTTTTCTTTAATCCTTGCTTAATCTAGCACATCAGTCCAAACTTCTTAACGCTCTCTCATCCCATTTGGCTTTTTCAGCAACTTCTGCTTGTTGAATCACTTCCTCAAATGTTTTTAGCTTGGCTCTAACTACTCGATCACCAATTTCACGATCTAGCCCATTGACGAATCTCTCAATCTTCCTCTTCTCAGTTGCAGCATTGATTGTCCCAAATCTGACATTTTTGTTAAAATTCGATGTTTAATTTTTAATAGAGGTACACCCTTGACGTTCCTTATTACGTTCCTCCTGTGTGCATTTTTGACTCTCCAAGATGTAGTTCTTGTAAATAAGTTCCTTAAATTGATCCCATGAAATACTCAGCAGTGTTTCTTTTCCGCGAGACTCCTTTATCATGTTCCACCGGTATAATGCTTTTCCTCTTAGCATAAATGAAGCATACAAAACCTTATCATCGTCTGGGCACTTGCATACATCAAAGGAGTTTTCCATTTCCATAATCCAGTCAGATACTACAATCGGATCCATCTCACCGTGGAATTGAGGTGGGCTTGTCATTAAGAACATTTTACGGTTTTGTAGCTCTCTGAGTTCTTCTTCTTTCATTCTTTCTTTAGTTTCTAGTATTGTTTGTACTTTCTTCAGTGTCTCTTTTTCTATAACTGGTATCATAGATTTCATTACATTAGTTATTTCTGCACTTAGATCAACACCGCCCAAGATATCGCGTTGATCTCTTAATCCACCCTTGCCTTGCCTGATTGAAGACTCGGTTTCATTGATATTATCAATGTTTGACATTCTGTTTTTATCACTCGAAAAAATATTGTCAAGAAGTTTTCGTTACTCAATTACTACAAAAACTTACATAATTAACATATCGGATTCATACTAAAATATGGTGTTTACCTTCAGCGTCGTGACAAATGAACAAATGGGACCTTCGAACTCGTGCTCCAGTTTCTTGCTCGACTACTCTTGGATTTCCAACTAATTTGCAACGCAAGTATGTGTTTATATAACATTCAAAACTCAGATCTCAAGAGTCGCTCTATTAATATGAACATTAAATTTCTGATTCAAATTGAAGTTATCGTGACGATTGAGTTTACAATACATTCTTTCAGATTTTAAAAGTTAAACCTGATTGTATATATTCTGAAAGGTAAAGTTTTGTCTTCTATAAAACACAATATATTAAGAATTTAATTTTCTAATGGCATATCAAACTGGTACATCATTCGGGCCAAAATTTATCGTTAGAATAAAAACGGAAAGTCATCCTAGTCAATGAATGTTTTAATACTTACTTACCTTTTTATATATATACTAGCATGTTACGCGTAATGCAACGGCTATTTCTTTTGCAAACAAGTTTTATATTTTTTATATATCAAATTTATATTCAAATTAAAGTTAAATCAAATACAATAAACCCTTTAAAAATAAAAAACAAAATTTTAATAAAAAATATATTAAAATAGATGTTAAATTAAAGAGCACGAAATTTTAGAAAATATAGTGAAAATAAATTATGAAAAAATAAATAGATAAAAAGATATATTTATTTAAAAATAATTTTTTTTTGAAAAGTTTGTTACAAAAGATTTAAAAAAGTTTGTTAAAAATATTAGTGGATAAGATTAATTTAAAAAATATGACCTAATGACTTAAATTTAATCCCCTTATCTTAAATTTTGATTTGGAGTTAAATTTGCTAATTTTAAGTTTTGAACTAATATCGGAGTTAAGATTAGAGATAATTTTTTCATAAAATTGTCTCAGAAGTATAGATATATGTTAAGCATTAATATCTTTTATTTATTTAGGATATATGTCTATGTTTTATGTTTATCTGTCTAGTATCTTCTATGTTTTATGTTTATCTCATAACTAATATTTAAGGTTATCTAATGTAATCATATTATCAATCAAATCAATGAATTTAAACAAATAAGTGTTTCTGGTTTTCTCATCTTCTTCTTAAGGAGCTAGTATCACGCTTAAAGGGGTGCAATATCCCGATACTTCCCGAGAGGGTCGTATCAATTGGTGCTTTCATTGAGAGCCCTCAACTCGTTGGGAGATTTCGATACAAAGTTCCAACTCAAAAAAAAAAAAAAACTACTGTTCATCCGAGGTAGTATTCATCGTCACTGTTCATCGGCAATACTGTTCATCAGACGCGCACTGTCATCAATCGATTACCGTTTAATGCGCACTGTTCCCGGTACTGTTCATCACGAAAAACAATTATTTTTCTTCCGATTTCTTTTTCATGGCACCGAGCACTAGCGATCGGGATGCATTTTCTAAGCTCTTGCAAATAGGTACCGTGGTCGAATATCAAAGTGAGTTTATGTATCTTATAACTCGAGTAACATGTATCTCAGAAAGTTTACTTGTAACGCCCCATTTTGGTAAACAGAATGTCATGCGTAATTATGGCGTGTCATCAAAGCATGCAAGGTAATATGTACTAAAACATACATGACCATAGGGAAAACCGGAATCAAACATCGATTCCCAAACATAAGCCCAAAACATAAATAAAATAAATGAACAAAAGGAAGACTAAACAAGCATAAATATATAAAGGCATGAGGAGAAGAAGTCTAAGATAGCTCCCATCCTATGCGTGTCCTCCTAATGCTCCATTCTAACTTTAGGTACCTGCCATTTTGGGACATGGAAAGGAAAGTACCGGCTGAGCATAACGCTCAGTGCATGGATATACGACATTGTATGAATGGCCGAAACATAAATAAGACTAATAGCAGCGGAAATGTATAAGCCATGGAAAACGTAGTTGTCTGTCATGTTAACTAGTTTTAGTTATGAAAACATAGCTTATGTTACTTATGAAAATCTTTATTAGTTAATGTATCAAAAGCCAATATAGGTCATGAGGTCAACAACGTGCATAAATACTTGGAGGGGTGACCTCGTCATGCAAATTAGAGGGGATGCCTCTAATTATACTGGTAAGTGGGTAGGAGGGATAAGCTCCTTGTGAAGGATGCAAGGCACACACCACATTCACCATGAAATCCTGACTGAAACATGTAACTAGGATGCACCCATACGCCCCACATGATAACATAATAATATGGCCAAAAGCTGAAAGGGACGCCACGAGCTATCACTCCGCCGTGGTGAAGTCATAACACTAGTGCCTCTAGTGTTATGGTTATGGTACCTCCATAACTAGGTGAACTGGTCATGCATGTATATGGCTAAGGTGACTAATAAAACATAAGCATTTAATCTGTAACTACTGGGAAAAACAGTTGGCTGCATACGGGAAATCCTAATGAAGGAAAGAATGTCCATACTGAAAGGACGGGAAATCCGTACCTTAAGTCCAATGAACGAGGAAAACGAACGGAAGAGAGTCCTACTTCGATGTCACTAATGCTACATAGATAATATACGTATATAAGTATTCTGATTACTGAGTACGTAACTGGTTTTATATCATGTCTTAGCTTGTTTTATATGTTCATGTCATGTTTTACTGATTTTATCGTTATGCTGTGTTTATCATGTATTCTGTCTATTCTGATTAAGTATTACTTGTATTTCTTGTATTATTATACCTGTTGTTTAATAATAAGTAACTTTCTAAAAATAGCAGGTTTCCTAAAATAGAAAGTTTCCAAAAATAGAAAGTTCCCAAAAATAGAAAGTTTCCAAAAATAGAAAGTTTCCAAAAGAAGAATAGATGCCTTAAATAAATAAGTTTCTAAAAATAGATAGTTTCTATAAATAGATTAGCTGCCTTAAATAAATAAGTTTCTAAAAATAGAAAGTTTCCATAATTAGAAATAAGTTGGATTATTAAGCTAATAATATAAGCTTAGTTTTACTGATTAAATCTACTAAGTCATGTGATTAATAGTATAGTTTATTAGTTAGTACATGTAAATAATAAACTATAGGTTATAGGATTTAATTAAATATAGTCATGACTTAATTAAATTAAGTGGTTAAAATACTTAGGTTAAAACATGTATTAATATCTATATTAATATAACCTAAGTCATGGAAATTAATTAATTATAAGTCTTGTTAAAATAATTAATTAATACTATGGTATAAACACATAAATACTTGGTTTTAAAACATGTATTATGAAATAATAATAATTAACCTATGTCCATGATTAAATTAATTTAATTAAAGTCATGTTAAATTAATTTAGTTTTCCTTGAAAAAAAATAAAAGAACTTGTAAAAATGTGAATCTTGTAAAGAAAATGTTTAACTTGTAAAATTCGACCCGAGCCCGTGTTTAAAATAATTCGAGCCAAAACACACCCAAGCCGGCGGCTAGGACTGTGACCAGTCGTCGACTGCCACTGACTACGTAGGGCTTCCCCTGTTGTGATGTTAGTTACCACCGGTCTAGACCGGTTCCTTCTGCTTCCTAATCAAAACCTACCGAGACCTTGTATGGTCTCGGTTGCCACTGCCTGCACCAAGGTTTCCCCCGTGGGTTCCTTGGTTGCTACTGTCCATACAAAAACCACACCGAGCCCTTTAAGGGTCTCGGCTGGTGGAAGACAAGTGACACCGAGAGCTATGAAGCTCTCGGTTTAGATGTGGTCGAGCAAAAACAACCCCAAACCCGAACCCTCCTTGATTTATAACATGGTAAGATCATTTATTCATAATGAAAATTAAATAACGATAATTAAAACATGAATTAATTAGAAGAAAAAGGGTTTATGAATTACCAAAACACGTGGAATGAATAAATCTTGATCTCACGAACACATTCCTAATCAATAATTAAAAATCAAACCCCGTCCTCCTTTTGGGTGCTGCTGGCGGCATAACCAGAACATCACGTTCTCCTTTTGGATGCTGCTAGCGGCATAAAGAGAACATCACGTTCTCCGTTTGGGTGCTGTTGGTGGAATAAAGAGAAGATCACGTTCTCCTTTTGGGTGCTACTGGCGGCATAAACAGAATTGGCGGCCACCATAGGGTTTGCTAATGTTTTTGCTTTGTTTTGAAAATGTGATAGATGAAAATATAATGTTTAACCTTCCTGACATATTTTTGTGAAATGGGTTGGGCCATAAGGCCCATTTCCGTTCTTTGTGTCCGTGGGTAGGTGGGGCCCACAAGGGAAACCCGAACCTTTTCATGCTTAATAATTACGTGTTTGTACGTTTTTATTTACGTTACGTTATTATAATTTATTCGTGTTATTATAAATACTTGTACGTAATCATAGTAATAACATACGTAAATACATATTTATGTGTTCGTGATTCTAACGCTCATGAGTTCATGTTCGTGATTATAATTATTATTGATAATAATTATCTTGTATTAATACATACTTAATACTTATCGTGTAATAACACGTACGTAATTCTTGTAATTAATATTCGTGACACGTGTTCATGTTATATAAGGAAAGTTGTAATCTTGTACGTACGATTATTAGTGTACTGTTCATGGTAAAAGCATGCGGGTTTTACAACTCTTCCCCCCTAAAAAGAATAATTCGTCCCCGAATTATAGATAAGTAACTAAAAGAGAAACATACCTGAATCAAACTGAGAGGGTATGTAAGATAAATGGACGTGCAGGTGACATGGTAAAAGGAACGTGGAACGTGACATGTCTTGAAAGGACATGGAACGTGACGTGACTGAAAGGACATATCTAATTGATAAGAGAAAAACGGATAAGAAGTCCGGATGAACTTGTCCGTTTCCACGTTGCTTCCCTCTTGGAACGGTTCCTTCACAAGATCTTGACACAATGATAATCTTGGTCCTCCTGACCTTGACTTGAAAACACGCAAAGTTCATTGTCATCTACGTAAGATAGATCCCCTGAATTTGATCGAGGGAATAAGAATTATCGTGCAAGGATAACTGAAACGTTATGGTGCAAAACAATCTAACGTAGCTGATAATTAGCAACGATGCGCGAGACATATTGAAACGTAGTACGTGAAAATTTTGAACTAGATACGTGAAATTTTTTTTAACTTGATACGTGGAGATATGGCGAGTGTAATATCAGCAACATATCGTGATCCATGATACGTGTAGCATATCATGAACGTGATAATGAGGAACGTGGAATGAAGATGACATGTGAAACATATCGTGAACATGTAATACAACTGCGGTAACACTAAACGCTACAAGGTGAGACGTGGAATGTGACGTGAAACGTCTATCTGAGGATAGGGAGTTATACTAAACTTGAGTCTGGTCTCTCCAGTTCCTGTAAAACTTCCCAGAACAAAGATGAACGTAAAATCGTAAGCCAAGATACGATCATGAATGTAATAGTGTCACGTGAGCGTGAAAGCAAGTCGTGAAATTAGAACAAGGACGTGGACGTAAATAAGGAGCACAAAATGCGAACCCTTGTCTGACCCGATAGCTGACGTATTACCAAGTGATCAGGTGAGCCTTGGCTGGAACGTGTCCGATCAATCTGTTGTTTCTGAAATCCGTGCGGATGTAAGGATTTTGCAGACTTGATCAAACTGTTGGCAATAACCCCGATAGCATCTTGCTTCTTCTGAGTTTGCGTTAATCTGGTAACCAAAATCCATGGAGATCTTTTCCCATTTCTGTTCACAATTTCTGACGATGGAAAGACATCCTAGTCTGTTGGTGTTCTATCTTAGCCTGTTGGTATGTTCGGTACTTAGATATGAACATAATTATATCTTGCTTCGTAGAAACTTGATACATAGAAATTTGCGGAACAGTAAGTCTCCGAAATTAGACTTCTCTTAGCGTAGGATTTTCTGGAACACCTAATGTAGTGTAGGGTTCTCACCTTTACGCATAAGCTGAGTCATGATAAGATTAACCATGCGAATCCATGTGATTCAGCGTGTCACTGTAATCAACCAGAATTTATATTGGAAAATTTCAAGATGAAATTTCTCCTGTCGTAGAATTTGCAACATAGTGCAAATATTATCGCTCTTCTCTAGACCTAGAGAAAATTTAGGTTGTTCTCGATGAAAATACTGATGAATTTGTTTATGAGTTCATGGCAACTCAATTTATTAAGTTATAATGTTGTTGGGCATTTATGAGACTAATACAAAATCATGAATCTAGCATGACCGAGTCGTGAACGAATAGCAGTCATGGAAATGTCCTGCTCTTTCACTCGTCACTGTTGGCAGTATGATCATGAGTCCGATCTTGGAAAAGGGTTTGACACCCTAAAGTCGATTAGACATGTTGTCAATACGTGGAGGAGAATAACGGTTATGGATGGTGATTTGTTTTAAATCGACGGTAGTCGACACATAATCTCATGGTACCGTTCTTCTCCTTGAAGGTTCTTCTGGAATGTATGGTAAGATTTTGGTATAATCGGCTGGTTATGTGTAAAAGGAACCTCAGTGGTCGTGTCCTAACTGACAGTTAGAAATTTTTAGCAGTCATGGCTAACAAAGCACATGCTTGTAGAGCATAGATAATTTGTACAGATTTTCCTGATGGAAAACTATGCTGAATGTATTCAGGAGACTGAAAATTACTGTACAAAATCATGAATCTTAGCAAGGTGTGCTGTTTATAGTCTATGATTAGGATTAAATTCAACTCGCATCTGTCCGAGGTAATGCGTTAGCAGCTTGGATCTCATCCTTAGGCTGAAGGAAACCTTCGTATACATGGGGGATACGAATGGAATCCTTTATTTTCATGAATATATGAAATACGGGTGCAAAAGATGAAAGTGTCAACGAGCAAACGTGACAGATCTCACTTATACGCCGGTGATGGTACTGAAATCCTTGTGGCCTGATTAATACATGGCACAACAAAATGGATATACCCTTTAGAGGGTACCCTGGATTTCTTAGGGATGTTCCAGAATTGGACGTGAGTCATGTGTCTTGACTCGTGTCTTGGGAGTTATAAGCATGACATGTGTCTTGACTGGTGTCTTGACATGTGTCTTGAGATGTGAAACAATAGAACTACAAATATTAGGTTATTATGCCAGAATTGGTGGATCGGTTGGACTACTGACCCTTTGTATTTTTGATCATGTCCGTGGCTGGAGCTTCGATTGTGATTGCTAGGATAGTTGTTGTCATAGTAGCGGTTACTATCGTCTTCTCTGTCAGTTCCATGAGGTCATTCTCATGACTGTGATTCATGTAACTATTCAGTTGAGTGATCGGCTGGTACCGGTTCGCACTCATATGACCGAAACTACAACTAAATGACATGTGGCATGTAACTAAGAATTAGGGACAATGATTGCTAGAAATCGTCTGATGGTGAAGCATCTTCTCGTCCAATTGCTTTGCTCTAACGCCTTTGTCTTCGTCTTGTAGGATCTCCAGGTAGTGAACATCATCAGCATCTCGTAGCGTCTCCAACAAATCAACAGCATCAACCTTTAGTAACATCTTCAAGCTATGAGCGGCATCAACAATTTGAAGAGTATCAACAAGTGGAATACTTCATGGATACGATACATGGAGTACACATGGAATGCACATGAAATGATCGGTATGGGGTCGATCATTTGACATGATTTTAAAGGGAAAATAACTGATTAAACGGTTAGCGAGACCATCATGATAACCTGGCAATGCCAGTATATACCTCATTCTGGTTGCATAGAGAAACGCTAACATGTGGTTAAACGAACTTCAACGATGATTTTCCTGAAAGCATGATTAATGAAAACCAACCATGACTATCATGAAAGCAGGATTTAAATGAATTCCAACAGTGTCTTACATGAAAGCATAAATAACAAAAGAAACGTAAGACGTAATCAACATAAAGAAGAAATCATCATGAAGAAACATGAAGGAGTATATAACATAATCAGCATGAAACTGAAGTTAACCATGACAGTATGAAAACATAATTGACATAAAAACATAGTAACTTATGAGGGGACATGAAAAAAACTTGCCAATAAATCATGAGAAATATTTATGCATGAAAACAGTGCGTGAATGCATGATGCAGTTTATAAAAATCTTTATATGCGCGAGGGGACGCCTATGGGTCGGTCCCAAAGTTAAAAGTTTCGATAAAAGCACATGCGACTAAATAGGGCCAGTCCTGTACCAACCATTACTTAGTCAAAATTCCTGCAAACAATGATACATGAAACATAAATAAGTAAATATCATTTGTCAAAACTTATTAGAAAAAATTTTATGTGACTAATTATGAACTACTGGGGTTCAGTTCACATACCACCGTTCACGAGGAACATCATGCATGAAAATATGACACATAACTAAATATGAATGACGGTTGTCCATCCATATTAGTAAAGAATATTGATGAAAACATCAAGGTTAAAACATCAAGGTGCTGAAAACATCATGGTTAAAACAACAATGCGCTGAACACATCAATACGTGGAATAATTAACGTTGGCTTAGGAAGCTCCTGGTGACTACCCACTAGTCACAGGTCAAGTTTTAGAGCCTACAGGTCGAAGCCTTGGGATCTGATACCATAATTTTAACGCCCCATTTTGGTAAATAGAATGTCACGCGTAATTATGGCGTGTCATCAAAGCATGCAAGGTAATATGTACTAAAACATACATGACCATAGGGAAAACCGGAATCAAACATCGGTTCCCAAACATAAGCCCAAAACATAAATAAAATAAATGAACAAAAGGAAGACTAAACAAGCATAAATATATGAAGGCATGAGGATAAGAAGTCTAAGGTAGCTCCCATCCTATGCGTGTCCTCCAAATGCTCCAGTCTAACTTTAGGTACCTGCCGTTTTGGGACATGGAAAGGAAAGTAACGGCTGAGCATAACGCTCAGTGCACGGATATACGACATAGTATGAATGGCTGAAAAATAAATAAGACTAATATCAGCGGAAATGTATAAGTCATGGAAAACATAGTTGTCTGTCATGTTAACTGGTTTTAGTTCTGAAAACATAGCTTATATTACTTATGAAAATATTTATTAGTTAGTGTACCAAAAGCCAATATAGGTCATGAGGTTAACAACGTGCATGAATACTTGAAGGGGTGACCTCGTCATGCAAATTAGAGGGGAGGCCTCTAATTATACTGGTAAGTGGGTAGGAGGGATCAACTCCTTGTAAAGGATGCAAGGCACACACCACATTCACCATGAAATCCTGACTGAAACATGTAACTAGGATGCACCCATACGTCCCACATGATAACATAATAATATGGCCAAAAGCTGAAAGGGACGCCACGAGCTATCACTCCGTCGTGGTGAAGTCATAACACTAGTGCCTCTAGTGTTATGGTTATGGTACCTCCATAACTAGGTGAACTGGTCATGCATGTATATGGCTAAGGTAACTAATAAAACATAAGCATTTAATCTGTAACTATTGGGGAAAACAGTTGGCTGCATACGGGAAATCCTAATGAAGGAAAGAATGTCCATACTGAAAGGACGGGAAATCCGTACCTTAAGTCCAGTGAACGAGGAAAACGAACGGAAGAGAGTCCTACTTCGACGTCACTAACGCTACATAGATAATATAAGTATATAAGTATTCTGATTACTGAGTACGTAACTGGTTTTATATGATGTCTTAGCTTGTTTTATATGCTCATGTTATGTTTTACTGATTTTATCGTTATGCTGTGTTTATCATGTATTCTGTCTATTCTGATTAAGTATTACTTGTATTTCTTGTATTATTATATATGTTGTTTAATAATAAGTAACTTTCTAAAAATAGCAGGTTTCCTAAAATAGAAAGTTTCCAAAAATAGAAAGTTCCCAAAAATAGAAAGTTTCCAAAAATAGAAAGTTTCCAAAAATAGAATAGATGCCTTAAATAAATAAGTTTCTAAAAATAGAAAGTTTCCATAAATAGATTAGCTGCCTTAAATAAATAAGTTTCTAAAAATAGAAATTTTCCATAATTAGAAATAAGTCGGATTATTAAGCTAATAATATAAGCTTAGTTTTACTGATTAAATCTACTAAGTCATGTGATTAATAGTATAGTTTATTAGTTATTACATGTAAATTAAATAAACTATATGTTATAGGATTTATTTAAATATAGTCATGACTTAATTAAATTAAGTGGTTAAAATACTTAGGTTAAAACTTGTATTAATATCTATATTAATATAACCTAAGTCATGGAAATTAATTAATTATAAGTCTTGTTTAAATAACTAATTAATACTATGCTATAAACACATAAATACTTGGTTTTAAAACATGTATTATGAAAAAATAATAATTAACCTAAGTCCATGATTAAATTAATTTAATTAATAGTCATGTTAAATTAATGTAGTTTTCCTTGAAAAAAATAAAAGAACTTGTAAAAATGTGAATCTTGTAAAGAAAATGTTTAACTTGTAAAATTCTACCCGTGCCCGTGTTTAAAATAAGTCGAGCCAAAACACACCCAAGCCGGCGGCTGTTGGGAATAAATTATGGGTCAGTTCACTAGACGCTGATAAGAAGAATTCAAGCGCTGATAAGATGACATTGGACGCTGACAGCCAAGCGTTGACATTTGAAGAAGTCAACGCTGACAGCCTTGAAGACTAGCACTGATGGAATATATCTTCATACGAATCTTTTATTTATTTGTTTCTTTATTTGTGTATGGTAAAGATAAGCTCGACATTGTATTTTCCATTATTATCTTTGCCTAGAATAGTTGATTCGTAGCTTATTGTACAAGACTTCTTAATCTATAAAAGAAGATCTTTTAGGTTAATGTTTATCATCAGTTATAATAAGTTTTCACAAGTTAAACCTCTTTCATTGTAATCAAGTTCGATCATTCTAATACAAGTGAAAGTTTGTTTAACATCTTTGTGTTTTAGATTAAGTGTTAATTCCGCATAACACTTAGTTACTTTATTCATAAGCAAAGGTTTCTCTACGTGTATTACTTGATCTAATCTCGTATACACAAAGCTTAATCGATCTAAGTTTCGGATCAACAAGTGGTATCAGAGCTTGTTGAGAAACTTTTGATCTTTAAGTAACGCAAGAACCCTAAAAACCCTAAAATTCTCAAAACCCTAAAAACATCATGTCTGGCTCAGAACAACCTCCTGCTCCAGTTTTGCTACAAAGCAACACCACAAACCCTAGTATCAAAATTCCCATGTTTGATGCCAGGAACTTCGAGCTTTGGAAGTCCAATTTTGAGCAATATGTAGCCATCCATGACTACACTCTTTGGGAGATTGTTGAATATGGGAACACATTCAACAAAGCTCAAAAGATTGCTAATGCTATTGCCACAAGGATAGCTGTTCCTAATTTTCCTGAAGCTGATAAGAAGGAAAAGCCTGAAGATGGAAGAGCTGTATCTGCTGAAGATATAGCCAAGAAAAGGGTGGACATGGAAATTTTGAACATCATGAAACACGCCTTAGGTCATGAGAATCAGCACAAGTACAAACGCTTTGAGTCTGCAAAAGAGCTTTGGGAAGCTCTTGAAGTAGCACATGGTGGCAATGCTGACACAAAAGAAGAAAAGAAGAAGCAACTCATGCATGAGTATGCTGTCTTTAAGGCTCAACCCAATGAGAATCTCAGCAGTGTGAGAAGTAGACTGCTTGACATTACAAGTCAACTTTCCTTCATGGGAACACAGATTGATGACCCTGACTTGAATGCTACTTTTCTAAAAAGCCTTGGTGATGTATGGAAGATTGAGGCAAGATCCATTCTTGTCAATAACACCCACAAAACCTCTAGGTTTGATGACATCTTCAACAAACTAAGACTGTTGGAGAATGAATGGCTTTTGGAGAGTGATAATAAATCTTCCAGTAGCAACATGGCCTTCTTCTCACAAAGTGAAGGTCAATTTGATTCCATGAACTCCTATGGACATCCAGTCACTGGATCTCAATGTGTCAACGCTGGATCACATCCTATCAGCGTTGGAACACAGTCTGTCAGCGCTGGATCATATCCTGTCAACGCTTCATACTCAAGCGTTGACACTCACAACTTTGGCGCTGATAGAATTAAACCTGCTGGTTTAGATCTAGATATTGTGTGTGCATTCATTGCTTCTTTGCCCAGTGATTCAAGGATTACATATGAAGATCTTGAGCAGATAAGTGATGAGCAATTGGAAGAGATGGACATCAAGTGGACTATGGCTCTTGTAAGTTTAAGAGCAAACAGGTTTAATAAAAGGTTCAAGAAGAAGATGACCTTTGATGCTAAGGATGTTGCTGGATTTGACAAATCCAAAGTTGAGTGCTACAATTGTCATCGGATGGGGCACTTTATGAGGGAATGTAGATCTCCAAGAAGATCTGATCCTGGTAAGCCTTCAAGCCAAATGGTTAAGAGCCAAGATTCCAAGGCCATGGTAGCTGTTCAACAAATTGATGGTGTTGGAGGATGGGACTGGAGCTGGAACTTTCTGGCTAAGGATGAGGAAGAGGACAGAGCTTTGGTTGCTGAAGTTAAAGAAGAGCATGTTGAATATGCTCTCATGGCACACTCCTCCTCTTCATCAGATAAAGAGGTATATGATGATGCTTTCTGTTCTAAGGGTTGTCGTTTAAATACTGAAAAACTAAATCAAGAGATAGTAAAATTATTAGATGAGGCAAGTGCTGAAAGATGCAAAGTATCTAATTATCAAATTGCTCTCACCCAAACAGAAAAGACAGTAACTGAGTATAAGAAAATGGAGTTTGATTTAAAGGATAAAATAAATATCTTAAAACATGAGCTACATCAAAGTAAAGATATTCAAGATATCACAAACAGGGTTAATCTTGATTTGATAGCTAAGTTAGATGAGGCTAACAAAAATAAAGATAATGTGAGTCTTAAAATCCAGAGATTTGATAAGGCCACACAATCCCTAGGAGAGTGTGTTAGTAAACAAAGAGACTCTAAGGACATGAGTGGGATTGGGATGAAAGATTATACTGGTGTTCCACCACCAGCTGGGGATTTCTATGGTGTCCAATCAAAGGACTTATCTTGGACTGGCTTGCCAGAACTCCAAGAGAAGGAATTCATTCCTCCACCTAGAGTGACTTCCCCAGTTGAAGAATATAAACAAAAACTGACTGACCTAGATGAGTGGAAGAAAGATAACCACACTTTGTTTGTTAAGGGAGGGTTGTTGTGTGAAAGTCCAAATGAGCCCACACCAATCACGGCCATGATCCTACACCTATTAAAATCACACACCCAACCACTGGCAAAGCTGTTGACCTTGGCTCACAAACTGTTAGAAAACCTAGTGTTAAGTATGCAGAGATGTATAGGAATACTAGGTCACCAAAAAGCCAAGTTAGTAACCATGGAACAGGCTTCTTTGCTTCTAGACCTAAGACTATGTCTAGAAAAGCTTGTTACACCTGTGGTAGCTTTTCACATTTGGCATACAAATGTGTCAACGCTTCAAATGTCAACGCTGATAGGAACCATTTCAGCGCTGACAAAATTCAACATAGGTCAAACACTGTCAGACCCAATACCTTTGTGAACAAAAGTTCACAAGTTGTTAGACCAGCCCCATTCTTTTCTAGAGGGTCTAACACACATGGCCTAAGACCTTTCCAAAAGTCAAACACTTGGTCCAATAGGCAATGGGTTCCTGTAGCAAACCCTAGGTTTAACGCTGATAAAGGCAATCGGGGCGCTGACAAGAACAATTTCAGCGCTGACAGACACACTGTCAAACCTAGGTATTTGCAACCACAGGGAAATGGGTCTAAAGCTTCTACTAGCTTAACATGGAGACCAAAACAAGACCAAAACCCTAATCCTACTGGTCTTTCTATGACATGCAACAGGTTTCATTATATTTCAAAGGCCATGTCAAGACCAATTGGGTTAACTGGGCATTTCATCCAAAAAGGGATGAAAATGGGGTTGTTATGAGAACCAAGTCTGTTCTTGTTGAACAACCAGATGAATCCAAGTCTTCCAAGGCTTGGGTTCCCAAAGAAAACTAATGTGTTTTCTTTATGTGCAGGGCATTCAGAAGAAGATCAATGATTATGGATATTGGGATAGTGGATGCTCAAGGCACATGACAGGAAAGGAAGACTATCTGACAAACTTCACTCCTATTCAAGATGGTGATAAGGTATACTTTGGAGGGGGCTATGGCACCATCACAGGAAAAGGAACCCTTATCACCAATAATCTACGTTTTGAGAATGTCTTCCTGGTAAAAGAACTGGATTATAATTTGTTTAGTGTATCACAAGTGTGTGATAACAAAAATAAGGTTCTTTTCACAAATACTGAGTGCTTGGTGTTAAGCAAAGATTACAAGCTCCCTCAGGAGAAATACATAGAATTTAGAACACCAAGGCATAAAGACATATATAATGTGAATCTTAATGGAATTAAGATGAATAATAAAATGATGTCATGTTTTTATGCTAAAGCTTCAGTATATGAAAGTAATCTTTGGCACAGGAGATTAGGGCACATAAACTTTAAAAATATCAATAGACTTGTGAGACTTGGTTTAGTTGATGGTTTGCCTGAAAAGGCTTTCCACAATGACCACATTTGTGTTGCATGTCTTAAGGGCAAGCATCACAAGGTCTCATTCAAATCTAAACAGGTGCACTCTAGTTCTAAACCACTTCACTTATTGCATATGGACCTCTTTGGTCCAACTAATATAGAAAGTTTGAAGGGTAAATCATATTGTTTTGTCATCACTGATGATTTTTCCAGGTTTACATGGACTTTCTTTTTAGCCAAGAAAAGTGAAACTGCCCAAAGTTTGATTAATTTCATTACCCAGATTGAGAAGAAGAATGGTAATGAGGTCAAAATTCTTAGAAGTGACAATGGGGGTGAGTTTAGAAATCAGTTGTTAGATGATTTTTGTGCCAAGAAAGAGATTACTAGGCAGTTTAGCATAGCTAGAACCCCACAGCAAAATGGGGTTGCTGAAAGAAAGAATAGAACCCTAATTGAAGCAGCCAGAACCATGTTGGCAGATGCCCACTTTCCTATAGCCTTTTGGGCTGAAGCTGTTAACACAGCTTGTTATGTTCAAAATAGGGCATTGGTCAACAAAATACACAATAAGACACCTTATGAGTTACTTTGGGGAAGGAAGCCAAATATTGGCTTTCTCAAGCCTTTTGGTTGTCATGTAGTTGTTTTAGAAACTAGTGATGCCCTAGGTAAATTTGATGCAAAAGGTGATGAAGGCTATTTCATGGGTTATTCAGTGCAGAGCAAAGGATATAGGGTTTACATTAAAAAGGAAAAACGTATACTTAAAAAAGTACATGTTAGGTTTTTAGAGAGTAAACCTAGTGATCCTGAAAGTGGTCCAAATTGGTTGTTTGACTTGGAACCTTTATCTAGAGCTTTAAATTATATGCCTGTTACTAATCCAGACATTGTGAAGGTAACTTCAAGTGTTTTGGAAAAGAGAATTGGTAATGTTTCAGGTATACAGGTTGCTAAGAAGGATGGACCACCAGCAGTTGAGTCATCTCCCACACAAGAATATGTTACATTTCCTATATGGACAGATGAGTATTATGCTACTGCTCCTGCTGCTAGAAAGGATGATGGTGGTTCTTCAATACCACCAGTTGATAACATGCATGGTCATTCAGGCGCTGACAAGAACAATTCTGGCGCTGACAAGACCACTTCAGACACTGATGGCTCAAACGTTGACAACAATGATTCTGGCGCTGACAAAAGTAATTCCAGCACCGACAAGCAAAATTCCAACGTTGACAACACACATGAGCATTTCTTATCTTCCACTTTTGAACAAGGTGAACCTTCAAGAATAAATGAAGAGGTTCAAGATGGAAGAGAGTCTGAAGAAGATATTAGCAACATGGAGGATGATATTGAAGACAACAGAATTCTTGAAAATGGAATTCCTAGATCTACTTTGAAGAATCATCCTCCCTCTCAAATCATTGGGAATATCATGACTTCTGTTCCAACTAGAAGATCTCACCAGACTCATGATAGCTTCATTGCTAATATCCACAAGAAGGTTGATACCCCTCTTGTACAAACATGTTTGTTTGCCTGTTTTCTGTCACAACAGGAACCCAAGAAGATTTTTGATGCTCTCAAAGAACCTAGTTGGGTGGAAGCAATGTAGGATGAGCTTCACCAATTTGCTATACAGGATGTTTGGGAGCTGGTTGATTGTCCTAGATATGTGAGACCAATTGGGACAAGATGGGTTCTAAGGAACAAGAAAGATGAAAGGGGTATTGTGGTCAGAAACAAGGCACGTTTGGTAGCTCAGGGATATACACAAGAGGAAGGTATAGATTATGAAGAGGTCTTTGCTCCTGTTGCAAGAATTGAAGCTATAAGAATTTTCCTAGCTTATGCCTCTTGTATGAACTTCACTGTTTATCAAATGGATGTGAAGAGTGCTTTCCTCTATGGAACAATTGTTGAGGAGGTATATGTTATGCAACCTCCTGGTTTTGAAGATCCTGAGAATCTAGACAAGGTTTATAGAGTGAAGAAAGCTATGTATGGACTTCATCAGGCCCCAAGAGCATGGTATGGTACATTGTCCACCTATTTGGTGGAAAATGGTTTTAAAAGGGGCACCATAGATCAGACATTGTTCACAAAGAAGAAAGGTAAGGATGTCTTACTTGTTCAGGTCTATGTTGATGATATCATTTTTGGATCTACTAATCCAAAGATGAGTGAAGACTTTTCCAAGCTTATGACAGATAAATTCAAGATGAGTGCAATGGGTGAAATGAACTTCTTTCTAGGATTACAAGTTCAGCAGAAAGAGGATGGTATCTTCATCTCCCAAGACAAGTATGTAGCTGAAATCTTGAAGAAATTTGGTTTTTCTCCACATGAAAAGAGTGCTTCCACTCCTATGGATAGGGAACACCCTTGGGGAAAAATTGGAGCTGGAAAGGATGTGGATGTTAGGCACTATAGATCAATGATTGGTTCATTGATGTATCTTACAGCCTCAAGACCTGACATCATGTTTGTTGTGTGTGCTTGTGCACGCCATCAAGTGACTCCCAAAGAATGTCACCTTTTTGCTGTGAAAAGAATTTTTAGGTACCTAAGATGTTATCCAGATCTTGGCTTATGGTACCCAAAAGATTCTCCATTGGAGCTTATTGCATATTCAGACAGTGACTATGGTGGTGACAAGTTTGATAGGAAATCCACAACTGGTGGATGTCAATTTCTTGGGAGTAGATTGATATCTTGGCAATGCAAGAAACAAACAGTGGTGGCAAACTCTACAACTGAAGCAGAATATGTAGCTGCAGCTGCTTGTTGTGGACAAGTCTTATGGATTCAGAACCAGCTGTTGGATTATGGGTATAATTTCATGCATACCAAGATTTTTGTAGACAATAACAGTACTTTATGCATTATTAAAAATCCTGTACATCATTCTAAAACCAAACACATAGAAATTAGACATCATTTTATAAGAGATTGCTTTGAGAAAGGTTTAATACAACCAGATAGGGTAGACACAGAAGATAATGTGGCTGATTTATTAACTAAACCTTTTGATGCTGGAAGATTTCAATATTTGGTAACAAATATTGGAATGGTTAATCTCACTTAATATGTGTTTTGGAACCTTTTTGTAAAAGTATGTACAGGATAATGCATTGTTATTGGTCTTCCACTTTATTTTTCTAACACTGACAAAGGTAAATGTAACGCTGACAAGTGTTATTTTGCCGTTGTTAGAGATATTATTGTCTAACGCTGACAAGAGTTCCTTCAACGCTGATAAGTGTTGTCGGGGCGCTGTCAGCAACAATGTAAGTTTTGTGGTTTTCAATCTAAATGTGTAGGAGGTGTTAGCTTTATGCCATTGGATACAGAGTTGCTTATGGATCTTTGAAGAGCTATTTGGACATGTTTTTGTTTATGGATGATGGTTGGAATATTTATATTCCTATCTTGACATAAATTTTTAATGTTCATATATATTTTGAGAAACTCATGTATCATAGTTTAAGGGGAGGTTTAAGGAACCTTTAGGACTCTTGGGTATTCTTATAGTACTCTTATCACAATTCTAGATTGTGTCCACAGGTGAGTATGGGTTAGTTTTACTAAACCATGAGGCACTGTAGCATGCAAAGTTGACAAACTATGCATGCTACCAAGACATTTTTGGCCTAGAATTGGTTGTGGTCTGTTGGGAGACTTGGGAATATTTTTGTTATTGGTTTACCTGGGAGTTACAAAGGATTTTATGAAATAACTTTGTTGGTAAGTATTTTGGTTAGCAAGGGACACTTGAGGACATTTGTGTCTATCTTGCTTAAGCAAGTGTGCATAAGTGGACAGTGCTTGCCGCCCAGTAATTATTATCAACTTGCAAGATATTTCCCTTAGGATAAATTACTTTGTTAAGGTCTTTTTCTTTTTAAATATTTTTATTTTTAGACGCTGACAAGTTTTTCTCCAAACGCTGTTACGTCCAATCGTGACGGTGACAAGGCTTTAGGCAAACGCTGACAAGAAAATATAGCCGTTGGGCGTTGATGGGCTATTTTTGACCGTTGACACCTAGTGGGCCCTACCCAGTTGTTATTTTTGACTAATCTTTGGCCGTAATTTCTGGGAGTTGTTGCTTTTAATTAATGCATGAGATAAGTTATATTTGATTCAATATTTTCATCATTTCTCTTTGAATATAACTGCCTCATTTTTGACCAATCAAACTCATGCATCTCTCCTATAAATTTGGCTAACTTTTTATTCTGGGTATTCATATTTTTTTTGTATAACATTTTTCTCCTAGATTTTTCCCATATCACATAACCTAAACAGCTTTAAACATGGCACCAAAGTTCAACTCAAACAATCTGACATTGGAGTTCAAGAGCCAACATAATATGGTAGCTTACTTGGCCGCTGATAATGATTTGTTCCCTCAGTATTCACAAATGGTGGCATTTTTAAATGCATCCTCAATAAGGTATGCACTTTCTCATGAACCATTAGTCCCTGTCGCACACATTAGACAGTTTTGGAATAATGTTAGTTCCACAACAGCTAATGGAGTGACCACATTAACATCTACTGTTCATGAAAGAACATGGGTGGTCACTGAAGCCTTGGTTCGCCAAGCTTTGCGTCTTGATGACGCTGATGGTGTGACTACCCTTTCCATTTCAACAATAGAACAAGGTCTTAGGGAATTGGGTTATCCTATTCCTGGTGGTAAACCTTTAAATAAATATCATAAGCAGGAATTTCCCTCGGATTGGAAATATTTGATACATGTCCTTCTTCAATGCTTAAGTCCAAAATGTACTGCTTTTAATGAAATAAACAGGTCCATTGCAAGTGCTTTGGTTTGTATGTCACGTGGGCTTAAGTATAATTTTTCAAAAATGATTTTTGAAGGGATGTGTAAAAATAAGGGAAGTAAAATGACTTTGGCTTACCCAAGATTTTTGCAAATGGTGTTTGATTTACAAGCATATTGTACTAGGGATCATGACACTTTTTATGAGATCCCTAAGCAAAAGAAAACCATTTTTGACAAAATGAGCTCCACAAACAGATCTATACCTCTCACCCAAGCCATGCTTGAAGTAATTCAGGCTGCTCAACCACAACCAGACCCTGCACCTCAACTTGAGCCTATCCTTGAACCATTACCTTCACCTGACCACATGGACGTTGACCAAGCCAATGTCAACGCTGACACTCAAAATGTTGGCGCTGACACAGCCAATCCCAACGCTGATGACATCCCTGAACAATCCCAAACACCCCTTAACCAACCAACACCCACACAATCTACCTCATCTTCCACCCCATTACAATCTAGGTTGAATAAATGCCAAAGGACTACTGGAGTGTTCTCCTCTAGTGGTCCTAGCCTTGTTGCAGAGAGAACCACCTCCACAAGTGTGGCTGGTGACATGGATGAGGCTGGGGCTATTGGCACAAGCTTAGATGCTGGTCAAGACAGTCCCAACATCATTAAGACCTCATCCATGCCCCATGATTCTATTTTGGGAGGTCAAATCCCCATTCTAGCTGAGGGCAGATTGGAACCTATGACATTGAATGAATTGACGGCTGCTGTCATTAGCTTGCAAAAGCAAAATGTCAGCCTTGTACAAATTGTCAATAATCAGGGCCGTGAACTCCAAGTATTGAGGGAGCGGGTAACTGTTTTGGAGAATCCTAGTAGCAGGAGTAGAATGGAGGAATCTTCCAAAGGGGAGGATGAAGAGGATGAGCTGATTCATACAGCCAGTGAGAAGAGTTCACAATTTAGTGAATCTTTAAATGTTGCTGAAGCACTCACCAACTTGAAGAAGCACCCAATTATTGATCCATCCAAGGTAACTCCATTGAACTTGGAAGGATCTTTCACAGCAACAATGGGCGCTGATAAAGGTTTGAACGCTGACACATCCAGCGCTGACAAAGGTAATCGGGGCGCTGATAAAGGTAACTTGAACGCTGACAAAGTTGCAGGTGGTGTTGATGTATTCCAGTCATCAGCAATCATCAAAGATGTGTCCACACAGGTTTCTTCTTCTACCTTACCTATTATTGATCCAAAAGACAAGGGTAAGGGGATTATGGTTGAAGAAGATGTTCCAAAGAAAGATGCAGCACAAATTGCATTTGAAGAACAGTTGGCTGCACAACTTTTGGAAAAAGATTTGAAGAGGAGTGGTAGATCACCATTTGTTGCCACTTCTGAGAGTGAGGAAGAGAGTGGTGATGAAAAAGAAGGAGATAGCTCAGATTTAAGTGTTCAAATCATTGAAGATCCAGAAAGACTTGAATTTGGGGATGAGTTGGCAAAAGAAAGATTGAGTGATTTGAAGAAGCAGGTTGATTGGGACCTTCTAGAAATCACCAGAATGTACCATGCTTGGGAAGATAAGGTAATGGACAACCCAGGGATGAGCTTATCAGATCAAATTTGGGGGTTGGAAATTCTTCTCAGGGTACAAGATGATATAAAGGTGATTTTGAGGTATAATGCACAAGAGGTCAAGACTTGGCTTAAAAGAGATAGAAGGCAATTGTATTACAAGTTGCTTAGATGCCATCAACCTAGATGGACATACAAGAAGTTGCTGGCTTTATCTTTTGAGGAGCTAGAGTACAGGGCACATCCTATTTGGAGGCATGTGCAAGAAAATAATGTCTTACAGTTTCTTTCAGAAGAAAGGAAACAAGAGCTTGCTGAGGAAATGCAGATTGAAAAGGAGATGAGGATTGCTCAAAGACCAGTGAAGAAAGGAGATCCTCTCCAATTTCCCAAAGATATGGATGTGTATTATCCAAATGAAACTGTCATAAGGAAGCATCTCAAGCTTTCTCCATTGGAAGCTTCAGATTTGGTTAATGTAGTACCTCTAGATGACAGAAATCCAATCATAAGTTTTGATGAAGATGAGTGTGGATTTTGGAAGATTGGCAGGTTTGGGAAGGAGGTACACACTTTCACTTCAATTATTTCTATCTTTGCAAGCATAGACAGAGAAGACTTGGTGCATCTATGGAGATTGATAGAGGCCAAGTATACAGCTGAAGCACCTACTTCAGCAAATGGAATAAGACTATGGCACACATTTTTGACTTTGTGTGGTCCAAGGGAAGCAGATCCTGCCATATGGAAGGATCTTGAAGATGACCTTAGTGGTCTTCATTGGAGGCTTTATTCTACTTGTGGTGTGTTTCATTTGAGCTCTACAAAGTTTTCAGAGTATCTACTTGTGGATGCTGACTATTTCTTGTCCAAAGAAGTATTGGAGAAGATGAAGGAGACACCCTTGGAGATTGATTATACTAGTGACGTGGCCAAAGACTTAATTAGATATGTTTATCACCAACATAAGAAGTTTTTGTAAGATTCCTCCTAAGCCTTAAGTTTTTATTCAGAAACATGATCATTGGAATAGATATCAAGTTTAGGGGAGGATGGTTGGGAATAAATTATGGGTCAGTTCACTAGACGCTGATAAGAAGAACTCAAGCGCTGATAAGATGACATTGGACGTTGACAACCAAGCGTTGACATTTGAAGAAGTCAACGCTGACAGCCTTGAAGACTAGCACTGATGGAATATATCTTCATACGAATCTTTTGTTTATTTGTTTCTTTATTTGTGTATGGTAAAGATAAGCTCGACATTGTATTTTCCATTATTATCTTTGCCTAGAATAGTTGATTTGTAGCTTATTGTACAAGACTTCTTAATCTATAAAAGAAGATCTTTTAGGTTAATGTTTATCATCAGTTATAATAAGTTTTCACAAGTTAAACCTCTTTCATTGTAATCAAGTTCGATCATTCTAATACAAGTGAAAGTTTGTTTAACATCTTTGTGTTTTAGATTAAGTGTTAATTCCGCATAACACTTAGTTACTTTATTCATAAGCAAAGGTTTCTCTACGTGTATTACTTGATCTAATCTCGTATACACAAAGCTTAATCGATCTAAGTTTGGGATCAACAGCGGCTAGGATTGTGACCAGCCGTCGGCTGCCACTGACTACGCAGGGCTTCCCCTGCTGTGATGTTAGTTCCCACCGGTCTAGACCGGTTCCTCCTGCTTCCTAATGAAAACCCACCGAGACCTTATATGGTCTCGGTTGCCACTGCCTGCACCAAGGTTTCCCCCGTGGGTTCCTTGGTTGCTACTGTCCATACAAAAACCACACCGAGCCCTTTAAGGGTCTCGGCTGGTGGAAGACAAGTGATACCGAGAGCTATGAATCTCTCGGTTTAGATGTGGTCGAGCCAAAACAACCCCAAACCCGAACCCTCCTTGATTTATAACATGGTAAGATCATTTATTCATAATGACAATTAAATAATGATAATTAAAACATGAATTAATTAGAAGAAAAAGGGTTTTATGAATTACCAAAACACGTGGAATGAATAAATCTTGATCTCACGAACACACTCCTAATCAATAATTAAAAATCAAAACCCGTCCTCCTTTTGGGTTCTGCTGGCGGCATAACCAGAACATCACGTTCTCCTTTTGGGTGCTGCTAGCGGCATAAAGAGAACATCACGTTCTCTTTTGGGGTGCTGCTGGCGGCATAAAGAGAACATCACGTTCTCCTTTTGGGTGCTACTGGCGGCATAAAAATAATTGGTGGCCACCATAGGGTTTGCTAGGGTTTTTGCTTTGTTTTGAAAATGTGATAGATGAAAATATAATGTTTAACCTTCCTAATATATTTTTGTGAAGTGGGTTGGGCCATAAGGCCCGTTTCCGTTCTTTGTGTCCGCGGGTAGGTGGGGCCTACAAGGGAAACCTGAACCTTTTCATGCTTAATAAATACGTGTTCGTACGTTTGTATTTACATTACATTATTATAATTTACTCTTGTTATTATAAATACTTGTACGTAATCGTAATAATAACATACGTAAATACACATTTATGTGTTCGTGATTCTAACGCTCATGAGTTCATGTTCGTGATTATAATTATTATTGATAATAATTATCTTGTATTAATACATACTTAATACTTATCGTGTAATAACATGTACGTAATTCTTGTAATTAATATTCGTGACACGTGTTCATGTTATATAAGGAAAGTTGTAATCTTGTACGTACGATTATTAGTGTACTGTTCATGGTAAAAGCATGCGGGTTTTACATTACTTGCCTCGTTTTATATATTCTGAATTAAACCGAAGCTACAGCTAGAATTGTTGAGGTTTTACCCAAAACCTACAACATTAGGTGAAGCCTTCTACTTAGCTCGTATAGTATAGACTCGTCTTGATGCAATTGTAGAGGAAGAACAGACTATTGAAAAGAAAATGACTTATTCTTCTAGAACACTAGAAGTTGAACTTGAAGTTGCAACTAAAGTGGCACTCGAAGCTACATCAAAAGTTATGGGGAATGTTACATCCGAACCTAATAAGGAACCCTTCAGCTTATGGTTAGTGAATCCCAGTCTATTGGTGAATTGCAGTTTGTGGTTAGCAAATCACGGCTTGTTGCCGAATTTTCAAAGAGAGCCACGTGGTTTGTTTCATTCGAATGGAAGGAGTGTAGAACAATACTCGAGCGAGAGAAAAAGTTGAAAGAGAATTTTCAAATGCTTAGGAAACGTTTCAAAATTTGGGACCAGAGAATTAAGAGTGTTTTTCAAGACGTCACCTTGAGGACAAGGTGAATTCGAAAGAGTGGGAAATGTTAAACATGAATATCTTTTATTTATTTAGGATATACGTCTATGTTTTATGTTTATCTGACTAGTATCTTTTATGTTTTATGTTTATTTTGTAACTGATATTTAAGGTGATCTAATGTAATCATATTATCAATCAAATCAATGAAGTTAAACAAATAAGTGTTTATGGTTTTCTCATATCTCGTTCTTAAGGAGCACGCACCCGCTAAAAGTGATGCCCTATCCCGATACTACCCGAGAGGGTCTTGAGTTCGACTCTCAATGAAAGTACCAAATGATACGACCATCTCGAGAAGTATCTAAATATGACACGTCTTCAAGCGTGATGCTAGCTCCTTAAGAAGAAGATTAGAAAACCAAAAACACTTATTTGTTTAACTTCATTGATTTGATTGATAATATGATTAAATTAGATCACTTTAAATATTAGTTATGAGATAAATATAAAACATAAAAGATACTAGACTAATAAAAATAAAACATAGACATATATCATAAATAAATAAAAGATATTCACGCGTAGCAATATACACATGCATGCGTAATAAAATAAATAATAAGTATAAAGTTTCTAATAAAAGTTAAAACAAAACCATATAATTCTTAAACTACTAATGAGAAGTGAAGTAAAATGCATAACGATTATATAATTATATAAATTTATTATTGAAAAGTGAAGAAAAATACAATCAAGAATGTGGCATTAGGGCTACAAATGTAAGTTTTTTAAGAAAATTATTGTACTTTTTAAGTACGTGTAACACCAAAAATATTTATGTCTTACTTCATTATAACCTAAAAGTTATTGGTTGCAAAATTTATTATTTATGATATAGAAAACTTTGTGCAACACTCTTCCAAAAGAAACTGTGCAACAACCGACGAAAACTCTATAACGTATGTAAACATGGAATGTCAAGTACAACCGAAAGACTATACATAAATGTCATTGGCTCGAAGTTAAACGCAAGTGCAGGGTACACTACAACAATCGACTCCTTCCCCAGCGATTTTTTTGGGATTTCCCCAGCGACAATTTTATGGGGATACGTTTCCCCAGCGACATGTCGCTTGGGAAATTTCGCTGGGAACGCTCGATGAGAAAGGTATCCCCAGCGATTTACCCCAGCGACACGCGGGCCCCACAGGCTTTTCATAAAAAATAGATTTCCACGGTGGCAAGATTTTCCCCAACGACATGTCGCTGGGGAAAATCTTTATTAAATCAGCAAAAATTAAGTTAAACTTAATCTTCACAGGTAATTACAAAGTTTCCCCAGCGACATGTCGCTGGGGAAGCATTCCTTACGTTTGACTTGTCAACGCTTTGTGGTTGACTTGTCAACGATTTCTCAGTGTTTTCCCAGCGACATGTCGCTGGGGAAACTATCGATACGTTTGACTTGTCAACGCTTTGTGTTTGACTTGTCAACGATTTTCCAAAGCTTCCCCAGCGACATGTCGTTGGGGAAAAGTCTGCAGGTTTCTTTAATAAATTGCCTGCAGAGCAGGCGTTTTACAGATTTTTCTGGAAAAAATCTACCAAAACCTGTAACAAAAACCTGTATTTTACTCACCAAAAGACACATATAAAGTAAACTTAGAATACAAATCAACATAAACGCGGAATAAGTTCAAACTTGCACCAAAATATAATATAACGTTCTAATTTAGTCAAGGATACTAGATAAGTCCGGATAGTTAAGGATACTAGGGAAACAAGCGTTCTAATTTAGGATAATAAGGAAACAAGTCAAGATGAACATAAAGAAACAATGTACCATACTAATAAACACATATATGACACGACTAGCTCGCGTCATCGCCAACATCCTCGCCACCCTCCCGATCCTCAGCATCATCACACGGGCGACTCCCGCTCCTGCTGACACCAACACTCTCGTATTTCGAAAAATGATCGGCATACCTGTCGTCGCCACTCAGCATGCCCATCAGGAAATCAACATCCCGACGAGTGTCAAGGGGTGACGAAAAGCTCGGACTAGAACTGGCGTGTCCCGGCAATACCATACCCACGCTAGGATGGTGGCCGCGAAACTTACCTCCTCGTACCATCCAGATGATCTCGGAAGTGGTGTGCTCACCCGTCGCCTCCAGCTCCCTCATCCGATCCTGTGTAGTGACAATTACACAAGATAGTAAATATATTAGTCGGGTTGCTAGATTATTAATCAATGATTCATTAAAGTGTGTTTTGAAAGAATACTTACATACAACTGGATAGCGTTCTGATCTACAAATACACCATTTTCATCTGTGTGTAAACGATAGAACATGTCGATCTTTGAAAGCTCTTGTTGGGTTTCAGACCCCTTTTTCTGTACATACACACGCAAGTAAGATCAATCTAATTAAAAACGGCAAATCTTAACACACCAAAATGTATAATCAGATATATATGTATGTAAAATCAATAATAATAATAATAAAATAAAAAAATAAAAAAACAATAATAATAATAATAATAATAATAATAATTACCATGAGCTGTCTAGTACGAGGGATCAACCGAGAACCATGCCGGGAGGGAAGTGTTGCCTTGGACCAATTTTGGCTGTTTATTAAGGATCGCTTCTTGTTACCAGGGTCAGTCCAAAACGTTATTTGTTTTTCCCACTCTTCAGCTGAGTACTCGTCGGGTATGTCCCGCTTCAGAGTGACCTTGTTGGTGTTGTATGTTTTTTGTAATTGGGCACTAATGGTATTATGAATACTCTGCCACCGATTGGAGCTCCTGTGCGTCTCGAGATCGTATTTTTTCTGCAATCAAATACAACACACTGGAAACAGAGTTAGAAATATAATTTATATATTTATTTAAATTTGTTTATTTATATGATATAAATAGATAAACGAATTTAAATAAATATATACAATACAACACACAGAAAACAAAGTTAGAAATATAATTTATATATTTATATAAATTTTTTAATTTATTTATATGATATAAATAAATAAATGAATTTAAATAAATATACATAATACAACACATTGAAAACAGAGTTAAAAATATAATTTATATATTTATTTAAATTTGTTTATTTATTTATATGATATAAATAAATAAACGAATATAAATAAATATACACAATATAACACATTGAAAACAGAGTTAGAAATAAAATTTATATATTTATTTAAATTCGTTTATTTATTTATATGATATAAATAAATAAACAAATTTAAATAAATATACACAATACAACACATTAAAAACAGAGTTAGAAATATAATTTATACATTTATTTAAATTTGTTTATTTATTTATATGAAATAAATAAAAAACGAATTTAAATAAATATACACAATTAAATAAATGAACACGATAATTAAGTAAACATAAAATGATAACTTACCCCAAGATCTTCCCAGGCCGCCGCCTTGTGCCTTGCGGGGACCTTGTTCCACGAAGGGTAATACAAAGGTATTTCCCTAACGACCACTCCGAATAAGTTTCCCTAATGCTATGCGTAGGGGCCGACAGGTGTAACTAGGTCATCTTTGGCGTCTACAAAGTCGATCTCGACTGGCCGGTTGTGATTCGCGGCCATTGCATCCAGTAATTTCAGGCAACGGGTCTTTTCCCGGGTATTGTGCATGCCGGCTCTCCTCTCGCCCAAATTGGGCTTTTGCTTTCCTTTTCCTACAAAATTAAGTGAGTGATAAAGTTATAAAAGTTCAAGGCAAACAAGTTCAATATGTGTATCAAATTTGTATTACAATAATCCAGAAATTCTTACCTCGGTTAACGAAGCAACCCCCGCAACCGAATGATGGAGGACGTAGACGTGAAGGATCCTCTCCACCATTGTCCCCGCCGTGTCCCCGTGCAACATCAGCCATTTGTATACAGGTACAATTAGCATAACATGTAGAAATTCATGAACAAAATAATACAAGCATTCACAAATCCAAATATCAAAATAAATTTACACATTTAAACAATCCACAATAATTTCATTCATTCATTCATTCAAATATATAAGTGTATTTTGCAAGTTACAACACAAAGTTAATCTTCTTCGTCACTAGAATAAAATTTCTCAACACCATCATTGTATTTGATGAGGTCTTCAACATCAGAATCTGCTAAATCATGAGGAAGGGGGTCTTCATCATCATCGTCTTCGCCAGGAACATCATCGTTATCTGGCGGTGCGTCAACCTCCGTTGATTCACCATCTATATGCAAATCTATATAGAATGTGTAATTACTGAAGTCATTCCCACTAGTAGAAGGTGGGAGATCACTAGTAGAAGGTGGGAGATCACTAGTAGAAGGTGGGAGGTCAGATGAGTTGTCCAAATGTATAATATTAGGTTCGTTCTCTACCACGATTACACCCTTGTTCAAAAACCTTTTATGATTAACATGTTCGACGACCTTCACGTTGGGTTTGGCCGAATCTACAAGGTAGAAGACTTGTTTGACTTGTGTTGCGAGAATGTATTGTTCACTTTTCCACCACTCACCATAGCCGATGATTTGTGTCATTCCGTTTCTAAAGGTAAGTTACTTGACTCTACCAACGTTGTTGCGAGTGTCGAACCACTTAACTTTGAACAACGCAACTATAAACGACAAATAGTCAAACTCGAGGATTTCTTGAAGCTGACCATAAGATAGGGTTCAACATTATAGGTTCAATGTATTAGATAGGGTTCAACATTATAAGTTTAATGTATTAGATAGGGTTCAACATTATAGGTTCAATATATTAGATTGGGTTCAACATTAGAGGTTCAATGTATTACATAGGGTTCAACATTAGAGGTTCAATGTATTAGATAGGGTTCAAAATATTAGCGGGAAAACACTGGCGGGAAAATGTTAACCATTTCTCTCACTTTTTTACCATAAAAGGACAACCACACACACTCCTTATCATAACAACCACCAGCAGATCACACACACACACACACACATACACTTATCATCACAAACACATTGTTATTATGAAGATGTTAAAGCATGAAGTTTTTTCGTGCAAGTGTGGACATAGAGATGTAGTTCTTCGAAAATCGTGGCAAACTGAATCCTTTGGTAGACAGTACTATGCTTGTCCACGTTCATAGGTTGAACCTCCAGTTTCATATGGATGCAAATTATTTTTTATGGAAAGACGAACGCGTCTAACTACTAATCAATTCTCTTGGAGGTTCAATGAGCTTTTCGCTTCCAAGCTCTTCTTCGAGACCTTCAACTAGCTTTTTTACTCCAAGCTCTTCTCCTAGACCTTCAAAGATTCCAATTTCTTCTCTAAGCTCTTCAACGTGTGCAAACTGTGTGCGCTTGAATGGACTGATAAAGGTACTTGAAAGTATAGTAGAGTTGTACAAACATTGCGATAGGCACACAGTAGTTTCAGCTGCACTACTTCACGACCTTTACGATAACATGGGGAACATTCATTTGAACTAGTTTATGATGTATCTGTTTTCGTGTTTATGAGTCTATTATCGTTTTAATATCCATGTTTAATTAAGCGCGTGTTTAAGTGTCCGTGTAGAATAAAGCTATGTTTAGGCGTATCTGTTTGTAAGCCTCAATGAATGTTAACAATTTTTAATTAATATTAACAATGAATGTTAACAATTATCAATGAATGTTAACTTTTGGTGGGAAAACATTGGCGGGCAAAATTATTGACGGGAAAGCATTGGCGGGAAAACATTTACGGGAAAATTTAACTATTTTTCTCACTTTTTTACCATAAAAACACATATAAATTTTTCTAATGGTAAAATAGTATTTTAAATTTTAAGAACTATATTTTTATATATATATTAAAATTTTAAATACACATTACATATAGAATATTAAACATTGCACGTATCCCCAGCGACATGTCGCTGGGGAAACTTTTTGTTTGTCGTTTGTAAAAAAGCGCGTTAACGAAAATATTTTTTGAGGGAATCCTAAAAGTATCCCCAGTGATATGTCGCTGGGGAAACTTTGTAACATTGAATAAACAATTCATTAACACTAATCACTCTGATTAGTCTATGAAAAAAGTTTCCCCAGCGACATGTCGCTGGGGAAAATTGAGCGGGATCTCCCGCTTACATTTTTGTTGGAGTATTTGGTCAAATTTTAGTCTACGTTTCCCCAGCGACATGTCGCTGGGGAATCATTTCGATATACTTTGGTCAAAATTTCTACGAGCAAAGGTGCCACGTCGGTTTCGTTTTGTCGTTTAGTGGGTTTTCCCCAACAACATTTTGTCGCTGGGGAAAATCTCGATGGGAAGGACTGGATTGTTGTAGTGGTATCTTATTTAGGTATACTAGTGTGATGGAATAGCTTGAATCCAATATTGTAGAAAGTAGGGAAATATCAATTGCAACCAATGTTGAGTGTTTCTTTAGTACAATTTATGTTAAAAGTGGATATTCACAACTTACCAATACCGGTTTTCATTTTAAATTAATTGAGAGAGGCATTACATACGTTCGGTAATCAAAATGTTATGTTTGCATCACGAGAAACTCTGCAATTGTCGCTGCAACGGACTTGGCTGAGAGATCATGCAACGCATAAACAAATGAGTGTGTCATTCATGTGTAAGTAATTAACAATGGCAATCGATATTAAGATAAATTTTGGTCACACTTTAACTTGTTTGATAGATTAGATTTAGATCGTATATTGTTTTCGACGTTATTCTATTGTAGTTACGAGTGAAAGAGGTTGTTCAAGTTCTAATGATAACTCGGCCTATAACACATGTATTAATTTTCATGAGCATCAAAGTATGGCATCATCTTTAATTGGTACAAGAGAAACTAATTTCCTGCAGAAAGAAAATTTAACTTTCAGCGAGAATTATTTTTCATACATTATTTTACCAAATAAAACAAGTGTTTTTCGTACTTTATTTCATTTAGACATTTCTTTTATCCTTTTTCTTACAATTCTTGTAACACCCCATTTTGGTAAATGGAATGTCACGCGTAATTATGGCGTGTTATCAAAGCATGCAAGGTAATATGTACTAAAACATACATGACCATAGGGAAAACCGGAATCAAGCATCGGTCCCCAAACATAAGCCCAAAACATAAATAAAGTAAATGAACAAAATGAAGACTAAACAAGCATAAATATACGAAGGCATGAGGAGAAGAAGTCTAAGGTAGCTCCCATCCTATGCGTGTCCTCCAAATGCTCCAGTCTAACTTTAGGTACATGCTGTTTTGGGACATGGAAAGGAAAGTAACGGCTGAGCATAACGCTCAGTGCACGGATATACGACATAGTATGAATGGATGAAACATAAATAAGACTAATAGGAGCGGAAATGTATAAGTCCTAAAAGACCTGGTATAACTTAGTAAAACGGGTTTTATAGTTTGAAAAGCCTTATGTCTTCTTATAAACACTGTTTAACATGTTAAACATAAAGCCAATATAGGTCATGAAATATCAACGTACATGAATACTTGGAGGGGTGACCTTGTCATGCAATTAGAGGGGCTGCCTCTAATTAATATAAGTTTTTGGGTAGGAGGGATCAGCTCCTTGTGAAGGATGCAAGGCACACACCACATTCACCTGAATAATCTGCTGAAAACATGTAACCTAGGATGCACCCATACGCCCCACATGATAACATAATAATATGGCCAAAAGTTGAAAGGGACGCCACGAGCTAACACTCCGCCGTGGTGAAGTCATAACACTGGTGCCTCTAGTGTTATGGTTATGGTACCTCCATAACTAGGTGAAACTGGTCATGCATGTATATGGCTTAGGCATTTATTAAACACAAGCAATCAAAACATATAAAACATATACTGGGAAAACAGTTGGCTACATACGGGTAATCCTAATAAGGAAAGAATGTCCATACTGAAAGGACAGAGAATCCGTACCTTAAGTCCAGTGAACAAAGAAGACAAACGGAAGAGAGTCCTACTTCGATATCACTAATTCTACATAAATAATATACGTGTATAAGTATTCTGATTACCGAGTACGTAACTGGTTTTATATCATGTCTTAGCTTGTTTTATATTTTCATGTCATGTTCTACTGATTTTATCGTTATGATGTGTTTATCATGTATTTTGTCTAGATTAAGTATTACTTGTATTTCTTGTATTATTTTACTTGTTGTTTAATAATAAGTAACTTTCTAAAAATAGCAGGTTTCCGAAAATAGAAAGTTTCCAAAAATAGAAAGTTCTCAAAAATAGAAAGTTTCCAAAAATAGATTGTTTCTAAAAATAGAAAGTTTTCAAAAATAGAAAGTTTCTATAAATAGATTAGCTGCCTTAATTAAATAAGTTTCTAAAAATAGAAAGTTTCCATAAATAGATTAGTTGCCTTAATTAAATAAGTTTCTAAAAATAGAAAGTTTCCATAATTAGAAATAAGCTGGATTATTAAGCTAATAATATAAGCTTAAGTTTTACTGATTAATATTTTAAGTCATGTGATATATAGTATAGTTTAGTAATTATTACATGTAAATTAAATAAACTATATGTTATAAGATTTAATTAAATATAACATGATTTAATTAAATAAAAGGTAATTTTTTTTTTGGAAACGGCAAATAATTAAACGGAAGCCTACTCGCAATATTTCAACGAGCACCCCGAGTTCGAGCTCCGCATAGCGGGCAAACCCAGCCCCCAAAGGGGTTTCCAGGGAGAATTCCCCACGTGTATAACCTAAGTCATGGAAACTAATTAATTATATGCCATGTTTTAATAATTAATTAATTAAATCATAAAATACTTAGGTTAAAATCATGTATTATTAATAATAATAATATAACCTAAGTCATGTCCAAATTAAATTAAATACATAGCATGTTAAATTAATTTAATTAAATCTTGTAATTATTTAACTTGTAAAATAAAATAATTAACTTGTAAAAATAACCCGTGAACCGAACCCGTGTTTTAAATCTACACATGTCATGAACCGGTCCGTGAACCCCTTGAACCGGATCTACCACCCTTAACCATGGTAAACCGCCACCGGCTTAACCGGTGGTGCGTGTGGTGTTTTAGCCGAGACCCCCTAGACCACCAAGGCTAACCCCGACATGCGTCGGGGTCCCTTGGTTCCTCACGGCCAAGCCACCCAAACCAAACCGAGACCTTGTGGTCTCGGTTGGTGGTGATCACACAACCACCGAGAGCATTGCTCTCGGTTCTACCTCTTAGCCGAACCAAACACCCCTTAAACCTTATGTTTTAATAACCCCATGATTAGATCTACATGTTTATTAACTTATTTTAATAACCCCATGATTAGATCTTCATGTTTATTAACTTGTTTTAATAACCCCATGATTTCATGTGTTTAGATCTAATAAACAATTAAAAAGAAAAGGTTTAAGAAATTACCGATTCGTAGATCAAAAGGAAATTACTAACATGAACAACCTTGCAATAAATTGGATCAACCAAACTCAACAAACACCTCCTGTGTGGTGATTATATGTGGCGTCCAAAAGGAGAGAAAGGAGGAGGCTAGGGTTTTGTGTTTTTTTCTAATTCTTCTGTAAATGAAAAATATGTTTCCTCCTTTTCTTATTTTAGTTAAAACAAAAGTGGGCTTGGCCCCTTCCTTTTTCCTATATTTCGTGGGTATGTGGGCCCCCCAAGGGGAAACCCGTTGTTTTCCCGTGTTCTAATTATTTACGTGTTCTCGTGTCGTGTTTACGTGATTTAATTATCTATCGTTCGTGTCGTAATAAATATTTATATGTAATCGTAATAAATATTACGTAAATACATAATAATAGGTTCGTGATGATTTACGTTCATGATTTCATGTTCGTAATTATAATTATTGTAGATAATAATTATCGTGTCTTAATACGTTATAAATACTTATCGTGTAATAACACGCACGTAATACTTGTAATTCCTATTCGTGAAACATAAAAGTGCTATAAAAGGAAAGTTTTAATCATGTGCGTACGATTATATATCTACTGTTCATGGTAAAAGCACGCGGGTTTATCAACTCTACCCCCCTAAAAAGAATAATTCGTCCCCGAATTATAGATAAAGTAAGCTGAAAGAGGAACATACCCGAATCAAACTGAGAGGGTATGTAAGATAAAAGGACATGCAGGTGACATGGTAGAAAGGAACGTGGAACGTGACATGTCTTGAAAGGACATGGAACCTGACGTGACTGAAAGAACATATCTAATCGATAAGAGAAAAACGGATATGAAGTCCGGATGAACTTGTCCGTTTCCAAGTGGCTTCCCTCTTGGAACGGTTCCTTCAGAAGATCTTGACACAAATGATAAATCTTGGTCCTCTAGACCTTGACTTGAAAACACGAAGAGTTCATTGTCATCTACGTAAGATAGATCCCCTGAATTCGATCGAGGTAATAAGAGTTAACGTGCAAGGGTAACTGAAATATTACGATTCAAAATAATCTAACTGTTGGAGCATAGTTTGGCTGGGCCGTATCGACGACTCTCTTGAGCCGTTCGTCGCCTTCCCGGGCGCTGAGTAATGCTGCAAACAATAAAGAACCGGTTAGACGTGGACCCGAGGCCGGAGCCCCGGGGTCTACCTCCGACGGTCAAGTTAGTATCGGGATGATATATTGTATAAGAGGTGTAAGTATGAAGGATAACCTGTCGTAGAATGAGACCCCTAGCCTTGTTTATATAGTGCTAAGGTTTCTTGAAGGATAAGTTTAGGTGTGTGTGGGCCGTGGGCCTGTTGGGCCGGGCCGAATACTGACTATACGTTGACATTTCCCCCAGTCTAGTATGATATGGTTCATGATCATGTTATGCTAGACTCATTCATGTATCACGTTTACTAAACAACCGCGTGCGGCTTGTTGCTAGGATATCCTCGTGGGTCATCTGTAACATATTGCTCCACTCGTAATGGGCTTCCTTTAGCAAAAAGATGATGGGCTGGGATTGCGAATAGTGAGCATAACGACTATATGCCATCATGTCCCCCAGTCTAGTATGCGAGGTTGTCACTGAGGTTACTAGACTTTACACCATATCGGCTACCTGTAAGCATATCCACATCGAAAGAAATGGGAAAACATGTATACGTAAGACGGGTGGTTGTGCTCGAATGCTTGATTTCCCGTTACTTGACGGTAAAGACCCTGTAAGAAGAAAACGTGTTCTATAGCCGGGGTAACACTGGCATTTGGCAAGGTTTAATTCTTGTCCATCACTAACGTGAGGATGACAAGAAGGTTTTATGATGGTGGAGGTGGAACCCGTATGTTGCATTGTGAATATTTTGAAGGCGTACTTCTTGTACCCACTGATGATGCAACATAATACGAATATTTCATTCGTCTTAAGGTAAACAGAAGACGTACTTCCGCGGCAAGGTGATGCAGATGGTACATCCGTCTTGCGGCCACGACACACGCTAATGACTTTAAAAATTTCGTCACGGTTTTTTCTGAACTAGGCGTAGTTGATCAGGCTTCGCCTAATAAAGGTCAAACAATGCAAACTTTGAAAAAATCACTTTGTGGCCGGGCAAAGTAATTCGTCGCGAAAGACGTACTTCCGTAACAAAGATATGAACCAACAGAAGACGTACTTCTGTGGCAGAATGAGCCAGTGGAAGGCGTACTTCAACGACAAAAGATAATGAGCACATGGAAAAAATGCTTCCACAACGAATATAATGAGCACGTGGAAGGGATACTTCCACGACGAAGATAACAAGCACGTGGAAGAGATACTTCCACGGCGAAAATAATGAACACGTGGAAGAGATACTTCCACGGAGAAAATAATGAGCACGTGGAAGAGATACTTACACGGCGAAAATAATGAGCACGTGGAAGAGATACTTCCACGGCGAAGATAATGAGCACGTGGAAGAGATACTTCCATGGCAAAATAATGAGCACGTGGAAGAGATACTTCCACGGCGAAAATAATGAGCACGTGGAAGAGATACTTCCACGGAGAAAATAATGAGCACGTGGAAGAGATACTTCCACGGTGAAGATAATGAGCATGTGGAAGAGATACTTCCACGGCGAAGATAATGAGCACGTGGAAGAGATACTTCCACGGCGAAGATAATAAGCACGTGGAAGAGGTACTTCCACGGCGAAGATAATGAGCACGTGGAAGAGATACTTCCATGGCGAAGATAATAAGCACGTGGAAGAGATTCTTCCACGGAGAAAATAATGAGCACGTGGAAGAGATACTTCCACGGCGAAGATAATAAGCACGTGGAAGAGATACTTCCATGGCGAAGATAATAAGCACGTTGAAGAGATACTTCCACGACGAAAATAATGAGCACGTGGAAGAGATACTTCCACGGCGAAGATAACAAGCACGTAGAAGAGATACTTCCACGACGAAAATAATGAGCACGTGGAAGAGATACTTCCACGGCGAAGATAACAAGCACGTGGAAGAGATACTTCCACGGCGAAAATAATGAGCACGTGGAAGAGATACTTCCACGGCGAAGATAACAAGCACGTGGAAGAGATACTTCCACGGCGAAAATAACGAACACGTGGAAGAGAAACTTCCACGGCGTAGATAATAAGCACATGGGAGAGATACTTCCACAGCAAAAATAATGAGCACGTGGAAGAGATACTTCCACGGCGAAGATAATAAGCACGTGGAAGAGATACTTCCACGGCGAAAATAATGAGCACGTGGAAGAGATACTTCCACGGCAAAGATAATAAGCACGTGGAAGAGATACTTTCACGGCGAAGATAATAAGCACATGGAAGAGATACTTCCACGGCGAAAATAATGAGCATGTGGAAGAGATACTTACACGGCGAAGATAACAAGCACGTGGAAGAGTTACATCCACGACGAAAATAAGGAGCACGCGGAAGAGATACTTCCACGGCGAAGATAACAAACACGTGGAAGAGATACTTCCACGGTGAAAATAACGAGCACGCGGAAGAGATACTTCCACGACGAAGATAATAAGCACGTGGAAGAGATACTTCCACGGCGAAAAATAATGAGCACGTGGAAGAGATACTTCCACGGCGAAGATAATAAGCACGTGGAAGAGATACTTCCACGGCGAAAATAATGTGCACGTGGAAGAGATACTTCCACGGCGAAGATAATAAGCACGTGGAAGAGATACTTCCACGGCGAAGATAATAAGCACATAGAAGAGATACATCCACGGCGAACATAATGAGCACGTGGAAGAGATACTTCCACGGCGAAAATAATGAGTACATGGAAGAGATATTTCCACGGCGAAGATAATGAGCACGTGGAAGAGATACTTCCATGGAGAAAATAATGAGCACGTGGAAGAGATACTTCCATGGCGAAAATAATAAGCACGTGGAAGAGATACTTCCACGGCGAAAGTAATGAGCATGTGGAAGAGATACTTCCACGGCGAAGATAATGAGCACGTGGAAGAGATACTTCCACGGCGAAGATAATAAGCACGTGGAAGAGGTACTTCCCGGCGAAGATAATGAGCACGTGGAAGAGATACTTCCACGGCGAAGATAATAAGCACGTGGAAGAGATACTTCCACGGCGAAGATAATAAGCACGTGGAAGAGATACTTCCACGGCGAAAATAATGAGGACGTGGAAGAGATACTTCCACGGCGAAGATAACAAGCACGTGGAAGAGATACTTCCACGACGAAAATAAGGAGCACGTGGAAGAGATACTTCCACGGCGAAGATAACAAGCACGTGGAAGAGATACTTCCACGGCGAAAGTAATGAGCACGTGGAAGAGATACTTCCAATGCGAAGATAAAAAACACGTGGAAGAGATACTTCCACGGCGAAAATAACGAACACGTGGAAGAGAAACTTCCATGGCGAAGATAAGAAGCACGTGGAAGAGATACTTCCACGGCGAAAATAATGAGCTCGTGGAAGAGATACTTCCACGGCGAAGATAATAAGCACGTGGAAGAGATACTTCCACGGCGAAAATAATGAGCACATGGAAGAGATACTTCCACGGCGAAGATAATAAGCACGTGGAAGAGATACTTCCACGGCGAAGATATTGAGCACGTGGAAGAGATACTTCCACGGCGAAGATAACAAGCACGTGGAAGAGATACTTCCACGACGAAAATAAGGAGCACGTGGAAGAGATACTTCCACGGCGAAGATAACAAGCACGTGGAAGAGATACCTCCACGGCGAAAATAACGAGCACGTGGAAGAGATACTTCCACGACGAAGATAATAAGCACGTGGAAGAGATACTTCCACGGCGAAAAATAATGAGCACGTGGAAGAGATACTTCCACGGCGAAGATAATAAGCACGTGGAAGAGATACTTCCACGGCGAAAATAATGAGCACGTGGAAGAGATACTTCCACGGCGAAGATAATAAGCACGTGGAAGAGATACTTCCACGGCGAAGATAATAAGCACGAAGAAGAGATACTTCCACGGCGAAAATAATGAGCACGTGGAAGAGATACTTCCACGGAGAAGATAACAAGCACGTGGAAGAGATACTTCCACGGTGAAAATAAAGAGCACGTGGAAGAGATACTTCCACGGCGAAGATAACAAGCACGTGGAAGAGATACTTCCACGGCGAAGATAATAAGCACGTGGAAGAGATACTTCCACGGCAAAAATAATGAGCACGTGGAAGAGATACTTCCACGGCGAAGATAATAAGCACGTGGAAGAGATACTTCCACGGCGAAGATAATGAGCACGTGGAAGAGATACTTCCACGGCGAAGATAATAAGCACGTGGAAGAGATACTTCCACGGTAAAAATAATGAGCACGTGGAAGAGATACTTCCACGGAGAAGATAAAAAGCACGTGGAAGAGATACTTCCACGGCGAAAATAACAAGCACGTGGAAGAGATACTTCCACGGCGAAAATAACCAGCACGTGGAAGAGATACTTCCACGACGAAGATAATAAGCACGTGGAAGAGATACTTCCACGGCGAAAATAATGAGAACGTGGAAGAGGTACTTCCACGGCGAAGATAATAAGCACGTCGAAGAGATACTTCAACGGAGAAAATAATGAGCACGTAGAATAGATACTTCCTCGGCGAAAATAATGAGCACGTGGAAGAGATACTTCCACGACGAAGATAACAAGCACGTGGAAGAGATACTTCCATAGCGAAAATAACGAGCACGTGGAAGAGATACTTCCACGGCAAAGATAATAAGAACATGGAAGAGATACTTCCATAGCGCAGAAACAAGCGCATGGAAGGAGTACTTCCGCGGCGAAGGAATAAGCCAATGGAAGAGATACTTCCATGGCGCAGAAACAAGCGCACGGAAGGAGTACTTCCGCGGCGAAGGAATAAACCAATGGAAGAGATACTTCCATGGCTTAGAAACAAGCGCACGGAAGGAGTACTTCCGCGACGAAGGAATAAGCCAATGGAAGAGATACTTCTATGCGCAGAAACAAGCGCACAGAAGGAGTATTTCTGCGGCGAAGGAATAAGCCAATGGAAGAGATACTTCCATGGAAAAGGAATAAGTGCGCGGAAGGAGTACTTCCGTGGCGAAGGAATAAGCCAATGGAAGAGATACTTCCATGGCGAAGGAATAAACCGGCAAAAGGCGAACCTCTGCGGCAAAGGAATATATCCAAAGATATATGTGTGACGTGCATACAAATAGTGGTATTATAATACCCTAGTAGCCCCCAAGTTTAATGGTTCTATACTCGATTAGTAGTATTAAACTTAATCAAGTATTTAAAAAATTACGATCGCATAGACCAGCGCGAGTGGACGTACCATAGCCGCGTACTAAAGATAGAATTTTGGTTCAAACGTGCGAACCAACGCGGATGGGTCGTGCCATAACCGCGAATTGTCACATAGTATAAGACGTATCTTAACTAACTTATGGGATGATCTATGCCATTACGTGTGACGTACCGCTACCACCATAAGGACGGTCAAAGTTTTGACAAAAATGTTGTTACACGTGCACAGTGTGTCTTTTGCAAGTCCATCATGAGTCATGTGGCTTGCGTAACTTAGTACAACGTCTTGATAGCAAGGTGTCTAACAAGGATACATGATCTGTGGTCGTTGGGTTTGCAACCCTCTTACACGACAAGTTGAATTATTAGGTTTACTTAATCCTCTTATTCCGCATGGGAACGATAAGTACATGTACGCCCGTAGGCAGAAGATATCCGAGTGTACGGACTAGCATATATATATATGTATAATAAGTAATCACTTAATCCTAGACATGAAAATATCTATCTAGATATGTATTGAAGGATGCGAACATTTATCGTAATAAAAGAAATTCGCACAAAGTTAAAAGATATATTAGATCTTGTTACCAAGTTAAGAGATATACGTAATATCTTTTATTAATATAGAAAAATTTAGGTAATATCTTGTTATCTTATTGAAAAATAAATATGCGTAATATTTTATAATTTAATAAAATATTGGAATATATCCTTACCAAAATTAAAAAATAAATAATATCTTTCTATTGATTGAAAAGATATGCAGAATATCTTTTATTAATTTAAACTATATGGCCGAATATACGGAATAACGCCAAAGGACGCGGCTTATGACCGCGGATAAAAAATAAAAACAAAATATATCCTAAGATATAAGTTATATATTTTCTAATGATAAATGCAAAGACTATCATATCTTATATGTTGTATCGATATTTTTTCAAACGATAATGTGAAAAGATAAATTATGAGCGCCATAAAAACTTAGGTGTTGCACCATGGAAGTTTAAATAACTTAGATATATCATCGGATAGAAAAGAAAATATATCTTCTACATCGTACATTTTACTGCCGACTATCTTGTAACTTTTTGAAAAGCATGAAATATTTCAAAGTAATGATAGCTTAAATTAACGTAATATCAATGCGTATATTCCGTAATATCTTAAAAATATACAACTGTCATGAATATATCTGTTTGTTAAAAATATACCATATACTTATAGATAAGGGATATAAATGAATCTTTTTATTGATTTAAAAAATAAAAAATATTGATAATATTTTCTATGTCTGCGTGAAGGGAATCACAATAAGCCTGACTAAAGAAAGCACAAAATAGCGCATGCATGAATTTAACATATGAATGTAATGAAGATCCACATAGAAAAATATATACAATGTATCCATTGTATATTATAATATAAGAGGTTCACTCTATATGTTTTTCAAACTTGAATTGATTAGGAAATCACATCATGCGCTATGTATATACTAAAAGAAGACATGAATTTAATACAACAACATATGCTCGGAAAATTATAAATAGTAATTCAGTTTCCAATTATATTGTATGTTGTCATCTTATCAAGTTTTAGTCATGAATATAGAATCAAAAGAGAAAAATAAAGATACGAAAGTTTAAAAGTTACCGAATTTCGAGATTGAGTTTTACTTTTCGGTGACAGCAGAACATGATTCATAATTTAGTCGAGTCCCACGGATGGAGCCTGATAGGTGTGTAAACACCCATCTTTTCTACCACTTAATTACAATAATAACCGGACCAAAACGTGTATTTTATGTCTTTTATGTCGGAATTATGCGTGGTTTGTGTTTTTGTTGTATTTTAGGATGAAATTATGAAAAGTGGAGAAAACACGAGAATTCACGGGCATTTACGGCTTTTATTGAAGAAAAAGATGAAAGACGGAGTCGAGAAGTCAAGAGTGGAAAAAGAACGGAAGTCCAAGACCAATTCTGAAGATTTATCGAAGAAAAAGCCAAAAGACGGAAGTTTATCAAAAGCCGAGAAACTCAAGTCTATATTATTGAAGAAATTAAAGACGAGTTCAAAAGATATCCCGAGCCTCAAGTCCTTAAAGTCCAAACTTAAAAGAAAGATGAGAAGAAAAGGACTAATGACGCAATTAATGAAGATTAGATGAAGGAAGGACTTAATCCCGCAATTAACAAGAAATGAAGGAGGGGAGGAAGCTTCCTAATCCTCCCCTATAAATAGATTAGGATTGTTATCATTTGTTTTGTTGGCTAATAGTGACAATTAGTCCTTCAACCTTTTAATTACCTTGCACTTTTAATTACCTTGTCAATTTAAATACTTGTCCATTTTAATTACCTTGTCTTGCACCTTAATTACCATTTAATTCAAGTAAGTTTTTCTTTTTAATTCTTGTCAAGTTTTATCTTTATCTTGTTAATCTCATTCTACCTTTCTTAATCTTTGTGTTGATTTGTTTTTGTTCATGATCTTTATTTTTGTTGATTTATTTAAGTGGGTTTTGATTGATTTGATTAAGTTTTGTTAGTTTTATTGTTTTGGATTGATTGTTGATGCTTTATATTTGTTTATTTATTTGTTTGGTTTAATCTTTTTGTTGATTTGGTTAAGTTTTTAATTAATTCGTACCTTTTTAATCCTCCTTGTTCTTCGTTTTATGATTACTGATTTTTCCCAGGAACGAGCCCAGAAATATTCCGAATAGGGGTTTTAAGATTGCTTATTCGGAAGATTTTAGTGTTCCGCATAGAGGTTTTGAGAGATTGCTTATTCGGAACTTTATTCCGAATAGGGGTTTTGAGAATTGCTATTCGGAACATTTATTCCGCATAGGGGTTTTTAAGAATTGCTATTCGGAACATTCTAGATATTCCGAATAGGGTATATATTCCGAATAGGAGAACATTCTGAATAGTGACAGTATTCCGAATAGGACCCAACATTCCGAATAGAACTTTAATCCGAATAGGAAATCTTTCCGCATAAACCAAATGTTCCGAGTAGGACTTTATTCCGAATAGTGACAGTATTCCGAATAGAAGATTCTTCCGCATTGAGGTTTATTCCGAACAGGGCTAATCTTTCAGAGTAGACAATTATTCCGAATAGGAGAACATTCCGAATAGGGACAGATATTCCGAATTGCCTTTTATTCCGAATAGGAGTTTATTTCGGATAGGGAAATCTTAGTTTTTAGTTTTCTGCCTTGTCATTTTAAGCTTTATTTTTCCCGCCTTTTTCTTAATTGCACTTTAAGTTTATTTTCCTTGATTTAAGTTTTAGTTTTAGTTGCGATTTAAGCTTGCCTTAGTTAGATTTAAGTTTGCGTTATTTACTTTATTGCCCTTTAGTTTTAGTTGCACTTTTAAATACTTGCATTTTATTTTAATTAGACTTAGATTTACTTTAATCGCACCTTTAATAAAATTGTTCTGCACATTTTATTTTCAAAACTACAACGACACATCTTTGTTTCACCAAAGTTCAACTGAGTCACACATAAAACATAAAGTTTTTCAATTCGAAGAGAACCACACAACGAACTTTAATTAATTTTTATACGGGCAAAAGCTTAGTTATCAAATGGCGCCGCTGCCGGCTCTTTTCGTAAAGATCAACAGTTTTTTGTGAGAGTCACGTTGCTTTTTGGGACCCGTTCACTTGTGAACGTTATTTTTCTTGCATAAAATTTCAAAAATCCATAAAAATTAAAAATTTCAAAAATCCATAAAAATTAAAAATTTCAAAAATCCAAAAAGATTTTATCTTTATTGTGTATATATATTGTCTTTGTGTTTGGTTTTGTTTTCTTTTGCATTTTCAGGTGTATGCGTACTAGATCTTCTAATTATCAAGAGCCCGAGCCTCAAGAAGATTTAGATATGGCAGGTGTTAACAACAATAATCAACTACCGCACCTCAATAATAATAATAATAACAACAATGCTCCTCCACAGCCCGATCTTCGGACCATGAAGGAACTTTGTCAACCAACAATGTTTGGACGAGGAGGACCGATTGCGCCGATGCAAATCAACGCTCCTGAGTTTTCGTTGAAGCACCACATGATTCAGCAAGTGCAAACAAACCCATTTAGAGGATTGCCTGATGATGATGCCAACAAACACCTCGACAAGTTCATTACAATCACCCAAAGCATGAAGTTGCCTGGGGCCACAATGGATGTTCTCCGCCTACAACTCTTCCCGCATACTTTATCACATCATGCCGAGAAATGGTTTGATCGTCTCCCGAAGAATTCTATTCACACTTGGGATGACATGACTCAACGCTTTCTTTCGCGCTACTTTCCACCATCCATGGTCACAAGCCTTCGCAATCAGATCAGCGGTTTCATGCAAGATCCCGATGAATCTATTTTTGATGCATGGGAGAGATATAATGTCTTGATCGATCGTTGTCCAAACCACAACATGCTTCCGGTCACCTTGATCGATACTTTCTACAACGGATTGACTTTTCGAGATCGTGATACGATCAATGCAGCCGCCGGTGGCACATTCATGAAAAGGAGACCCGAGGAGTGTAGAGAGTTAATTGAAAACATGACTACTCATCATAAGAACTGGGATTCCTCTGCTTCTTCTAGAAACAACACGAGAGTCAATGTTTCTTCTACCTCAGCAAACCCTGAGATGACCGAACTCACCCGCATGATGGCTGAAATGAGCAAAAGTATTACGCTTCTCGCTTCAAATCAACAACAACAACAAGTTAAAGCGGTTGCTAATCCTTGTGAAACATGTGGCGGTCCTCACTCATACACCGATTGTCCTTCTACACAAGGAAATCCGGAAAATGTGTATGCAGCTTACGGTAATTATTCACCGGAAAATTACCAAGCTAGACAACAAGGGGATAGAAATCTGCTGAGCTACCGTTCCAACAATTACCTTTCACCCGGTTTTTCTCCTCAAAACCAAAATCCCGCCAACAACTACAATAGAAGCAACCAAATCCCACCTCGTGCTTCTAACCCTTATCAACCACCCACCCAACAACACCCACCCATTAACCCCGATGTTGACACAATCATGAGAACTCAAGGTGAGCAAATCAAGAATCTGCAGAGCCAAATAATTAATTTGAAAGGAGATATCTTGAAGCAATGCAATGACATCCGAACTGAGGTTCGTGATAATCTTCAATCCTCTTTCATCACTCAAACAACTGAATTGAAGAATTTGTTGGCTAGTTTCTTGCCTGAAGCTCAACCTTCTTCTTCTTCGGGTTCTCTACCTTCAAATACCGTCACCAATCCGCGAGCTAATGTGAGTGCTATAACTACGCGTAGTGGAACTACCATTGTCACTCCATCTACCCCACCACCATCATCTACACCTCCTCCACCACCATGTATCCCTACTCCTCCTACACCTAGTAATAGTGCACCATTACCGTCTCCGCCTCGTCATGACGATGTATCTCGGAAAAACCCGTCAACATCACAACCGTCACCACCTACACCTTCACCTAACCCTTATCAACCTAGAATCCCATACCCTTCTCGTATAGGCAAGACCAATGATCTAACAAAGGAGGACTCGCAAATAACGAAATATATCGGTATGATTTCTCAAATGGGATTCAACATTAGTTTTCTTGAAGCACTTGTCCACATGCCCAAATTTGCCAAAGCATTTAAGGACTTGCTTAACAAAAAGGAGAAGCTGATTGAACTCACCAACACACGCTTAAATGAAAACTGCTCCGCAGTTATTCTTAAAGAACTTCCGGAAAAACTAGGAGATCCCGGTCGTTTTGTGTTTCCTTGCGTGTTCAACAAAACTGAAGAATTTACTGCCCTTGCGGATCTCGGGGCTAGTATAAATCTTATGCCTTTGAGTGTTTGGAAAACACTCTCATTACCCGATCTCATTCCAACAAAGATGACTCTCGAACTTGCTAATCGCACTCTCGCTTACCCCATTGGTATAGCTGAAGACGTATTCATTCAAGTTGGCGCATTTACTTTCCCGGTCGATTTTGTCGTAGTTGATTATGAAATGGACCCTCGTATTCCTTTAATACTTGGTCGGCCATTTTTGAGATCCGGACGTGCTTTAGTAGATGTGGCCGAAGGAGAGTTAATCTTAAGAGTCGGGAATACCTCACAAAATTTCAAAATGGGAGCACCTACAAACAAATCCTTTGGAGGCCGAGAATCAGTGAATATGATAAATGTGCTCGATGACTTTACCGTCTATGACAATCCTCTATTCGAGACTTCCACTGATAATCCACTCTTTGAAGATAATGTGGATGATTCTCACTCTACTTTGGACGCTTCTCCCATTTATGATTCACCACCGGTCTTTGATGCTTATGAAGATGATCATTCTAGCTCAGATTCGGATGATTTTGCTTGTACTTCTGAGTATCCCGAGCTGCCCACTTTCGATGATTTTGATGAGGCTGATACTCTCTCGAGCGATTCTTCACATGATGAAGATCCTCCACCATCACTCGATCCTACTTTGGACGATTACTCATTCGAGGAAGATTTCTCTGAATTTCTTAACACATACTTCCCTCATGAGAGTGATGCACCTCCTTTAGACTTTGAAGATTATCGCCTTGATCCTACTTTGGATTTGAAGAGCATTTTGTCAAAAGAGAAGAAACCGGTTGACACCAAAATCCGTTGCACTTATGATTTGACACCTCTTTGTCCCACTTCTGAGGACGAGGTTGTGCTTCTTTGCGGATCTTCTTCACACTCGGCTGAGCCGGAGTGCTATTTTCCCCTGAAGGAAAAGGTGTTCGATCCCGGTATTGAAGTCTTTAAGCCATCTTAGTATCCACCTGATGAAATAAAAGGAAAAATCTTTGGAAATTTCGAAGCCATGCTTGCACCACTTCATCATTGCTCCTACTGTGCTCCACCACTGCTTAAGGGAACCCTGCCACTTCTCTTTTGGCTTTCCTTGTTCGCCTTAAGCTCTTGCTTATTGATGGATGAAAACTATGTCTTTGATCCTGGTAGATTTGTTTCCTGCTACTTCCGTTAATGATCAAGGTCGAGTCAGGCTCACGACTCGGTTAACAAAAACCAAGCGCTTCTTGGGAGGCAACCCATGCATCTATCTTTCCGCTTTCTTTATCATAAGTGTAGGGGGGACCCCTTTGGATTGCTATTTCCTCTCCTCACTTCTTAATCCGGGATTCGAGCTTCAATGATCCACTCTTAATGATTCTTGACGACCCGTGATTCCGTGTTCTACTTCTTCCCGGTTCTATCCTAAACTCTTTTCGATTCACTATTTTTATATTTTCTCAATATTAAAATAGGAATCTCTTTAGTGGTATTTTCCATAGCGAGATTTAAACAACGTGCACAATGTCCTAAGTGTAGGGGAATTTACTCCCACATGCTTAAACATTGAGGACAATGTTTATCTTAAGTGTAGGGGGGACCTCTATCGAAGTTAAGTGGTCTTTTCCTTGTATTTGTCCTCATTTTAACCGGAAAATCAATTTTTCGACATTTTTCAAAATTTTTGATCTATTTTGGCCTATTAGTTTTTCCCTTTTGTATAGTTATTTTCTTTCTTTGCTAGAATAAATGTTTAATAAGTGGTTTTAATTTTCAAACGTTGTGAATCTTTTGTCTCAATCCGAGTTTACTCTAGCTAGTATCCTTAACGTGTTTAAGTCAAGTTTTGCTAGGCTTTTGTATAGGGAGCTATAAAACGCGAAAGTCTTAACTCTCACGGGTTAAGAACAAGAACTTTTCGCAAGTTCCTATAATTGATCCTAGAGAGTCGTTTATCAAGGGAACTTTAAGATGCGATTTCTAAACTTGAAAGAGTCTAAGAATTTGCAAGATCCTATAGGCGACTCGAAAACCCAAAACTTTGATTTAATAGGCTAAGTATCCACGAGTCTCATTACTTGAGATTTTAAATTGTGGAGAACGAGAGATGATAGAGCCAATTATAAGTTCGGTATTCTTTCGTGAATTTATGTGAGTTAATTATAAGCCTATTCTCCCATCGCTTGCTAATAATTTATTTGCTAATAAATAAGGTTGTACGATTTGAAAAGTTACTTAGCTTCTAGCCCCAGATCGTTTAAAAGTTGCTCGATAATGACGAGAGTTCATAGCCAAGGCATAACTTATGAAGCGGGGCGCGAAGATTGGCGAGTCCGAAAAGGCCCTAACAAGGCATGAGGGCTATGTTTCGTTGCTAAAGATCCAAAAGTGATGTGAAGAATCATTTATCGAAAATCAATATGAAGGATCGAGACACACGACGAAAAGCAAAAACTCCCCAAAAGTCATGGAGAAGTGTATCCGAAAAGACTCTAACAAGGTATGAGGATAAATAGATCCAAGTCAATAAAGGAGGCGGATCGTTGTATATCAAAATCCAAAATAAAGATTGGAGAAAAATGAAGAAGTCGTGGTCCATATATGAAGAATCTCTCAAAAATTCCAAGTGAAGAAATTCCAATTATGAAGAGAAGACCATTATTTCATGAACGTCTCTCAAGATTTGAAGTATGAAGTCGCTGCCAAATATCGGCCCGAGAAAGGTCTCAAATCGCGAACCAAGTTATGCCAAGATATGAACTTTCTGATATCCCGAGAAGCAGTTTTAAAAGATTTGGTCCTTTAGCTAACTATTGATTAAATCGTGCACTTTATTTTCAGACTAAATAATTATCTAAATAAGTCAAACAATGCATCTTCGTGATCATTCAAGACAACAATAAAATATAAGAGATACCCCTAGGAATAAGGGAGTCTAAGTGAGTAATTGGCCCACATGAGTTCGTGTTAGTTTACTAACTTATAATAACAATGATCTCGTTTTTAAGCTTGGTTTGGAGAAAGCGAAAAGTTGAGGATGATGATTATTCATGACATTTTCAAAACCCAAGGTATGCTTTTAATTTCGTTGCTTTGCATTTTTATAATTTTCTATCTCTTTAATAAAGGCCAATGTGGATTGATTATTATGAAAAGTGTAAACATGCTTTGTAACTAATGCATTGCATGAGGACATTGCAATGGTCAAGTGTAGGGGATTTGATAGGTGTGTAAGCACCCATCTTTTCTACCACTTAATTACAATAATAACCGGACCAAAACGTGTATTTTATGTCTTTTATGTCGGAATTATGCGTGGTTTGTGTTTTTGTTGTATTTTAGGATGAAATTATGAAAAGTGGAGAAAACACGAGAATTCACGGGCATTTACGGCTTTTATTGAAGAAAAAGATGAAAGACGGAGTCGAGAAGTCAAGAGTGGAAAAAGAACGGAAGTCCAAGACCAATTCTGAAGATTTATCGAAGAAAAAGTCAAAAGACGGAAGTTTATCAAAAGCCGAGAAACTCAAGTCTATATTATTGAAGAAATTAAAGACGAGTTCAAAAGATATCCCGAGCCTCAAGTCCTTAAAGTCCAAACTTAAAAGAAAGATGAGAAGAAAAGGACTAATGACGCAATTAATGAAGATTAGATGAAGGAAGGACTTAATCCCGCAATTAACAAGAAATGAAGGAGGGGAGGAAGCTTCCTAATCCTCCCCTATAAATAGATTAGGATTGTTATCATTTGTTTTGTTGGCTAATAGTGACAATTAGTCCTTCCACCTTTTAATTACCTTGCACTTTTAATTACCTTGTCAATTTAAATACTTGTCCATTTTAATTACCTTGTCTTGCACCTTAATTACCATTTAATTCAAGTAAGTTTTTCTTTTTAATTCTTGTCAAGTTTTATCTTTATCTTGTTAATCTCATTCTACCTTTCTTAATCTTTGTGTTGATTTGTTTTTGTTCATGATCTTTATTTTTGTTGATTTATTTAAGTGGGTTTTGATTGATTTGATTAAGTTTTGTTAGTTTTATTGTTTTAGATTGATTGTTGATGCTTTATATTTGTTTATTTATTTGTTTGGTTTAATCTTTTTGTTGATTTGGTTAAGTTTTTAATTAATTCGTACCTTTTTAATCCTCCTTGTTCTTCGTTTTATGATTACTGATTTTTCCCAGGAACGAGCCCAGAAATATTCCGAATAGGGGTTTTAAGATTGCTTATTCGGAAGATTTTAGTGTTCCGCATAGAGGTTTTGAGAGATTGCTTATTCGGAACTTTATTCCGAATAGGGGTTTTGAGAATTGCTATTCGGAACATTTATTCCGCATAGGGGTTTTTAAGAATTGCTATTCGGAACATTCTAGATATTCCGAATAGGGTATATATTCCGAATAGGAGAACATTCCGAATAGTGACAGTATTCCGAATAGGACCCAACATTCCGAATAGAACTTTAATCCGAATAGGAAATCTTTCCGCATAGACCAAATGTTCCGAGTAGGACTTTATTCCGAATAGTGACAGTATTCCGAATAGAAGATTCTTCCGCATTGAGGTTTATTCCGAACAGGGCTAATCTTTCAGAGTAGACAATTATTCCGAATAGGAGAACATTCCGAATAGGGACAGATATTCCGAATTGCCTTTTATTCCGAATAGGAGTTTATTTCGGATAGGGAAATCTTAGTTTTTAGTTTTCTGCCTTGTCATTTTAAGCTTTATTTTTCCCGCCTTTTTCTTAATTGCACTTTAAGTTTATTTTCCTTGATTTAAGTTTTAGTTTTAGTTGCGTTTTAAGCTTGCCTTAGTTAGATTTAAGTTTGCGTTATTTACTTTATTGCCCTTTAGTTTTAGTCGCACTTTTAAATACTTGCATTTTATTTTAATTAGACTTAGATTTACTTTAATCGCACCTTTAATTAAATTGTTCTGCACCTTTTATTTTCAAAACTACAACGACACATCTTTGTTTCACCAAAGTTCAACTGAGTCACACATAAAACATAAAGTTTTTCAATTCGAAGAGAACCACACAACGAACTTTAATTAATTTTTATACGGGCAAAAGCTTAGTTATCAGAGCCAACATGTTGGAGCATAGTTTGGCTGGGCCGGTTCGACGACTCTCTTGAGCCGTTCGTCGCCTTCCCGGGCACTGAGTAATGCTGCAAACAATAAAGAACCAGTTAGACGTGGACCCGAGGCCGGAGCCCCGGGGTCCACCTCCGACGGTCAAGTTAGTATCGGGATGATATATTGTATAAGAGGTGTAAGTATGAAGGATAACCTGTCGTAGAATGAGACCCCTAGCCTTGTTTATATAGTGCTAGGATTTCTTGAAGGATAAGTTTAGGTGTGTGTGGGCCGCGGGCCTGTTGGGTCGGGCCGAATACTGACTATACGTCGACACTAACCTAACTGATAATTAGCAACGATGCGCGAGACAGACTGAAACGTAGTACGTGAAAATTTTTAAACGTGATACGTGAAACATTTTGAACGTGATACGTGGAGACATGGTGAGTGTAGTATACGCAAACATATCGTGATCAATGATACGTGTAACATATCGTGAACGTGATATGATGAACGTGGAACGAACATGACACGTGAAACATATCGCGAACATGGAATATAACTGCGGTAACGCCAAACGCTATAAGATGAGACGTGGAATGTGACGTGAAACGTCTGTCTGATCATAGAGAGTTATACCATACTTGAGTCTGGTCTCTCAAGTTCTTGCAAAACTTCCCAGAACGAAAATGAACGTAAAATCATAAGCCAGGATACGATCATGAACGTGAATAGTATCATGAACGTGAGCGTGAAAGCAAGTCGTGAAATTAGAACAAGAACGTGAACGTAAATAAGGAGCACAAATGCGAACCTTTGTCTGGCCCGATAGCTGACGGATTACCAAGTGATCGGATGAGCCTTGGCTGGAACATGTCCGATCAACCTGCTGGGTCTGAAATCCTTGCAGATGTAAGGATTCTACAGACTTGATCAAACTTTTGACAATTACCCAGATATCATCATGCTTCTTCTGAGTTTGTGCTACTCTGGTAACCAAAATCCATGGAGATCGTGCCCTATTTCTTTTCACATTTTCTGATGATGGAAAAACATCCTAGTCCGTTGGTGTTCTATCTTAGCCTGTTGGTATGTCTGGTACTAAGATATGAACGTAACTGTATCTTGCTTCGTAGCAACTTGATACATAGAAATTTGTGGAACTATGAGTCTCCGAAATTAGACTTCTCTTAGCGTAGGATTTTCTGGAACACCTAATGTAGTGTAGGGTTCTCACCTTTGCGCATAAGCTGAGTCATGGTAAGATTAACCGTGCAAATCCATGGGATTCAGCGTGTCACTGTAATCAACCAGAATCTATATTGAAAAATTTCAGGGTGAAATTTCTCCTGTCGTTGAATTTGCAACATCGTGCAAATATGGTCTTCACGTTGTTCTCTAGACTTTAGAGAAGGTTAGGTTGTCATAGATGAAAACACTGATGAATTTGTTTATGAGTTCACGGAAACTCAATTTATTAAGTCCATAATGCTGCTGGAGCATTTATGAGACTAATACAAAATCATGAATCTAGCATGACCAAGACGTGTACGAATAGCAGTTGTCACACACGTGAATTTTGAATCTATTTAATTTATGTGAAACGAGATAGTTCGGGTTAGACTTGTATGTCTATTGATGTTCCCGATTGTTTACGCGTATTTTGTGTACGAAATTGAACTTTTATGAATAACGCTTCTATAAATTTCTACTTGCATAACTTATTGTTTCATTACGTGCTAAGGATTTTCATGTTAGAGTCAACATTATATTAAGGCAATGTAATTGTAATTTAAGACTTTCACTACACAACGAACATCTAAACATTTCATATACATTCCCTTTAGAATATTTATTCTACAAAAGTCATCACTACTAAACTCAACACTACACAACAAATAAAAACTCTTCCAAGTTCTTACACATTACAAAAACAAACCGGTCCCCCCCCCCTTTTTGTTTCATGAATACACGTTTCATGCCTTGCTCCCAATTTACAATATGAATTTGACAAGTACTTTCACCCACTAATAAATGAATGTACCATCATGTTCCCTTCCCCTCATACAAACCCTCGAACACATCTTCCTCCCCATGGTTTCCCATGAATTTCTCCTTAAACCTTAATACTACCACCACCTTTCTATGGATAGTCAACCCAAAGTACCTTATCCTTCCACTTCTTTCTGCCCTAGATGCATCAAAAGAGGATTTCCTTCTTCCCTATGCAAAAATACAACTTCCCATACTAGTTATTTGGTTAGCCCTAGTTGAAATCAAACCACAAGACCTAACTAAAATCTAACTAGTTCACTTAAACCTAAACCCACACTCTCTTGCCTATAAATACCAACCTCATTCCTTCATAAACTCACACACTCAAAGATAAAAATCAACAAGAAAAACATTGAGCCTCTTAGTGATTAGGTCACAACAACAATAAGTATACAAGGTTTCGGGTTGATTTAAGCAAGCAAGATTGTTCGAGTTAAAGCCCTCTAGTTCTTGATCTCGTCTTCATCAAATAACTTAGGACCTTTTGTAAGTAACCATAACCCTTGTTCATTTCATATTGGTTGATGTTATACTTGCTAAAAACATTTTGTAAACTAAAGATCATACAAGCTAGTCACGGGTTCGGGTTGATGGGTGTTTTTATAAATGAACCAAGACTCTTTTTTCTTTCATGATATCAAAAGACCATGACTTGGGAGTTCACTTGATATACCCAAATGAAACGACCCAAGTATAACACCACTAGTTTCACGACTAAGGTTTGATATGAAAATAAAATGAGCACCAAGACTATCTAAAAGAAAAACCATTAACAACCAACTAGACAAACGAATATTTGGAGAAAAACGAACGTGAGACTAAAGTGTGATTTTATGTATGATGTTGTATGGTTTGATGTTAAGAAACAAGTATGATTTTATGACAAACTAGCATAAACTTATGTATGACCTTGTATAAGACTATGCTAGCTTGAATGGTATGTCTGCTTAGTAAGGTGACGAAGAAAAAGGAACTCAGGATATATGGATTAAATGACCTACTACATACATCTATTTTGACATATGATTTTATGTGAATACTTTCAACGTTAAGGAGTGCATGTTGTGAACCACAACAACAAAACTAGAAAATAAAATATGTAGGTGTGATGCATATATTCATAGGTGCATGACTTGTATGCGTGTATGTAATTATGTGGGGTGGGTGATGAATGTGTGCACAAGGGTACTGCGTACAAACAGTAATGTGAGGACCAATGTTGGAAATACGTTTTACGTATTTATGAAGGATCGGTCGCTCCAACGATAATTATGTAATGGGCTCGTGGTCCACTTAGTAATGTATAGTCCATATAGCCCACATGTAGGGTGGGCTATATATACACCCCTCCTAGCATGTTAGGAGGGGTGGTGGTTCATTCATTTCATAACATTTCATTAATCTAATTAGTCTTTCTCTCTCTACTTTTCTTCCCTCTCCTTTCTCTCTCTATACTTCATCTTCCTCCTTCCCCATTTCCACCATCAAATCCTTAGATCAATCCATCATTTACCAAATCCTTAGATCTCGTAGACCTTCAATTGGTATCAAGAGCCATGGTTAAATCTTAGGATTTACATTTTTTATCTTTTGATTTGGTGGTAAAAATCCTTTCTTTTCTAATTTTTTATCAATCTTTTCATCCTTCGATCAACTTTTTATCAATTTTTATAAATTTTATCAATTTTTATTTTTTATTATCAGTTTTATTTTTTTTCGTGTGTTTTTTACAATCAGTTTTTTATTATCAGTTTTTTATTATCAGTTTTATCAATTTTTAAATCATCTAGTTTTATTAAAAAAAAATTTTAAAAATAATCAAGTTTTTTTTAATCATTTTTTTTATCAGTCATTTTTTTTAATCAGTAAATTTTTTATTTTTTTTAATCAGTTTTTCTTCCTTCTTTTTCATATCAGTCCAACTGTCCAAAACTGTTCAATCTGTCCAATCTGTCCAAACATTCCCAAAGTTATCAGGTTTCCGCATAGGTTTCCGCATAGGTTTCCGCGTAGGCTATTTTTTCCGCGTAGGCTATTTTTTTCCGCATAGACAGTTTTCCGCATAGACACAGTTTTCCGAATAGGGACTTTCCGAATAAGACTTTCCGAATAGACATTTTTTTCCGAATAGACTTTTTCCGAATAGACACTTTTCGAATAGAAGTCTATTCGGAATAGACTGTGACAAAATATAACAGACTCTCAAAATCAAAACTTTCATCAACTCTCGACTCTTTTTTTCCTCACCCATCTCACACAAACCCCTCACTCTCTCCCTCGAACCGACTCAAACAAAAACACAATCTCGACTCGATTCTCGACTGACCTCAAACAGATTACACCAAACCAACATCAACATTAACCAAAACTGACCCTCGAAATCTCTGACCCTCGCAAAACCCTCTCGTCTCTCATCTCTCGAACACACATAAACTAAAAACCCACATGACTTTTACACTCGATCTCAGTTTTTCCACAAAACCTTCATCGATCTAAGATATCACACTCAACAAACTGACATCGACAACCACACAACAAACCGCCCCTCACAATCAAACAGATCCCACTCTCGACAGAACAACCTCTCGACAAAACAGACCCAAACACAAACAAACACCTTCTCACCTCATCACTCCCTCACCCTCGACTCGACTCACACACACAAACCCACCCTCGTTTCGAAATCACAAAACCCTCGTCACAACTCTTGACCAAAACAGTTAAAAACCAAAACAAACTCTTAGACACACTCAAACTGACACACACAGAAGGACACTACAGAAGAGAGAGACTACAATTAAAACAAGTTAAAGAAAACCTACCCGAGACTCATGTATGAATCTTGAAGATTTATATTTTTGGATTCGTTGTCTTCCTTTTTAATACGCTTAATCAGGTATTTGTGGTGGTGTAATTATCAACAACAACATCTCGATTTGTGGTGGTGGATGTGTTACGGACTGATCTTTTAGTTGAGATTGGTAGCCTTCATATAAGGATTTTGGGGGGGCCGGAGTTTACAAGGAAGTATTGATTTCGTTTTAAGGAGAGAGAGTAAATAAGGGGGCGGAGGAAACTAGAGACAAGAGAGAGACGGAGAAATCTGTGTGCAATGATAAAATGAGAGTTTTTAGGTTTTAATAGTCTAGTCAAACTAATTCCTATTGGACCGTATTTTGATGATATTAGGACACGTGTTTTCTTTCTTTCGTTTCTTTCAAAATTTTATCTGATTAAGTAATTTTGTCTAATTTTAAAAATTCCAAAAATATATCCGATCAGTTTTTCTAGTTTTATCTTTTTATTATTATTATTTTTTATTTTTATTTCTTTTCCTTTCTTTTTATTTTTATTTTCAAAATTTTATTTTTGGATATTAACTTTTATTTTTATATTCTTATTCAAATTTATTTTTTTTTTAAAAATTTATTTTTTTTTTACTTTTTATTTTAGAAAAATGTTGTGATATTCCGTTATAGTCGGGACAAAGTGACGTGATATAGTGACAAGAATTATTTAGCCGACGGATTGTTAAGGCGGTTATTTTGAAAGTCAAAGTGGTAAAATAATTGCCGGGTTAAAAGTTATTGTGGCCGGTTGTAAAGTCAAAAGTGACGAGTCAACGTGACGGGATTTATTTTTTAGCGACTACGGATTTTTTTTAATCGGGTTTAATTCATAATTGTTTGAGCTGACAACATCTTTTGAGCCGAATCACATTGTAAAATCCTGAAAACTACAACATCCACATCATTTTTCCTCGATTTTCAATGGACTCGACACTTAAAGAGGGAGACTTGCATCGAATGCACGACAAAGCTAGAGAAAGTGGTATAAATTCATTTCAAATGCTTCAATATCATCTAGTTACTCTTTCGCGGCTTCAAGGAGGGAGCGAATTTGTGACAATCTTTGGTCAAGATCGTCATATATTCATAGAATCAATGTTCACCATCTTGACCCAACTCGCAGAGCAACTCAACAATGAAAATGTTAATCACTCTGCATCGGCACTTGCTTATAAGGCTCTTGTGACACAACTCACGCCTTTCCTCCAATTCAATATCATCAAGTCTGAAAGTTCGATCCTTTGCCAATCATTTCTTCGAGATACACATACCGAGCTTCGAGTTTTTCGTGATACAATATTGAAACTCATGACCTCGGTCTCGTCTTCGATTTATGAAAGATCTCGACTTCAGCAAGGGTATGATAATGGAGTGCAAGACTTATCGATGCAAGAGTAAATTGGTCATACGATTGACAAATTGGAGCCTAACGATGGCAAGAGCACGGAATCAGGAGGACAACATGATACCAGTGGTACGTCAGGGAATGTTCACGAGATCTCTCTTGATGACACCTTACCCGTTTATGACGAAGCGCCTGCAAACATGGTACAATGTAATGTTGTTTATGATGTATATGCTGATGACATGCCGCATATTGAGCATTCTGAACCTAATTATGACAAACATGGGATGGAAAAGAGTGATAGAAATACCACTTCTTATTCATCCGATGTGAGTCATAATAGGGGAGAAAGTGTTCAAAATGCTATAGTACATCATGATAAATGCTTTACAACTGCCTCGTTAACTGATTCTGATTCCAAAATTAAAGAGCTCGAAACGATCGTAGCTCGGCAATCAAAAGATTTTGAGGATGCCAAACTTGAATTTTCTAAGAAAACGGACAAATTTGAAACGTACTTTGAAAAACTTGAAAAGGCAAACGTTGTTCTTGAAAGAAAATTGGATCAAACTGTTCTAGATTCTAAAGCTGAAAAGGATAATCTTTTGAAACAAATTCAGTTACTAGAGTCTAAATTGGCATCCCAAGATAGAGTGCTTAAAGAGAATGAGACTTTAAAGGCTCAAGTACAGGAAAAGGTCTTTGCTATAGCTGCGTTGAAAAACGAATTGAGGAAAACTAAAGGAACTAGTGTGGATACTAAGCTTGAAAAACCATCAATCTTGGGGAAACCGCCTACAAATCAGCTCGTTAGACAACCGACTGCATTTAGATCCGAGCGACCACAATCCTCGAGACCGCGGTTTGCCTCCCAAGTTGATTTGGTTCATTTTCCTAGACCAGTCACTCCAGCAACTAGGCCTAATGTGACTAAATCAGTTTTAGCAAGACCTAATCACATGATTGCCTCTAATTTCCCTAAGAATAGTTCAATGAACACGTCTAGAACTAGTTCAAATGATGTGCGCCATAAATCTGGTCAAAGGGAAGCTATTCAAAAGACACATGTAAGAGATAGCACTGTCCAACCTAGTCAGATGCCTTCTAGATTACCCAACACTGCTAACCGTAGCATGCCATCTTCTAGGAGCATCGATCAATCATCTAGGAATTATTCAGACATTAAATATGCTACTTGTAAAACATGTAGAAAATGTGTCTTTACGGCAAATCATGATGCTTGTGTCAAGAAATTACTTGATGAGGTGAACTCCCGTGCTAGAATTAAGTCCCAGTGGATAGCTAAAATCAAACCCTTTGGTAAAGTTTGGCGCCCCACTGGTAGAACTTTCACTCTTGTAGGAAACGAGTGCCCTTTAACTAGGATAATCTCCGATTCTACTAAGTCTACTAGGGAGGAAACTGATAAAGATGATACTTCACTTACGCCTAAACTTAAGGTTTTCTATAAAAGGAAACGTTTGCCAGCCAAGACTAGTGAATCATCTACTCAGGTCGCCTCTGACACAAGTAAAGCCAACTGTGAACCCCCATGTGCTTCTATAATTGATATCGCTAACCCACGTCAAAGCATGCAAATTCCTAATGAGATTGCAGGTACCAAAGTTGATGTTCCAAAAGAACGAAGCGGTCCAATCGTTGTGTACCGTTCAACTAAGGACACTCTTAGAGTTTGGTTGCTGAAGAAGCAGATATCAGAGAAACAAATGTCTCAGGGGATTCATGGTTAAGCTGCACAAGGACTTACAGTCACATAACAGACTGTAACTCGATCTCCAAAGACAGGAAAGTTCATCCCGATGATGACTTATCTTAAAAAACGAGAAATTCATTTTTCTCGGGCATGAGCTTATATCAAAAACATTCCAAGTTTTTAAGCTCATGCATTAGGACTTATAGTCACATCACAGACTATAACTCGATCTTCAAAGAAAGGAAAGTTTATCGCCGATGATAAACTTATCCTAAAAATGAGAAATTCATTTTTCTCGGGCATGAGCTTATATCAAAAACATTCCAAGTTTTTAAGCTCATGCATTATGGCTCATCGTTAAATGTCAGACGATGACCCGTTCTTCACAGGCAGGAAAGTTTATCGCCAATGGTAAACTTATCCTCATTAACGAGAAATTAAATTTTCTCGGACACGAGCTTACGTTAAAACCATTCAAAGGTTTTAAGCTCGTGTACATGACTTACAGTTAAATGTCAGACTGTAACTCGAACTTAGAATAAAGGAAAGCTTATCGTTTATGATAACTTATCCTCTTAACGAGAAATTCACCTTTCTCGGTCATGAGCTTGTCTTAAAACATTCGAAGTTTTAAGCTCAGAAAGGAAAGTGTATCTGTTAAATAAGAGAACTTTTCTTCATAACGAGAAATTAACCTTTCTCGGTCATGAGCTTTCCGTTAAAACAGTCAAAGTTTTCAAGCTCATGAAAACGACTTCTAAGTACATGTCAGCTTAGGACTCGTTCTTCAGATAAAAGGAAAGTTTATCGCCGATGATAAACTTATCCTTAACAACGGGAAGTTTCCAACTTCTCGGACTTGAGCTCGTTTTATAAGATATTCAACATCTTAAGCTCAAGTAATTGGTTTTCAAAACTTTGAACACAATTTTTCGAGAATTTCTCAAAAGGTTTTTCTAAATCTTTCAAAATTGTGTGTTCAAAAATGTTTTGATAAAAAGAGCATGTCTTCTGGAATCGATAATATTTACGAACCTAGAAATGTCATTCAATAATGACACGGGGTTGTAAATAAAGTTCGAGCAGAAGTTCAAACTTTTAAAACATGCTCAAAATGGTTTGCTATTATTTCAGATAGCAACCCGCTTTTCATAATCAAGTCAAGCATTTCACCGGAAAGCTTTGACTCAACAACGGGAATTAATTTTCTCGGGGACGTGACGAGGTGACCAACATTCGTGAACAAGAACCATGTGCTTCTTTCATATGATGTTCTCCATCATTCAGGTCCAACCTCGTAAATTGCTAATATTGTGAATTCATTATCATATATTGATCTTTGCACGTGTTAAATACCTTACACTTGTGTTTAAAAGGTATTTAATTTACGTTTCAAGTACACCCTCATTAATTTGAGGGGGAGCTTGTGTAATTCATGAAGATAATTGGATTTACATTTTTCTTCCCAAATTTTCTTAAAATGCTATTAAATCAATTGATATTAAAAACATCGATTGGGTTAATATTTTTAATATGGGGGAGAAAATGTGATTTAATATGGGATATGATCAATCATAAATGGTTTGACTTAACGTCTTAGCTCATCCCGACATGTGCGAAATGTTTTCGAATATCGTAGCATATGTTAAGGGGGAGCAAAATGGATTTGCACTTCAAAATGGATTTCATGGTGACATACACTTACCCAAAACATCTCTATTCACGACGGTGAAGGTTGTGGTGACATAAGGATGGTAGGATAGGTTAAAGTCCAATGATTTCTCTAGAACCGGAGGAATCATCCCAAGGACATTCCATAGCTAGAAATAGTAGTCCTTAGGAAAGATGGAGAAAGATTGTGAACGTAGCTGAATGCCGACCAAGTACTTAAGTTAGCACTGGAACAATCACAACAAGGTGCTAGTTATGACGTATTGGTAAGCATTGAAGGGGTTGAAGAATGAAAAAGAATTGTAAAGATAAAGGGTGTAAAGAAAGAAGCCCTCCTTACAACCTTAGGCAGAAACCGGGTCAATTCATATGCTATTGAGATCATTTATGATTCTCGATATTGAAGATAGACATCATGGACCCAGTGATGCAAGGCACAACCCATCCCATCTAACTCAGATATCTCTCAAAAGATATTTGTTTTAATCACACGGAGACAACACATTATCTATTGATTTATTCACTCCGAATAAATTGGTATTGAAAAGGTGGCACTCCTCTCCAGCCTCCGATCACTAAAATCCAAAATGCACGATCGAGTCTAGAGCCATTTGAGATCATCAAATATCTCATTAGGACACACTTTCATATTTACTTGCTTCTTCACACACTGTGAAAAGTAAGAAAGATCTTAAGAGTCCTACGCAAAATCTTCATGATCTTGCCTGAACATCTGAGTAATACGAAAGTATTTACAATGAAGATGGAAATCCTTCTTGAGCGAATATCAAAAAGCTCATGGTAGGTGACTTGTGCGATTCTTTATGAATCAAACTTGTGATAACTGGAAAGCAACAGTGGTTTAATTCTTAAATGAATTTAAACACGTTCCAGGCCTCTACGCATTATCATATGATCTTGCCAGAACACTCAGAGTGACTCTTTATTGATCACAGTGACGAGTGGAAATCCTTCTAGTGTTAACATCAAACAGCACTTGGTAGGTAACTTACAAGATTCTTTATGAATCAAGCTAGTGACAACTGGAAAGCAACGATGGTGCGGTTCTTAATTGAACTTCACTTGTTCCAGGAACATGAATTGACGGCTTCAAATCATGCGGATAATATTATCCAAATGATTCACTCTTTAAGTTCGCAGTCAGCTTTGGACGGTCGAGTAAAGAGAACGGGTTTACCCGCGAAATCTTGTCAAGGAGGTTCTTGATTGAAACTACCTGCCACAAGTACGATATTTAATATCGTTCAACGGTCTTCACTGACCGGAGGTAAAATGCTACCGAATTAGAATGAAATGTTCAAGGCCATTTCATCCGTGTATATGGTTTGTTGCTAACTGTCTTATGCAGCGTAACAAGAAGGTGGCATTACGGTGTATAATCCAGAAGAAGTCGTTACCACATGCTTATACTACATACACTTAGTACTTCAACAAATTCAAGAAAGCCTGAAGGTCAAGTCTTCCGCTGTATCAAACTCTGAAGCTTTCAAGAATTTAAAGGTATAAGTATGTGGAACATGAAGTCACGAAGAGGCAAATTTCACAAGTGATGAATGCACAAGGTCAAGGCAAGGAAACATGCTCAAGACTAAAGTCAAAGATCATATCAAGCATATTCACAAGAACAAGATCGAAGACTCAAGCATAGATGCTAGGTTTAAGATTTTGTAAAATGGTGTGACCTCCCTTACGGGGAGATGTTGGAAATATGTTTTCCCAAAGGAAGTCTCGGTCACATCATTATTAGCATAGATCACGAGCCATAGAATATTTAGAACTTTGTAACTTGGAGCGACCTCCCTTAGGGGGAGATTGTTGGAAATACGTTTTACGTATTTATGAAGGATCGGTCGCTCCAACGATAATTATGTAATGGGCTCGTGGTCCACTTAGTAATGTATAGTCCATATATCCCACATGTAGGGTGGGCTATATATACACCCCTCCTAGCATGTTAGGAGGGGTGGTGGTTCATTCATTTCATAACATTTCATTAATCTAATTAGTCTTTCTCTCTCTACTTTTCTTCCCTCTCCTTTCTCTCTCTATACTTCATCTTCCTCCTTCCCCATTTCCACCATCAAATCCTTAGATCAATCCATCATTTACCAAATCCTTAGATCTCGTAGACCTTCAACCAACTGTGTACAAACTGCCATGTAAATAGGACAACATGTATGTAGCAGCAGGCGTGAAGCCTCATGGCTGTGTTGCGTGTATATGGTGTGTTTCGTGCATGCTTGTACAAGAATGTTCATAAGTAAATGTACAAAAACAAGTGAACAAGAAACATAAAAACGTGATAGTGTGAGGTGTTCATATTTGAAGTGGTTCGTAGCGATACCCGAGAAATAGTAGCAATATGAACCCCTTTTCATAAATATAGATGACATATGTGTGGGTTTTGTGAAGATACTAATTGCAAGACACTATAAACCAACAATCGAGAGAATGTAAATGTGTAGCGTTGTGAGTAAAGAACAAAAATAGTAATTATATCTTGCAAATGGGTCTTGAAACTTGTTTGAGCTGTGTGAATGAGACATCAATGGTGTAACTTAGGGACTAAGATAATCTATTAGTACAAGATAGAAGGGGTATGCAAGTATGTGTGAGAACACCACTGTTAATGAAGCATGTATAAACGAATACAACCCTCTCAACTTTTTTATAAAAATCGGTTGTTGTGTGTGTTTACATGGATGAACAACAAAAAGAGTAAATAGTAACAAAACAAGAGTATGTGATGCGTATCTATCTACTAACCAGAAACTTAAAACTAGAGAATGAAAGTGATGTATGTTGTTATGACAATGAAGGTGATAGCCCATTTCTTTTGCTGTCATGTATAGTTTCATAGGTAGGGTAATGCTAGAACTAGCCTCACTGTGACAAAATAGGGAATACTATATATACATATTTGTTGCCATGATAAATAAAGTAGTAGTAGCCAAAAGTATTATATATGCATATTTTGCTGTCATATAATGTATGAAGGTGTACTTGAATAAAGGAAAATGACTATGCCATGTATGTATGCATGTATGATGAAAACAAAAGAAAACAAGAATCACATCTTTTCCTTTTGATGATTTCGTGTAGACAAGAAAACAAGGAAAGTCAAAACATTTAAAAAGTACCAAGTGGGAATGTTAACACAAATACTATTATTTCTTTTTATTTCCAAAATTTGCTAGGAGAGTACACATAACCAATTAAATTTCGACCCTTAGACCCTAATTTACGCCTAGTTTTAATCGACCAAATTACCTTCGCCCAAAGATATAAAAATAGCTTTTTAAAGGTGACACGGCCTAGTTTCCAAAACAGTTTTCCGTTTGTCTTGAAGTTAAGTAACGAACTCGCAATAAATTTCCAAAGATGGCCGATTGACACTTATAAATAATTGAGCCTTACTTGTTTTTGGTTGCGAGTGCACCACTTTGTCTAATTGTGTGATATACTTAGAGACATCAATAAAATGCGATATTTATTAAATATCGAAGAGCTCACAGTCTAGTTTTTATAACAAGAACCCGATTATTTTTCGGACTAATAAATAACGAGTTATTAAATCCTAAAGTCGACCCCGTGACTAAAATTATTGAACATGAAAAATGTATGAAAATATTTTTTAAACTAAGAGCAAGTATAAAATATCAACCAAGTGCGTTGTACATTATTATTTATTGTATTTAGCCTAAGTACGGATATTTTACTTAGGTTACGAGTAGACCGTTTGAGCATCGTTTTGCGTGCCTTTATATTCCGTGCTATCTTTATTGATCATATTCATTACTTCATCGAGGTGAGTTTCATAGCCCCACTTTTTACTTGTTTTGTATACTTTTGGGGTGAGAACATTGCTTGTTTTAAACGGATGAACATAAGTGCTAAAACTTGATACGTTTGCCTACATGATATCTAAGTAGCGATATCCCTAGATGCTTTAGCCTACTATCGTGAACCGTTAATTACTTTGTGTAAGCGCGAATGTTAATGGATAAATCTATCGGGACTAACCTCCCTATCTAATTTGGTTGTGTGGCCAAAGTTAGATACACATACATTTGAGGATTTACAAATGCTTCGGGATAGGCATTTGCTCGGGCTCTTATTATATCTTGTTGGTTGAGGTTAACGCTTCGTTGTCACGAGCTTAGGCGTAGGAATACAAACGTATACTATTTTGATTATAGCCATGTTTTGGTTATATGCCGGTTGCCTGATCAAAATCTTATGGTTCATCACATTAATTTTGTAACTAAACCTATGAACTCACCAACCTTTGTGTTGACGCTTTAGCAATGTTTTTCTCAGCTATCAAGACGGAGGAGTGACGTGGTTATGCATGGGAGATTTTTAAATGAAAATGGTCGTGACTAGTGTATGGATATTTTGATCAGTGTTAAAGTCTTTTGAAACGATGTTTTATTATGATCTTGTGTAACTCGCTTCCGAACAAGTTTATGCTTTTAATTAAAAGAAAACGGCTTTTAAATAGTCGTTCTTTGTATCTATGTCTTGTGATAGTCATGACCGTCGCACCCCATTATGTTGTATTAGTATGATAAATTGGTGGTGTGACAGACTGGTATCAGAGCCGTAGTTATAGAGAACTAGGTTATTTTATAAAACGATTTTTATAAACGTGAGTCAAAAATTTAATTGTTGGAAGAATAATTCTTGTAACACCCCACTTGGATAAATGGACCGTTACGTGTATTTATGGCGTGTCATCAAAGCATAAGGTAAATGTCCTAGAACATTAACTGACCATAAAGGAAATACCGGAAATCAAACATCGGTAATCCAAACGTAAGCCCAAAACATGAAATATAAAATACCGAATGAAAGGACTAAACAATGTCCAAATAAGCAGAATAATATAAGAAATGCATAAAGTAAGAAGCCTGGGTAGCTTCCATCCAAATGCACACGCTCTTGGAATCCTAAAAGCATCCTGATGTACCTGCCGTTAGAACATGAAAGGAACTACGGCTGAGCATAACGCTCAGTGAACGGATATGAAGCATGATAAGGAATTACTGAAATGAAGTAGATGATAAATACTGAAGCTGTAAGACTGATATGTAACATGTGGTAGAACTCTGCATAAAATCTAAGCAGCCTGGTTCATATATACTGATACTGAAATATAACTATTAATTCTGAAAACGTGCGTTTACTGTATTTTATTTGCCAGAGCTTATATAGGTCACGTGCTGTAACAACCGTGCATGAATAACTGGAGGGGTGACCTCGTCATGCTGTAGAGGGGTGACCTCTAAATAACTGTGCTGGGTGGAGGGATCAGCTCCAATGTGAAGGATGTAGAGCACACCACATTCACCCTGATAACTTGTAACACATATAAGCCTAGGATGCATCCATACGCCCCACTAAAAAAAATACTGATAAAATGGCCAAGCTGAGCTGAGTCGGACGATGCAGGATATCACTCTCCTGCATGTGAGTCACGACACCGGTGCCTCTAGTGCCGTGGTTACGGTACCTCCGTAACTAGTACATAAACTGGTCGTGCTTGTATATAATGCTCAGGCAATTTATTTAGTTATTAACATGATTACTGATAAACTTAAACATATACTGGGGAAAACATTTGGCTGCAGACGGGGAATCCTAAACATGCATAGAAAAGGAAGTCCTTACTGAAAGGACGGAAAATCCGTACGACCAAGCGAAACGAAAGAAACAAATAATAGTAGAGAAAGAGGAATATCCGTACCTTAGCCAATCTTGACGATAAAAAAAAATCCAAATTTATTTCTTGTAAATGATCTACAATAATTTTTTTGAATGCATAGTTAATACATACTAATAGATGGCGCTCCAAACTTATTGATTAATTTTAAAGATAATAAACAAATATTGCCAAAGGTGAAACTTTAAAACACTATGAGGTTTAAATGTAATTAGATTTATAGTTCAAGGATTAAATATGTAACCTTAACATTGACATCATGAAGATGACGTGAACTTTGTTATCAAAAATTTCAAAGCAAAAAAGAAAGAATACATAGTATTCTTCTTCAACAATGCATCCACACATTTATTTCCTTGTTTCACATATTTGGTTCGACAACACTTCTATTACTAGCAAACATGTGTTCTAGATTTCTGTGTATTAGTACAGTTATGTATGTTAGGTTCATAGTTTACCTCTCAACAAAACAGGTTATCGATCGACAGGAAACAAGAATGTGGTGGCAAACTTGAACGTGAATACGAACACTGACGGACAACATATCATCATAATCATCGAACCCAAGAACCGACGTGTAACATGAACTCGAAACTTTTTCCTTGTATAGAACTACAGCCGGGAACTCGATAGAATCAAAACCCCGCTCGAACATAAACCGATGTCGATTTGATGGAAACTCGATGCCATGCGCAAGCTAGCGAACCAACCAGAACGGCGTTTCCAAACATAACATGATCGCCCTTAACCCGAGCAGATCCAAAACTCGAAACACGACTCTGCGGCGGTTATCATTGCACACGGACAATCTCTCGTCACTACTAAGAAGAAGACGATAACGCATCCAAACGACATGGCCATGAACACTTGATCATTATACGAGTTCATAACCAGATTAAAGTTCCAAACGTATAATATAAAACCAAAACTCTGAGGTGATCAAATGACAATTATGTTCGAACCTGAACAAATGCTATAAATTTGAGCGAGGCTGAAATGGAATACAGATCATGTCGTGTAATCTTTTGTTTGTTTAGGTTTTGTTTATCATTGTGAAGCGGTTTTAAGTGGTTGTTATTTGTCATCAATGTTATTGTGACTCCTTTGAGAATGTCAAAATGCGTTTTATTATGAGCAAGTGCATTGTATAACAATTTATGCGCCGAGATTTGAGGAAGAACATATAGCATGATATTTAATCCATTCAGTGACTCGTTTATTTTTCAAACTTTCTATCTTTCACATTTTCATTATTTGATGACAATAATTTCTGTATTAATGCTTAATTTATCAACTTATACGTATAAAATGTACGTTTATTTTCTTTGTGTGCCAACATGCATTCTTAATTTATATACTATATAAGTTTGTTTAGTTAGTTTTTCTTAATGGGCTGGGCTTTGGCTTTATCTGGTCCTGAGTAGGCTTGTAAGGCTTATGCCTACACAAACCCGTTTTATTTATTTCGTGTCATAACTTGTTTTCTCGTGTGTACGTATATTCATGGATTTGTTTATTTCGAGTTATATCTTGTCATGTCGTATTTAATATACGTGATTACTTGTCGTGTATTATTAACATATTAAAAGTTTAAATTCATGGTATTTTTAAGCGGGTTTTACAATTCTAGACTATAACTAACTCTCAAAAATCTCCAAGAACCACTTCACTCCATGTCTTCGATACAAGTAAGTTGTGACTTGAGATAGTTTATGATTTTTGCAATGCTAAGTTTGGAATTTGATTGCTACGTGTTATTAGCATTAGGTATTCCCTTCCCATGTTTGAGTGATACCCATAGGGACATGTAATAAAATGATTTTTTTAGTGGAAATAAAATGCCTAACATCCTTGTATGGATTGTTATGATACACAAATGGTCTGTACCATATTCATTTGAATGGTTTGTACCATCTTTAATTGAATGGTTTGTGCCGTATTTATTTGAATGGTTTGTGCCATATTTATTTGAATGGTTTGTGCCATATATATATATATATATATATATATATATATATATATATATATATATATATATATATATATATATATATATATATATATATATATATATATATATATATATATATATATATATATATATATATATATATATAGGGTGAGGTTATTTTCAGAACCAAATAAATGTACAGAACTGCGAGAACCACCTTTTTACTCTTAATATGCACATGTATAATCATCGGGTTAGTTCATTAGGTAGAAATACATGAATTTTTATTGTCGTAGGTCACTAGGAACATGTATCCTTGGACCATGCACATGTATTTGTTTTGTATGTATTATAACTATCTTTTCTTTGGATAATATGAAAACACATGTGCACTATTCATATCGCTCATCATACTCGGATCTATAACCATTAAAACAATTATTAAATGTTAATATAAACATAATAATGAAAATACATACGCATTATTAAGAATATAAAGGTGGTTCTCGCAGTTCTGTACATTTATTTGGTTCTGAAAATAACCTTACACTATATATATATATATATATATATATATATATATATATATATATATATATATATATATATATATATATATATATATATATATATATATATATATATATATATATATATATATATATATATATATATATATATATATATATATATATATATATATATATATATTCTTTAGAGATTAAACGTGTGCATACTTATGCTCAAGATATTTTAGAACGTCCACGAGACTATTATCGACTATCCAAACATTTATGTGTTTCATATCACTATACGCCAAATAAAAAAATATCGCCACGATTCCTAGAAAGAAAACTATATGAATATGTTTATTTACCATGTGTTTGGTAGTATGTTAATTTGTAGTAGTATTTGAATCAAGTGATACTATTATAAATGTCGAGAGGAGCAACTATTTATTGGGTTCGGTAATGGTTACTCAACTAAGCATTTATAATAGACCCGGTTAAGGAAAGGTGACCTACATTAATTAACGGTTTCGAAATTGAAATTGAATGCGTAAGTTATCATATCAAATTATTATTTTGAACACGACCGAGGAACGACGAGGACGTCACTATTTAAGATGACATATGACGATAAAACACTTATTACAAGTATTACTCTTGTAATGCCCCAAAGAATACCACAATTCAAAGAACAAATAAATTTCGCAATATATGAACTGTCCATAAATACGCTGACGTGTAAGTCAAATGGTTATCAAAGAAATTTTTATTGGAAATAAACTACGCAAAGACAAATCAAAGTTTTTATTAGTCCATTGGTTGCGACTAAGTTATCATGACTTTATTTTATATTTTGAAGTTACGATATAGATATAAATTAAAGGGTTTACCCTTGGTTTAACAATTATGCTAATTTCTACATCAAAGGGATTATCGCGTGCGCGATATTTGAGAACCCCAAATGCGAAATGTGGGCGTATATTGAGATCTTAAATACAAGGTATAAATATACAACAATGACTGTAAAGTTTATCTAAGATTGTGAGCAAAACGCTAGACGAGAGCAAGATAAAAGAAACATATAAGGTATAACGGAACATTTTCCAAAATCAGAGAAATTCTTGTAATAAAATTTAGTAGTTGCTCGAATTGAACATTTTGAACGATTACGGATTAAAAACATATGGAACAATTCTTGTGATGAAATTTTAGTGATAAAATTTTAGTACTCGACTCGTTTAAATCAAATTAACAAATTTTCAAGGTGTAAAAATTGTCGAAAGTGTACGAACTAGCAATACTAAGTTAAGGAAAGACTTAAGAATGAACAAGAACTAGTACGGGCTACGTAATAGCCATAAGCCGACTAAACCTCAAAACATACTTATTCATCCGAGTTGCAAGTAATAGACGTTTAACAAGAGGAAATTGCACAAAAATAGACGTCGGAATAAACCTAAATTGAGGAAAGAATTAATTAAGGATAATTGTATTTATCCATTCGAGCATAATCACTACTAAGAGAAAGTACAAATAATAAGTATGTGGAAGAGCATGTTAGAGGACTTTAACATTCCACGATTCATTTATTGTTTACCATGTAAGGACTACTTGGACATTTAAGTAAACTTATGGATCGATGTACGAGAACTTACTTTAAATAAAAGAAAATTTACAAGACATCATACAACTCATTTTTATTTTTAGAACTTTAGAAAAATACTCCACTTTTACCCATCTAATAACCGACGTTTCACATTTGGTGACAGGCGAAAAAGGAAAAATGCCTCTCATTCTGCTTGTCATTTTGCAATCCGAATCCGACAAGGAAATTACCCCCATCCGGAGCGTAATCACAATAAATTCGGATGATGAGCAAGATTCATCGGTCATGATGCCAAATGTCACTACGGGACTTCCTTCTATCGTCCCAAATATTTCTACTACTACCACTATGCCAATCCCAAATCCTATACCTTCAACAATCCTGGAACTTCTAGAAAAAGAAACCATTCTTCATCACCACCACCTAATGTTGCTCATTCCCCAGAAGACGAGCCTACTTCAGAAGCACTCGGATTCGATGCAGAACACCTGATAGGCCGTTTGGAGGATGTAGAAGGTGATGTAGATCACCTTATCGAGCAAGATGAGGACAAGGACTTAGTGATAGCCGAGTTACGAGAGTCTCTTGAGGCTGCTAAGTCCTAGATCGCAATTTACAACTAAGGAACAATGATGCCGAGGCTAGGCAAGCTGCGGATCATGCTCAAATTCAATAAATCCTACACCATCTAGGTCTTTAGGATTTTCTCGCCTTTCTAATAAAAGTAGGATGTTTTGTAATAAATGCATGACGTGTTGTCAAGACTAAAAGGATCCATTCATTAGCTGAATGGAATTTTGTACTCTAAGCTCCAAAACTATGTATGGAACGTAGTTCAAGAATGAAATGTACAAAATTTTATGATATGATCCCTTGATAATTGTATTACAATAATTGTGAGAAAATCTCGGTCAAATTTAAACGATCGTAAGAACTGATAACAATGAAATAACTAACAAAAATATACATCGTTCGTTCGTTAATGGTACACAGAAAAATTGAAATGACGGAACAAGGTTGCAAAGACCTCAAAAGAGGTCATCACTAGTCAATACCAAAATGCCATTAAGGCCGTTGATGCGTGTGAAGCTAGTATTCGCACGGTTGACCGAACCATGGATCCTAGCGTTTACAAGAAATCTAATGAAACAAGTGCTACTCCGGTTAACACTTTTGGACCTCAAAAGACCCTTTCGAAAAACTAATGTGAACCACTCCGTTAGTGGAAGAAAGGGACCTTATGAGAGGAGGTGCTTTATGATGAAATACCACCCAAGGTTGAACACCATAAAGCAAAGTGCCAAAGGACTTAAACTACACCCTATGACTAAACCAAAGAATCACTCGTGGAAAGCACCACGTGTCCACCAAGGAAAAACCTTACCACCCCCTACTTATTGTGCAAGGACAAATTTCCCGGAGGATGTTCCCAAACCAAGTCCGATCTTGAACAAGAAGTATCTCGACAACCTTCCATATTGCCGCAAGTGGGACTACCACCACAAAGGTAGTTGCGCGAACCAGTGCATGCTTTGTGATGACTTTGGGCACTTGGAGGGTGATTGTTGAGTGGTAAAGTCCCATGAGAAGAATATGAAGGAACGCTACCTGGAGCAATGCCGTTTAAGATAAGAAATACTTCGAAAAGGAAAAGAAATTGCCCAAGAAGGAAGCTTGGGGGCAAAGAGCGTCCAATACCCCACCAGCGTTTTACACCGTTTATCTTTCAAGAAAGATGCGCCGACAATCTTTAAGTATAAACCCAAGCGTTTCTACCCGCGTCATGGATAGAGCGTGTAAATTTATGTATTATGAACTATTTTACTTTTATGCAAATCAAGTGACTCGCCGTCGATGTTACCACCAAAAAAACTTAATTATGTAACCGTACTCCAAGTCTTCAATTTAATTGTGTTGTTTTTAAATCCTCTTTTGTTTAACCAACGATATTTTATTTTATTTTATTATTTTTCATGTGTCGGAGAAAAATGCATCCACCAAAAGTTTTACTTAAGAAAGAGCCTTCTTCTATAATATTTTCTTTACATATCGTAGAGAAATAAATAAAGTAAATTTTCACTAAAATATTTTTGAAAAACATTCTTTAGAAAATATCATAATTTTTTTTTACTATAAGAAATCACCACCGGAAACACTTATTAGTGGGAATAATAACAATCGTGATAGGGTAAGTTGGAAGATTAGTAAAGGTATTATTAATCAAATGCCGTAACTAATAGCGAAATATTTTTGGTTTAAACTACCATGTAAAGTTTTGGAATTTGGTTTGACGACCAACTCAATGTGGAGAACACTATTGATAAACTTGACAAGAACTAGTACGAATAATCATGGGAATTATTTTGTCGATTGTGAAAACTGAGCATTGGTAACAAATGAAATACACTATGGACTAACTTGTTGGTTATAGAAGCGAATAACGGTAACGAACGAAATGCACTATGGACTACCAATATATAATTACAACCTCAAAGAGTCAAATTATGATGAAAAGGAGGATGCAACCGTTGATCCCGAGACGTACGTAGCCTGATCAACTACGTATGATCGTGGTCGAACGGGAGTATGCTCATAGTAGTCATCTTGAAAATGAAATATATTAATACTAGTGAAATATATTCAAGTTGCCATATTCGTAAAAGAAAAATTTATTATGTGCTATGAATGTCGAACATTTTTCTACCGTCTTAAGTAAAAGCGTCAAGTACACGATACGAGTAAACCTAGGACAATTATTTTCTTCGCCACTATTACATACAAAAACGTATATGACACGAAGATACTGAGAGCGCCACTTATTTTTGACGATAATTAAAAATCAAATAGATTAGAGTTGGAAAATCGAAAACAAATTTTAAATAATAATAAGAAGAACGAAACGTCATTTGAGTAAAACCCAAATTTACCGGATATTCGGAACTCGCCGTAACATGACCCATGCTAAAGAACAATTGGGTCAAGATAAGCATGCTTTTGTATATAAATGGAATACCAAAAACCACTCGGACAAAAATATGTTTTATCTAACGATTTTTGAGCATCACACCATACTCATAGGCTTAAGAAATATTATATACTTTCCTCATAGAAGGAATCCGAACGAAACTATGATTTAAATATATTTTAAATTGTGCACCCGTTTTCCTCTCCATGAAAAAGTAGATAAACGAGGAGGAACGCAAAATAAATTGATTAATTAACGAAATTATCTAATATTTAATGTCACATAAAAGGAAGAAACATCTTGACCACCATGTCTTAGAACGATCAATTGTCCTAGATTTTGGGAAATCGATGCAAGAACCCTTGACGCATACGCTACTTATCACTACCAAGTAGACGGTTAATGTGAACAGGATTGATCAAAATATATGGAACGATTTTCAAATGTACGATATATAGTCATCTAGGCGAAAAATGACAATACGCGACACTTTAAATTGTAATTAATACGCGGGACGACGTGAAAGTAATAATGAGAAAACTCACTAAACAAAACCGACGTCGTTAAGAAAAATTTGACATACTAGAAAATACTTAAGGAACGCTATAGAACCATGTACAAGTCGGAAGAAATTTTCGTTCATTCTAATCCTAACAAGATTATAGTAATCTTAGCAATGAACAAAAGAAATACGAACGCATTGAACACCATGAAAGGAAGATAAAATTTAATTGACCTCTTGTTTTGATAACGACATCGAGGTGCTAGTTTTGAGTACAAAACTCAATTTAAGGGATTACGAATGTCAAACAAGTGAATTTTGAATCTATTTAATTTATGTGAAACGTGATAGTTCGGGTTAGACTTGTATGTCTATTGATGTTCCCGATTGTTTACGCGTATTTTGTGTACGAAATTGAACTTTTATGAATAACGCTTCTATAAATTTCTACTTGCATAACTTATTGTTTCGTTACGTGCTAAGGATTTTCATGTTAGAGTCAACATTATATTAAGGCAACGTAATTGTAATTTAAGACTTTCACTACACAACGAACATCTAAACATTTCATATACATTCCCTTTAGAATATTTATTCTACAAAAGTCATCACTACTAAACTCAACACTACACAACAAATAGAAACTCTTCCAAGTTCTTACACATTACAAAAACAAACCGGTCCCCCCCTTTTTTGTTTCATGAATACACGTTTCATGCCTTGCTCACAATTTACAATATAAATTTGACAAGTACTTTCACCCACTAATAAATGAATGTACCATCATGTACCCTTCCCCTCATACAAACCCTCGGACACATCTTCCTCCCCATGGTTTCCCATGAATTTCTCCTTAAACCTTAATACTACCACCACCTTTCTATGGATAGTCAACCCAAAGTACCTTGTCCTTCCACTTCTTTCTACCCTAGACGCATCAAAAGAGGATTTCCTTCTTCCCCATGCAAAAATACAACTTCCCATGCTAGTTATTTGGTTAGCCCTAGTTGAAATCAAACCACAAGACCTAACTAAACTCTAACTAGTTCACTTAACCCTAAACCCACACTCTCTTGCCTATAAATACCAACCTCGTTCCTTCATAAACTCACACACTCAAAGATAAAAATCAAAAAGAAAAACATTGAGCCTCTTAGTGATTAGGTCACGACAACAATAAGTATACAAGGTTTCGGGTTGATTTAAGCAAGCAAGATTGTTTGAGTTAAAGCCCTCTAGTTCTTGATCTCGTCTTCATCAAATAACTTAGGACCTTTTGTAAGTAACCATAACCCTTGTTCATTTCATATTGGTTGATGTTATACTTGCTAAAAACATTTTGTAAACTAAAGATCATACAACCTAGTCACGGGTTTGGGTTGATGGGTGTTTTTATAAATGAACCAAGACTCTTTTTTCTTTCATGATATCAAAAGACCACGACTTGGGAGTTCACTTAATATACCCAAATGAAACGACCCAAGCATAACACCACTAATTTCACGACTAAGGTTTGATATGAAAATAAAATGAGCACCAAGACTATCTAAAAGAAAAACCATTAACAACCAACTAGACAAACTAAGGAGAAAAACGAACGTGAGACTAAAGTGTGATTTTATGTATGATGTTGTATGGTTTGATGTTAAAAACAAGTATGATTTTATGAAAAACTAGCATGAACTTATGTATGACCTTGTATAAGACTATGCTAGCTTGAATGGTATGTCTGCTTAGTAAGGTGACGAAGAAAAACGAACTCAGGATATATGGATTAAATGACCTACTACATACATCTATTTTGACATATGATTTTATGTGAATACTTTCAACGTGAAGGAGTGCATGTTGTGAACCACAACAACAAAACTAGAAAATAAAATATGTAGGTGTGATGCATATATTCATAGGTGCATGACTTGTATGCGTGTATGTAATTATGTGGGGTGGGTGATGAATGTGTGCACAAGGGTACTGCGTATAAACAGTAATGTGAGGACCAACTGTGTACAAACTGCCATGTAAATAGGACAACATGTATGTAGAAACAGGCGTGAAGCCTCATGGCTGTGTGGCGTGTATATGGTGTGTTTCTTGCATGCTTGTACAAGAATGTTCATAAGTAAATGTCCAAACAACAAGTGAACAAGAAACATAAAAACGTGATAGTGTGAGGTGTTCATATTTGAAGTGGTTCGTAGCGATACCCGAGAAGCAGTAGCAATATGAACCCCTTTTGATAAATATAGATGACATATGTGTGGGTTTTGTGAAGATACTAAACGCAACCGACACTATAAACCAACAATTGGGAAAATGTAAATGTGTAGCGTTGTGAGTAAAGAACAAAAACAGTAAATTATATCTTGCAAATGGGTCTTGAAACTTGTTTGAGCTGTGTGAATGAGACATCAATGGTGTAACTTAGGGACTAAGATAATCTATTAGTACAAGATAGAAGGGGTATGCAAGTATGTGTGAGCACACCACTGTTAATGAAGCATGTATAAACGAATACAACCCTCTCCACTTTTTTATAAAAATCGGTCGCTGTGTGTGTGTACATGGATGAACAACAAAAAGAGTAAATAGTAACAAAACAAGAGTATGTGATGCGCATCTATCTACTAACCAGACACTTAAAACAAGAGAATGAAAGTGTATGTATGTTGTTATGACAAGGAAGGTGATAGCCTATTTCTTTTGTTGTCATGTATAGTTTCATAGGTAGGGTAATGCTAGAACTAGCCTCACTGTGACAAAATAGGGAATACTATATATGCATATTTGTTGCCATGATAAATAAAGTAGTAGTAGCCAAAAGTACTATATATGCATATTTTGCTGTCATATAATGTATGCATGTGTACTTGAATAAAGGAAAAGGACTATGCCATGTATGTATGCATGTATGATTAAAACAAAAGAAAACAAGAATCACATCTTTTCCTTTTGATGATTTCGTGTAGACAAGAAAACAAGGAAAGCCAAAACATTTAAAAAGTACCAAGTGGGAATGTGAACACAAATACTATTATTTCTTTTTATTTCCAAAATTTGCTAGGTGAGTACACATAACCAATTAAATTTCGACCCTTAGACCCTACTTTACGCCTAGTTTTAATCGACCAAATTGCCTCAGCCCAAAGATATAAAAATAGCTTGTTAAAGCTGACACGGCCTAGTTTCCAAAACAGTTTTCTGTTTGTCTTGAAGTTAAGTAACGAACTCGCAATAATTTCCAAAGATGGCCGATTGACACTTATAAATAATTGAGCCAGCCTTACTTATTTTTGGTTGCGAGTGCACCATTTTGTCTAATTGTGTGATATACTTAGAGACCTCAATAAAATGCGATATTTATTAAATATCGAAGAGCTCGCGGTCTAGTTTCTATAACAAGAACCCGATTATTTTTCAGACTAATAAATAACGAGTTATTAAATCCTAAAGTCGACCCCGTGACTAAAATTGTTGAACATGAAAAATGTATGAAAACATTATATAAACTAAGAGCAAGTATAAAATATCAACCAAGTGCGTTGTACGTTATTATTTATTGTATTTAGCCTAAGTACGGATATTTTACTTAGGTTACGAGTAGACCGTTTGCGCATCGTTTTGCGTGCCTTGATATTCCGTGCTATCTTTATTGATCATATTCATTACTTCATCGAGGTGAGTTTCATAGCCCCACTTTTTACTTGTTTTGTATACTTTTGGGGTGAGAACATTGCTTGTTTTAAATGGATGAACATAAGTGCTAAAACTTGATACGTTTGCCTACATGATGTCTAAGTAGCGATATCCCTAGATGCTTTAGCCCACTATCATGAACCGTTAATTACTTTGTGTAAGCGTGAATGTTATGGATAGATCTATCGGGACTAACCTCCCTGTCTAATTTGGTTGTGTGGCCAAAGTTAGATACACTTACATTTGAGGATTTACAAATGCTTCGGGATAGGCATTTGCTCGGGCTCTTATTATATCTTGTTGGTTAAGGTTAACGCTTCGGGGTCACGAGCTTAAGCGTAGGAATACAAACGTATACTATTTTGATTATAGCCATGGTTTGGTTATATGCCGGTTGCCTGATCAAAATCTTATGGTTCATCACATTAATTTTGTAACTAAACCTATGAACTGACCAACCTTTGTGTTGACGCTTTAGCAATGTTTTTCTCAGGTATCAAGACGGAGGAGTGACGTGGTTATGCATGGGAGATTTTTAAATGAAAATGGTCGTGACTAGTGTATGGATATTTGGATCAGTGTTAAAGTCTTTTGAAACGATGTTTTATTACGATCTTGTGTAACTCGCTTCCGAACAAGTTTATGCTTTTAATTAAAAGAAAACGGCTTTTAAATAGTCGTTCTTTGTATCTATTTCTTATGATAGTCATGACCGTCGCACCCCATTATGTTGTATTACTCTGATAAATTGGGGGTGTGACAGCAGTCACGAAAATGTCCTGCTCTTTCACTCATCACTGCTGGCAGCATGATCATGAATCCGATCTTGGAGAATTGTTTGACACCCTCAAGTCGATTGGACATGTCGTCAATACGCGGAGGAGAATAGTGGTTATGAATGGTGATTTGTTTTAAATCGATGGTAGTCGACACATAATCTCATGTTACCGTCCTTCTCCTTCAAGGTTCTTTTGGAATGTATGGGAAGATTTTGGAATAATCGTCTGGTTATGCGCAAAAGGAACTTAAGTGGTCATGTCTTAACTGGCAGCTAGAAAATTTAGCAGTCATGGCTAACAAAGCACGTGCTTGGAAAGCATAGATAATTTATACAGATTTTCCTGATGGAAAACCATGCTGAATGTATTCAGGAGGCTGAACATTACTGTACAAAATCATGAATCGTAGCAGGGTGTGCTGCTTGTAGTCCATGATGAGGATTAAATTTAACTAGCATCTGTCCGAGGTAATGCGTTAGCAGCTTGGATCTCATCCTTAGGCTGAAGGGAAACCTTTGTATACATGGGGAATACGAATGGAATCCTTTTATGGTCATGAATATATGAAATATGGGTGCAAGAAATGAAAGTGTCATCGACCAAACGTGACAGATCTCACTGATACACCGGTGATGGTACTGAACTTCTTATGGCCTGATTAATACATGGCACAACAAAATGGATATACTCCTTGGAGGGTACCCTGAAATTCTTAGGGATGTTCCAGAATTGGACGTGAGTCATGTGTCTTGACTCGTGTCTTGGGAAATATAAGCATGACATGTGTCTTGACTGCTGTCTTAACATGTGTCTTCAAAAAGTATACGTGAGATATGTGTCTTGACTGATGTCTTGACATGTGTCTCGAGACATGAAACTAATAGAACTACAATATTAAGTTATTATGCCAGAATTGGCGGATCGGTTGGACTACTGATCCTTTGTATTTCTGATCACGTCCGCGGCCAGGGCTTCGGTTGCGATTGCTAGGATAGTTGTTGTCATAGTAGTGGTTACTATCGTCGTGTCTGTCAGTTCCATGACGGTCATTCTCATGACTGTGACTCATGTAACTATTCAGCTGAGTGGCCGGCTGGTACTAGTTTGCACTCATATGTATGAAACGACAACTGAATGACGTGTGACAAGTAACTAAGAATTAGGGGCAATTATTTATAGAAATCGTCTGATGGTGAAGCATCTTCTCGTCCGATCGCTTCAATCTAACGCCTTTGTCTTTTTCTTGTAGGATCTCCAGGTTGTGAACATCGTCGTCATCTTGTAGTGTCTCCAACGAATCAGCAGCATCAACCTTTTGTAATATCTCCCCGTTATGAGCGGCATCAACATCTTGTAGAACATCAACAAGTGAAAATACGCTTGAGATGATTCAAAATCGACTAGCGAATACCCGTGAAGTATTGCAAGTGAAATACACATGGATTAAGGTACGTGTAATACACATGGATTACGGTACATGGAGTACACATGGAATGCACATGAAATGATCGGTATGGGGTCGATCATTGGTCATGATTTTAAAGGAACTATAATCGGTTAAACGGTTGGAAGAACCATCATGATAACCTAGCAATGCCAGCATATACATCATTCTGGTTGCATAGAGAAGCGTTAAAGTGTGGTTACACAAAATTCAACGATGATTTGCCTGAAATCATGATCAATGAAAACCAACCATGACTATCATGAAAGCAGAATTCAATGAAATACAACAATGTCTTGCATGAATGCATAAATAACAAAAGAGTCGTAAGACGTAATCAACATGAAGACGGAATTATCATGAAGAAACATGAAAAAATTTAACATGAAGGATGAAACTAAAGTTATATAACATAATTAGCATGAAACTGAAGTTAACCATGACAGTATGAAAACATACTTGACATAAAAATATATTTACTTATGAGGGGACATAAAAAAAATTTATGCCACTAAATCATGAGAAAATTTTTATGCATGAAAACAGTGCATGAATACATGATGCAGTTTATAAAAACATTTATATGCGCGAGGGTAAACGCCAATGGTTAGTTTACCCAAAACAAAAGACATGGCGAGGGGACGCCTATGGGTCGGTCCCAAAGTTAAAAGTTTCGATAAAAGCACATGCGACTAAATAGGGCCAGTCATGTACCAACCATTACTTAGTCATAATTCCTGTGACAATGATGCATGAAATAAATGAATGAAACTCAGTTGTCAAAACTAGGGCTGAGCAGGCCCGACCGAAACCGACATGGCCCGACCGAACCGACAAAACCGATTGAACCGAAACCGAAACCGAGTTATTCAGTTCGGTATTCGGTTTGTGAAAAGTTGATTTTTCGGTTTCGGGTCGTTCGGTACAAAAACCGAATACGGCCCGATGTGGCCCGATTGAACCCGAAATATATTTTAGGTCATATATGTTCAGCCGCTTTCTTGTTATCATTTACTCATCTCAAAAAAAAAAGAAGTGGAAGCTAATTCATCTCAATCACAATGGATGAACAAACTCAACAATCATCTAAATAAAATTATATACCCGAATCAACAAAACACAATGAATCTTGAAGTAAGTTTTATTTTTCATTAGTAATTCTTTTTTTTAATCCACGAATTAATTGTATTTTTTGTTAATCCAAAATTTTTTGTTTAATCCACGAATTAAGTTTTTTTAATTAGTATTTTTTTGTTGTTAATCCAAAAATTAATGTTAATTCGTGTATAATTTTAATTCAATAATTCGTGCATCATTAAACCCACTGTTATAATTTTAACTCAATAATTCTTGTATAATCAAACCCACTGTTTTTTTCTTGCTGATACAAGGGTGTTTGGTTTTTTTTCCAGAATTTTGTTTTGAAGCTAAGGGGGTGTTTGGGGTAAGGTTTCGGTTTCGGTATGAAACCGAACCGAACCCGACTTGGCCCGAGATGAAACCGAACCGAACCGACATTTTCGGTTTCGGTTTTGGTTCAGTTTTTTGCCCTTTTTCGGTATCGGTATTTATCGGGACGGGTCGGGTCGGTTTCGGCCCGAAGCTCAGCCCTAGTCAAAACTTAACAGAAAAATTTTTATGTGACTAATTATGAACTACTGGGGTTCAGTCCACATAGTCACAGTTCACAAGGAACATCATGCATGAAACAATGACACATAACTAAATATGAATGACGGTTGTCCATCCATATTAGTAAAACAATATCGATGAAAACATCAAGGTTAAAACATCAAGGTGCTGAAAACATCATGGTCAAAACAACAGTGCGCTGAACACATCAATACGTGGAAGAACAAGCGTTGGCTTAGGAAGCTCCTGGTGACTACCCACTAGCCACAGGTCAAGTTTTAGAGCCTACAGGTCAAAGCCCTGGCTCTGATACCATAATTGTAACACCCTATTTTGGTAAATGAAATGTCACGCGTAATTATGACGTGTCATCAAAGCATGCAAGGCAATATGTACTAAAACATACATGACCATAGGGAAAACCGGAATCAAACATCGATCCCCAAACATAAGCCTAAAACATAAATAAAGTAAATGAACAAAAGGAAGACTAAACAAGCATAAATATACGAAGGCATGAGGAGAAGAAGTCTAAGGTAGCTCCCATCCTATGCATGTCCTCCAAATGCTCCAGTCTAACTTTAGGTACCTGCCGTTTTGGGACATGGAAAGGAAAGTAAAGGCTGAGCATAACGCTTAGTGCACGGATATACGACATAGTATGAATGGTTGAAACATAAATATGACTAATAGCAGCGGAAATTTATAAGTCTTGGAAAACCTGGTATAACTTAGTAAAACTGGTTTTATAATTTGAAAATCCTTATGTTTTCTTATAAAAACTGTTTAACATGTTAACCATTAAGCCAATATTGGTCATGAAACATCAGCGTGCATGAATACTTGGAGGGGTGACCTCGTCATGCAATTAGAGGGGCTGCCTCTAATTAATATAAGTTTTTGGGTATGAGGGATCAGATCCTTATGAAGGATGCAATGCACACACCACATTCACCTGCATAATTTGCTGAAAACATGTAACCTAGGATGCACCCATACGCCCACATGATAACATAATAATATGTCCAAAAGCTTAAAGGGACGCCACGAGCTAACACTCCGCCGTGGCAAAGTCATAACACTAGTGCCTCCAGTGTTATGGTTGTGGTAACTCCATAACTAGGTGAAACTGGTCATGCATGTATATGGCTTTGGCATTTATTAAACATAAGCAATTAAAACATATAAAACATATACTGGGAAAACAGTTGGTTGCATACGGGGAATCCTAATAAGGAAAGAATGACCATACTGAAAGGACGGAGAATCCGTACCTTAAGTCCAGTGAACGAAGAAGACGAACGGAAGAGAGTCCTACTTCGATATCACTAATCTCTACTACTTTATAAAAGGTTTATGCCATTCTAAAATTAGAAGTCTTAAAAAATTAAGCCCACAACATTTCCTTAATAAGAAACCTATACAAGCTACTATTAGATACCATTTTGAATTTTGTTTATATCTAATTAAACATTCTTTCATCAAGGTATACGTTTGTTTTTCAGCATTTACATATTCCATTTCATAATAATTAATTCGTAACGGTCCATCTTAATAGTTAAATGTCATTACAACCATTCAATATTTTAACAGCCTATTAAAACTTTTATTTGTAACAGCCCATTAAATGTATATAAAACCTCATAAAAAATTAAACACATGGCCACCTTTGTTGATATAAAAACCTGGCGTGACTTCAAACAACAACCCACATATTTACATTCATCTCTTTATCTCTCGATTCATCTCCCTCTCTGCAACAACTACCACCATTTTCAACAACAACAAGTGTCAACAACATGCTTCGTCAACAACATAAAATTTTGTTCACTTTGATTTTTGATCTTTCTAAACATGCTTTCTGAAACCAATAAAGAAACATGGTGTTTCTAAAAGTCTCGTAGTGTTTTGGTTGTTTTGGTGTTATAGTTTTTGATCATGTAGATATTTTTGTGGCTTAGTTGTTGTGTTAGATAATAGTGAACAAGCATTCTTTTTGTATCAAGGTTTTGTTATTATGTGTGTTCTTGTAAGATCTCAAATGGAATACATGATACGAGATCTATAACGACCCTTTTTCAGTTATTGTTGACTACCAAATCCATGTCCGCCGAGTGCAAATGGTGTTGTATATTTCTTTAGCTTTTGTTGTGATTGATTCTTGATTTGTTTGTCTAAAGTGAGATTTGGTTCGGCAGTGATCAATGTTATTAATATACAATTGTATTTCTTTTGATATTTGGATTACCAAAGGAATCCCAATGTTAAGAAAATCCAAGGTGCTCTGAATTTGCTATTAGTCAATTATCTGGCACCACGATATAATTTGTCTAACCAACTTTTTGCACTAATGACACACAACTTACACAAATATTGCAAACATCTAGACGACATGAAAAGGAGATAACGCTTTCAATGTCGATTTAGCCAAAAAAAAGGAGCTTTACTTTATCAAACGCACTGATCTTGTATGGGGATAGGTACATATTTCTTTGTTGATCTGAAGTTTGAGGGTATGAGTGTCAAAAACAACAAAAAAGAGATAAGAGAAAAAAACTCCATTTTTCTATAAATCATTAACAGAATTACACATAATCTATAACCATATTTATATTTCTGTACTACTTCATAAACGTTTCAAAATTCTCTAAATAAAAAAAAATTAGCGTACACGTACTACTTACAAAGACAAGACTATAACAAAAGTAAGTTATTCTCCGCGAGCATTAATAAAAACATAAATATGAGTTATAATTAAAAATATATTTTTTTTTCATTTAAATTTGTATCAGCCCAATAATAATAATGCATTCCATTTTAGTTATAATTTTAGTGGCTCATTTAAAATCGTCAATTATAAAGGTCTGTTTAAAATCACCATAAAATCAATAAACATGTAACCACCCATTTATAATCACCTAAAATAACGGTCCATTCGAAATCTGAAAAAAATAGATTTGTAGAACTTTAAACATAAAATATTTTGAATTTTCAAATAACTTAATTAATAAAAGTGTAACCACAAGTACGTTTAAAGTTTAAGTTGTTTTCGTGTAAGTATGACGATGAACCGTGCCATAAAATAATATTTACGATAAAAAAATGCACAGTTGACGAATAGTATCAATAATACGTTAACAACCATATTCCCATGTCCATTTTTTAACAAATTTTGCAAGTAAAGACGCTGCAGCTAATGATGCATATAAATAATTGCATATTTGTGTTTATGCATAATAATAAATTATTCTTTTGTGACGTCTTCAGTTTATGTTTTAAAGATGCTATTTATGTTAATAACTATAATTCAGACCTATTGTTTATTTAGGTATAAAATAGCTTACATTGCTATTTCTTATAGTTATTTTATTTAAAAGCTATCACTCACTCGTAAATTACTGTTAGAAAAAAAACTGAAAAACATGTACTTGTTAGAAAATTAGTCACGGGGTACCCGCCGCCGCATTGCGCGGGTACCCTGCTAGTGCTATATAAATAATATACGTGTATAAGTATTCTGATTACTGAGTACGTAACTGATTTTATATTATGTCTTAGCTTGTTTTATATGTTCATGTCATGTTCTACTGATTTTATCGTTATGCTGTGTTTATCATGTATTTTGTCTATTCTGATTAAGTATTACTTGTATTTCTTGTATTATTATACTTGTTGTTTAATAATAAGTAACTTTCTAAAAATATCAGGTTTCCTAAAATAGAAAGTTTCCAAAAATAGAAAGTTCCCAAAAATAGAAAGTTTCCAAAAATAGATTGTTTCCAAAAATAGAAAGTTTCCAAAATAGAAAGTTTCCATAAATAGATTAGCTGCCTTAATTAAATAAGTTTCTAAAAATAGAAAGTTTCCATAATTAGAAATAAGCTGAATTATTAAGTTATTAATATAAGCTTAAGTTTTACTGATTAATATTCTAAGTCATGTGATATATAGTATAGTTTAGTAATTATTACATGTAAATTAAATAAACTATAGGTTATAAGATTTAATTAAATAAAAGGTAAAATAATACTTAGGTTAAAACATGTATTAATATTTATCATTAATATAACCTAAGTTATGGAAATTAATTAATTATATGCCATGTTTTAATAATTAATTAATTAAATCATAAAATACTTAGGTTAAAATCATGTATTATTAATAATAATAATATAACCTAAGTCATGTCCAAATTAAATTAAATACATAGCATGTTAAATTAATTTAATTAAATCTTGTAATTATTTAACTTGTAAAAATAAATAATTAACTTGTAAAAATAACCTGTGAACCGAACCCGTGTTTTAAATCTACACATGTCATGAACCGGTCCATAAACCCCTTGAACCGGATCTACCACCCTTAACCATGGCAAACCGCCACCGGCTTAACCGGTGGGGCGTGTGGTGTTTCGGTCGAGACCTCCTAGACCACCAAGGCTAACCCCGACATGCGTCAGGGTCCCTTGGTTCCTCACGGCCGAGCCACCCCAACCAAACCGAGACCTTGTGGTCTCGGTTGGTGGTGATCACACAACCACCGAGAGCATTGCTCTCGGTTCTACCTCTTAGCCGAACCAAACACCCCTTAAACCTTATTTTTTAATAACCCCATGATTAGATCTACATGTTTATTAACTTATTTTAATAACCACATGATTAGATCTATATGTTTATTAACTTGTTTTAATAACCCCATGATTTCATGTGTTTAGATCTAATAAACAATTAAAAAGAAAAGGTTTAAGAAATTATCGATTCGTGGATCAAAAGGAAATTACTAACACGAACAACCTTGCAATAAATTGGATCAACCAAAATCAACAAACGCCTCCTTTGTGGTGATTATATGTGGCGGCCAAAAGGAGAGAAGGGAGGAGGCTAGGGTTTTGTGTTTTTTTCTAATTCTTCTGTAAATAAAAAATATGTTTCCTCCTTTTCTTATTTTAGTTAAAACAAAAGTGGGCTTGACCCTTTTCTTTTCCCTATATTTCGTGGGTATGTGGTCCCCCCAAGGGGAAACCCGTTGTTTTCCCGTGTTCTAATTATTTATGTGTTCTCGTGTCGTATTTACGTGATTTAATTATCTATCGTTCGTGTCGTAATAAACCACTACAAAAAAACAGGTCTTTTAGGACCCTTTTGTGGGACCTTTTTTAAAACTGCGTCCTAAAAAACATTTTATAGAACCATTTCCCTTTTCAGTTCTATTATATTGGTTTATAATAAGACACTTAATTAGTGGATCCTAATAAACTTATTTATAAGACACTTTTTTTAGTAAAGTCCTATTAACATTGAATATAATAGGACACTTGATATACAAGTCCTATTAAATTAAGTTGAGAGGACTCTTATTTCTTGTGGTCTTATTAAAATAAAACTTTATACGACACTCAATATTGTGTCCTATTACATGTCTCTTAGAGGACACTTATGCCTTAGGGGTTTCATTATGATTAAACATAACAGGACACTTGATAAAAAGGTCCTATAATAATCATTTTATGTTTGGCTTATTTGATATTCTTCTTAATTGACATGTTTGGACACTTGTGTGTAGCTCCTAACATAATAAGCTTTGTACTAATATGCTATTTATCTTAGAATATGAGAAATAAATAAAAACTAAATCATCTTATGTTTTTACATATATTGGTAAGGTCGAATAAAATGAGAAAGTCGAATAGAGTATTCTATTTTGACGAAGATGCGGTTGTAATGGGTTTACTAGGGAAAATAAATGGGGAGGAATCAACGATAAAAAACAAGATAGGTAGGAGGAGCCTTACAAAAATCTATAGAAGTGACGATAAAAACTAGGTGGAGAGTTTCAGAGAAAAAAGAGATATCTCACATGTGTACAAATATTATTTTTATATTAAGAGCGAATGCAACATGATTTTTGTTTTGGCTATGGTAATGAATAAGATGTAGTTAGTAGTAAATGCAAGGTAAGTATAGAACATGTAAAGGGTATAGTGAAAATTAGTGGATCATCATAGATCTTAGCCTGAAAAGATAATGACGAGGTATGCACATCTAGTGATACTTAATATTAAGTTGCTCCTAGATATGCCAATTCGTAGTTAATAATTCGGTTTGTATTTTCTAATTCATCATCTATTCGTTTATTCTAGCTTTGATTACAACTACTTTGTTCACTATTGAAATTGGGCTAACACCATTGGTATTAGTTTTTTTAAGAATACAATGTTAATTTAATTACTATAGGTACGCTTCGACTTAAATTTATTTATGATTCATGATAAATTTCTTATGTTTATCGATCTAAAGATATAGTACATGCGTATTACTAATTGTTTATTGATATATTATATTGTTTAGGAGATTGACCCCCTTCTTCACCTTATAATCCTTATCAGAATAGGTTAGGGTCAGAAACGACCTTACGTAGACTGTTTGTCGAATTCTCCTATTAAGACTAGAGTTTGACTAAACCCTACGTTAAATCCAGAGTAGAAAGGCATAAAAGTTAATATACGTGCTTATAGAGGTGGAGCGAGCAATAGTAAGCAGGCGGGAAACCCTTACTAATACTTCTTGTTCCCTTCAATCATTAGGGTACATCGTGTCAACAAGGGGCACCTAATAAATAATAATAATATTAGTTGGATTATTTTATAATTCTTAACCCTAGAAGAAGAGAGGGACACATATTATAGAATAAAGCAAACATAACTATTCAGACTTATTTATCATTATATATGACCAACTTAAATAAACTAGATCATTCCACTAAATAAACATGAATGATTATATGTTGTTGGATTAACTCGGCTAACACTCTTTTCAGCTCTAGATCATAACCACAATACATGTTATTTCGTTCATACATATCTAGTTACCTGATTATCATTCAAATATATGTAACAATCGGAAACTTTCCTAGCTCGTTAAATGACTATTTTACCCCTTGACTTTTTATTTAGTCAACTATGTGATAAAATTGCTATTAAACCGGGAAGATTTCCCGTGTCTTTTGAAATAATGTTTGTTGACGTGTATTATGTTTTGAATGTGCTCAGTCTGCGTTGTTGTGAACACTGCGAGTGTGTCACTATTGGTTGCCTAATACTTTTATGATCAATATTTTAACGTTTCTGAAATTGTATTTTCCGTTACGTGATTGCGTATGCATAATCTGTGTAGATTTATATGTGTCGCGTTTGCGCAAGCTATCTGCGATTTAGCTGTTGTCTGCTTATCTGTATTTATAAATACTTCCCTCCAGTATTTTATATGCCATTTTATGTGCTAAACTGATTTTTGTTGCTGACTGCGCTCAGTCAATGCGATATCAACGTTGAAAACGTTGGATATTGATCTCGAGCGCTCACGAGCTATACCCGTTACCTTTAGATTTATTTGCTTACGTTACATGACTTATATGTCGCGTGCTTTGAGTACATACTAATATTAAGTATTGAGTATGACACGTGAGCCCTATTCGACTGTTATTTTTCCTTAACTATATCGCCAATTTATCGTCATCATGATAATACCGTGAGATGCTCGATGTTGACAGCAACGTGAACCTCGACCCACAAACGTTCGAAAGATGATGTTTATGAACGAAGGTGTTTAACTAACCATGATCCCAACACCTTACTACAACAACGAAAGAATAAAATAAAATGAAACTTAGGATTCTCCCCACCCTTTTTCTTTTCCCACCGAGACTCACCCATATAAACATTTTGAATTTCAAATGTCACCTACCCAACCTAAATATACGCTCAGTTATGTCCTTCTTTTCCATTTCTATTGGATGGATCATTTTGGTCCCCTCCTCATGCAATACGCATTCTTATCCCATGCTACCTATGTTTCTCTCACCCTCACTTGCCAAAAACATACACACACAGTGATAACTACGACCATCTCCCTCCTCCATTTTATTCACCTTCAAACCTCCATTTCATATTACAAAATCCATTTATTTCACACAAATATGTTCACTATAATCCTAAGAACCGATATCATTCTTACTTAAACACCTCTATTCATAAACATCATTTTCGAACATTTGTTTCTAGGCTGAGCTGACAAAGAGTTGCGAAGACACGAAGTGGGTACCGGTTCTATACGTGGAATCACTAGTTCGAGCGAGTTGCTGTTTTTGTAACGGTTTAACGTGGGTTGATAGAGTAGAAGGGTTTATAGTCTTTTCGATTTCTTACGTCGTTGTCGCGTCCGATAAGAGCTCAAGGTTACGATTTGTGTTTGCTGCATTTGTGATTTTCATATTCTTGCTGTGAAATCGTTGCATACTGAGGTGAGTCATAGCCCCTTTTAAACTGCTTTATATGTTTAATATGTTTGGGATGAGATAATGCTTGTAACATCTTTTATGGACGCAAAACTATGTTTTCCTGATCTCTTCGCTAAAGTTATGCTTATGGATATGCCTAAGTACCATTATCCCACTTTGCGCATCATGAACCGTTAGTTACTTCCGGATGACCGGTCAAGTAAGAACATATGTTATAGATAGATCTATTAGAGTTTGGCACTCCCGTCTGGGTTTCCTCTGTCACCACTGCCGAACGGACGTATACTTATGGCCATTTCAGAGGTTTTCTTAGGGATAGGACGCCTAGCGGGCACTTATTATTGTTTTATCTTGTCATTAGCATCGGTGTCATGAGCTTAGAGCTATCATAACTACTTTACACACTATTTCCCATATGTTGACATTATATCACCTCCCCATATGCTTTAAAACATTTTGTTTGCGGTACATCTTTTATCATGCTTTTGAATTAAACCTATGAACTCACCAACCATTGTGTTGACACTTTAAGCATTTATCTCAGGTATTTGGCTATTTGAAGTATGTGGAGTCTCATGCTTAGTTGAAGGATTTTGGAAGATTTATCTTATGCATTGAACATATATCTCGTTGTCTATTTCAAACTTATAAATTTCCGCTGCTTTACATTTGAAACTTATGACTTGTAAACTATGTTATTTCAACTAAATGTAACGAGGTAAATTCTTTTTAAGACGTCTCATTTAGAGTCGTTCTCTTGCACCTTGTACTTTGTTATTATGATGTAACAGCCCCGAGCTTTACCGCTTCCGTTGACCGATATTTAGGGTGTTAAAATATAAGCATTTTGCATATGAATCGAGTTGAGTTGAGGTTAATATGAAGATTTTTTTACTAGAACGAGCTTGGAATATCAAATTTCCTGACCTTAAGTTTTAAATGATGATTTAAGATCGTGCTTAGATTTTCTAAAGCTCGATCGAGCTTCAGTCGAGATCCAAACCATATTTTGATAGTCGAGTCGAGTTCGTGATTTGCATTACTCGACTCATTTATGCCCGAACACACTACATACCATTAAGACATATATGCTACTCACATTATGGAGATCGACCCAATAGAAGCACAAATGAGTTAAACGTTCACGATACGTGTTGGAAAGTGATTTAAACTGCAAGTTTCATTTTGTAAATTTGTTTTTGGTTATTTACTTGGCTTGTACTACAATTTTTTTTATTTGTGTATGTTTAGAATTTGGTAAGTTTCAGGTCATTGGTTCCGTAAATAAATGCTAATGATATTAGTTTTCTTTGTGCATTTCAATTACAATTTTGTGTGGGTATCTTTGAATTAAAATTTTGTGTTGGTTCTTTTATATTAGAATATTTGTATTAGGAACCTTTGAATTTGGCTTTGCAAATTCGATTTTATATTTGAATAAAACTTTCGATTTGTTTGAATTATTTGTTTGGTTTGACCTTTGAATTTACCAACAAGACCGATCTTGAGACCAAACTATCATGTAACTCAATAAACGAGCCTATGCTTCGAGTCCAAACATTGATTAAGCTCGTAAGCGTGTAGGCCGCATCTTTGTAACTGAATATTGAACAAGCTCAATCAAGGAATTTATGTTCAAACACCATTTAAGTGTAGCTAAAATTATTTTTTACTTGAACTAAATTATAAATTATAAATGAGTTAACCTTTAGCTAAAGTCGAGCCTTTGGAATAATTAAAAAACCGCACAATAAAAATGTATCTTCAAGCGAGCTCAACTTGCGCTTTTATATGTAAAAGATCTAAGCTCAAGCTCGATTCGACTTGTTTGCATGTCGAATTTATCTTATGTTTTGTTTAAATATATTTAAGAAGCATATAAAAGAATATAGAATATTTTTAAAAAAATGAAAATATAAAAGAGTGAAGATAAAGATTTTTTGGCTAAACATATCTTGTGTAACCTCCCCAAAATTGGGGGAAATAAAACCCGCCAATTGATAGAAAAATTAGAATCGGCAATTGATTTTGGCGCTACGAAATTAAAGGATCCACGTTCTTCACCTATATTTAAGATTAATTTTATTGCTTAATTAAAATGAAGAAATGGTTTCGTTGCAGAACTCGAACCTCAAATTGAAGTTAGGGATTCACTTTGTCTTCAAAATTCGAAGGTAAAGTTATCATTCTAGATTTTCAATTCTTAGTATAACCTTTTTCCTTTGTAAGTTATGTTAATTTGTTGAGAATTGGTTAAGTTCCTACTATGTGCTTTGAAGTTTTCTTGTATATGTGATTTCTTAAGAACATGGTTTATAAACAAAGTTTTGGTCTTTTACCTTTTGTTTTAGATTATGGTTGAATTCTTACCTGATGTTTGAACATTTTGATTGAATTAATGAAACCAAAGTGATTATTGCTGACTTTAACTAGGGATGTGCCCAAGACTCTAGCAAAAATAAAGAACACTTGAACAAAACAGAAAAAACAAGAACTTAAGGGTGCGTTTGCTTTGCTGTTAGTAACCACTATCGAAATATGTTTAATAATATTAAGGAATATCAGTGGTATGTTGAAGGAATAGGACTTTTTAATGTTTTTTTAAAATATGTTGGTTAATACTGATGTTAATTTGAATCAAGTTTAAAAGGCTATACCTTTGGATTAGGGGTGTTATCAGGTTGGGTTGTCTGGTTGAATCAAGTTTTGACTTTTGAAAATATGACCCACAACCCGCCCCGATAAGATATCGGGTTATCGGGTTAGGGTCTAATTGGTTTTGGGTTATATCGGGTCGAGTCTAATCAGGTTTAGGTTTACCTGATAAAAATATCAATAGCGTCTTTTAAAAATGATTCTGGAACTTGTTTCTAATGTATCTATGGTATTAGTTATTCAACAATAAAAGAGCCATACTTTCAAAAACTTATTGCATAGCGAAACATATACTGTATCATATAAGAATGCAGACTCATCAGAATGCAAGAACACCATCAGCCTATTTTGAAATAATTGGATGCAAGCTATAAACAATGTTTTTATCAAACCATCAATATAGTTTAATATAATTTTACATACGAAATGCAGTTTGGTCTAAAAGTTAAAAAGACAATCAGGTTGTGACTTGCTAAAAGACATCATGATTTTGTCTTATAATACTTAGCAAAATGGTCTACATTTTAATGGCGGCAAGCCTTTGAATTTTTTGTTCTTATCAAATACAGGTAGATAATATATATTGTGAATTGAATCACAGAAGCCTCAACGAACCGTCAAATGTAATAGTCAGGCATCTAATTATTACAAAAAGACGGTATATATTTTCGGATCTTATCGGGTTGACCCAATAACATAAAAGACTCAACCCGAACCCGACCCTATAACACTATCGGGTTATCGGGTTTGGGTTAAACCAACCCGATAAACCTTTTCAACCCGATTAAACCCAACCAGATAAGCCTTATCAGGTTCGGGTTCAGGTCGGGTCAACCTGACCCTGCTGACACCCCTACTTTGGATGCTGCAACGATGGACAAAACCAAAAAAATAGTTTATCTTAATGGCAATTCAAATAAAAAAATTTCCAAAATAACATTCACAATAATAAACAATAATTTATATGCCTATGTCCTCACAGTAAGAACCTGATTACTCTTAATATCGTCAAACATGGATTACTGATTTTGAAAAAGTCAATATTCTAACCCATATCCTTTTTATGATAGTTCCAATCGGTCAACCCAAACAAGGATTCAGTAAAGCCACATTTTACTAAATTGTTCAAGAAGTACATTAGTTAATACTAAGTAGTAGTAAATAACTAAATATATATAACTTTTATTCATTTACTTGTTTATTTGTAACTTAGGAATGTATACATGGATGAATAAACGAGCTCACATCAGAATTTGCAAGAAAAGTTAACAAGTTAAAGATGTAACTGAGCTAGTCACGAACCAATCAAACAATGCTCAAGGTGTGTAGTCTTTATGTCACATTTTTACTTCGTCATTGTAATTCCTTACTTATATAGTTCCCAAAATTGCACGACAAAGAGTTAGGGGACCAACGTTTATGCCAAAAATTTGGACCAAACTGAAGAGGATTGTATTAGTGTTCTCCAATCAATGTGGGAAACATATTGAAAAGGAAACAACCAACACATTGACCCATTTCATAAGGTCCCTTTCAATGATTGGAATATTCTACAAGCTTCACAAACAATGGAATAAAATTAAAAGTGCTAAGAAACGGATTTGCCGTTCATATATGTTAGAAATCCTTCGATATCATTACACGTTTAAGTAATTACGATAAATATTTCTTCATGCAATGAAATTCTTTTTTTTTGCAGGACAAATCTGATCTTCCCTTTGCTTCTGATGACTACTTTTTGAAATCTTTTGGGAGGAAGGTGAAGAACTGGAGGGGAAGAGTTAAGGACTACTGTGTTCCAACTTTGTCATTTCATGAAAAATTTAACTCCAACCCAAACTGAGTGCTTGCGTTTTAGTGGAAAAAACTTGTCATGTCTTGGAATAAAAGAAAGTCGAAGGTATGAGATATCTTTCAAAGTTGACTGATAATTTTATTTTTGGTTTAACGTCTTACTTTTCTAATTTGAGACCCAGTGAAAAAAGTAAGGCCAATAGAGCGAAAAATAAGATAATGCAAGTCACGGGTAAAAAAAGTTATGCTCAAGTTTGTGAACAACAAAAGGTGATTTATATTATCATGAAACTGTCGATGTAATATATGTTTACTTTAAGAGATTCATGAGGAGCAAATACATTATCTAAGAAAATGGTTTTCTGAAAGACTTAGATAGTTAATGCCAAGATAAATATCCATACACGCCTGCAATTTGTATTATTAAATGAATTCTGCTAAGACGTACCGAACTTGAAAGTCCACAATCAGATATTATTGTTTTCTAGTTTTTATTTAGTAGATGTTGCTTAACTTAATATCCCTGGAAATATTGATGGGCATGCCTAGAAATGTGTATAGGTTAGTGCAGCCGCTACTTCCCTTGCGATTCACATATGAGCTTTATGTGAAAATTCTAAAACTATAACTTTTGTCCATCATGAAGGTGATGCGAGAGGGAGCTATTTTTTCGAATAACTTCTGCTCTCCTCTTAGGTTTTTTCTTTTTCCACGCTTTGCAAATGCCTAATGAAAAATACTGCTAAAAGTTGAAAGTCCAATTAAGCTTGCAATTGTTATTGCATTTGAAACATAAATTAGTTAAGACTTTGTCTAGCTAACTGTGTATCAACACATATTGTTTGGTTGTATGTTTGTTTCTACTCAAATTACATGTTACTAGTTCACGAAACATCAATTTAAGGTAGTTTATCTCTGATTTGTTATCGTGGCGACATGGACACATATCTTCAAGTGAGCATTAGAATTAACCACCTGATTGGATATTTAATTTTAAAATGTTTCAACATTTTAACTTGTAAAATCTTTATATGGAGTTCAATTTATTTAGATCGAATCTCAAATTTATTCAAACATATGTTTGTTTATATGTAGGTGGTATGCGAGGATGATGCATGATGTCCAAGACTATCTGACTGTAGTTCCTTTTCATGGTATCCTTGTTGAATTACCACATGTAATGCAAGACCACCTGCTTCTATTTTCCTTTCCTGCTATGTCATTGTGATGGATCATGACCATGATTTTCTACTTTTTTTTCGTTATGTTTCTAAGCTGTGTCAAGAATCTTTGAATGTTATTTGAATTTGGTCGGAAACTTCTCTTGTGGAAATGAAATATATTATTTCTTATTGAATTTACTTTCCTTTTGTTATAAATATAGCTTGCTTATTTATATCTTTATTAAGTTACTTATTAAGACATGAGTGATATTAGGACATGTTTATGGGATAAAAAGGAAATCTATAGAATTTTTCACGACACAAAATTTGGTTCTAAGAACGTCGCATTCGTATTAGGACTCTTTTCTTAGTACTAAAAAGAGAGTTTATGCACTATGACTATATGCTATTAAAATATCTTGTAGGACCCATAAATGTGTCCCAAAATATTATAGGAGGATAAGTGGATATTAGGACACGTTTAAGCATCCTATTACGTGGTATATTAGAACGCTATATTGGTCGCATTAAACATTTTATGGGACTAAATGATTAGTTCCATTATGTTGGTATCTATTAAGATCCTCAAAAGTGTCCTACATATCTATTACAACCCTCACCTAGAGGACACTTTAGTTTCAGTCCTATTACGTTAAAAGTCCTATAAACTAGTTTTACAGGACACTATCTGGTGTCCTATAAACCTTTTTTTCTTGTAGTGAACATTTATACATAATCGTAATAAATATTACGTAAATACATAATAATAGGTTCTTGATGATTTACGTTCATGATTTCATGTTCGTAATTATAATTATTGTTGATAATAATTATCGTGTCTTAATACGTAATAAATACTTATCGTGTAATAACACGCACGTAATACTTGTAATTCCTATTCGTAAAACATAAACGTGATATAAAAGGAAAGTTTTAATCATGTACGTACGATTATATATGTATTGTTCATGGTAAAAACATGCGGGTTTTACAATTCTTATATATTTTTCTTCTTCATTTTGGTAATTCTTTAATCGAGGTTAAAAATAAATAAATACATAAATGCATCCCGCTTATTGAAATACGTTTCCATTATTATTAATACTAGTTTAAGACCCGTGTAATACATGTGTTGTCAAAGTTGTTTTATTTTAAATGTTAATATAAACAAATTTCATTTGACAAAACTTGCATTTAAGCAATTACACTAAATTGATGTTATTAAGTATTCGGTGATTATTATACATTAGGACAGTTGTTGTTAATATTATTACAATTTGATAACTATTTACAGAAATAGTTTGACATGTACATGTGTAGATTATGATCTGTTTAGTGTTTAGTGAACATGAACTTGACTTCTCAAATCCTTTTTCAATAAGTTGTATTCAATAAATTTATAAAATTGAAAGCCTAAGCTTAATTAAATAAACTTTTTATAATTGTTCAATAATATAAAGTAGAACTCGGTCTATGCACTATACATAAATTTGTAATCCTCTATTAAATACCTTAGCTTACGCACATACATAAATATGAGGGCATTAAGGTTAGTAACTTGCCTTAACCACTATACCAAACTTCAATTCAATTGAGTAAATTGAAAAACATGGGTGTTTTGAAACCATATCTGCACATCTCTTTCTCCTGGAGTACCTTTCACAAAATCATGTTGAGAAAATTCAGAAAGAATATAGAAAACATCAGCAGTTGCCCCTATCTTGATGCCTCAATGGTAATCTATTTATCTGCAACTTCACTTGGTCCATCATAAGCACGGTGTACAATCACCCCACCAAAAAAAATGAACAGCCGTAAGTTTAAAATCACATCAACCAACATCTTCATATACAACCAAAAAACACAAAATATATGAGTATGTACAATGAACAATATAAAGAGTATAACTTTTACAAAATCTTAGCTGTTAAATCATAATGAAATGACACATTATCAAAATGACACTCGTATTACGTTAAAATTTTTGAAAAAACGAAACTAAAATACCTTCTCATCCATTAAAATCAAATTTGCAGTATAAAGCTGTTTTCACATTCTGATTATCCGAACTCTGATCTTCAGACTCGAGTTAATCTCTTTACTATTGAATTCATCAAGTAAACGGAAGATTTTAGGCTCCATATTTGCAAAACATTAGAGTGAATATGAATAGTTGAATGAAGAGGAAAGTAATCTGACATGAATAATTGTTACAACATTTGATTTTTCTGTGCTTAAGTCAGTGCTTGTTTCGTCTCCCTAAATAATTTTTTACTCTAATTTGGGTTTCTTTAATGTGACATGAAAAAAGTTAGAAAGTTTAACCAAAAAGTTTTCGTCTTTTCATATTATGCTTCATCACTTCTAGTAACTTTAAAAAGTTAGAAATTTTAACTCCAAATTATGAACGTCCTATATTCCTATGTACAATGGGACAACATGCGACAAATCTTAGAGTAAAAGGTGTCACGAAGTGGAATACCCTCTTAAACACCCCCTCACTCACAACTAGTCTCTCTCATCTTCACTTGGGTCCTACCACTCACCATTTTATTTCTTTTTTCATTTTTCACACAAAATAAAAATTCATTTCATAAAATTAAAAATTATAAATAATTCAAATAAAAATAAAAATACTTAAAAAAATACGGAAAAAAAACAATACGGAAGAAAATACAATACGGAAAAAAAACATCCTAATCATCGACTGCATATTTCGCCGCGGTTTTTGCCTGTTTTCTTTCGATAATCGACTTGTTCGGTTCAGGCAAATTGTCGGTTCTGATCGAGAGAAACTCCATCTATTTGAACTCTAATTCAGCATCGGCTTTAGCTTTCTCGGCATCGACTTTAGCTTTCTCGGCTTCGGCTCTAGCTGTCCTCGAGTGGTACATATGTCTCTACCGGCATGGATTTTGAGGAGTAAAGCCTCATTTATTTCTCCCTTCGAAGTGGTCGAACAACTACCCGTGCTGCTGTCAGTTGTTTCTGATCGGGTCTTCTTGGCGGGTCTCTGTTTGCCGGCTGATCGGGCTCGAGGATCTAGACCGAATACGGAGGTATGATCATTTTCGTCAAGACCCTCGGGTGCGTCCCATTTTGAGTAGTTTTTAAGCACCCTCCACACATGGTCAAACGTAAATTTTCTCCCCTTGTTACAAGCCACAAATTCAAGTTTTGCAGCATAAATCACGTCATCTTCGTTTTGACCGCTTTTCTTGTTAAGACCTTTGAAGATAGCGTGAAACTTTTGAACATCGGGGTGCATCCTTGACCATTTCCCGGTCAACATATTCTTGGTACGACGATTTACGTTACGACCACTGAAATCGTCATAAATCGTGTTCCAAAAATACTCCTCAGTTTGATCAGTCCCGCGATCTTTGTCTTCTGAAACGCCGACCCAACACTCGGCCAGTATGACCTCCTGAGCAGGTGTCCACCGTTGGGGTGTCGACTCCACCACAACATCGGCTTCGTCATCGATGTCGTCTGCGGACAAATCAACCGCGGTAGATTTTTTTGACCCCCGTTTTCCTTTACGAACTACTACTATTTTTTGTGGTGGAGGTTGCGGTGCTGGTATTTTGAATTGTGTTTCAGGGACTTGTTGACTTTGAGATGGATTAGGATTAAACTGCGATTGATTAAACTAAGATTGATTAAACTGAGATGGATTAAATTGAGATTGTTGCAAAGCTAGTAGTTGATTATAGTAGATTTGTTGGGGTGACAAGTTTGGAAAGTATTGATGCGAAAATGGTGGGAGGGCTGCGAATTGACCGGAGCCTTGGTCGGACTGCGTCGCCGGAGAAGAGGACGACGGTTGATTCAGATCCGTGCTTTGGTTAAGAAGTTGCGAGTAGGAGAGGTGAGGATAATCATTTGGGAAGTTTGACATTTTTTTGTGACTAGACGATTACCCGCGCATAGCGGCGGAATTGTCTGGCGGCAGAAAATTGACGATACGATATATCGTGGTGAAGTAGAAGTAAATGTTATGGGATGTATTTCATGGGTATTTATTTGTACGGTGGGATTTGTAGTATTTTGGTATGGAATATTTTTTAGGTTTTGAATTTTGATTTGGTGTGTGTAAATTTTGGTTTGGATGATGGGTATTAGGGTTTAGAGAGATTAAAGTTTGTGTGTGTGTGTGTGAATTAATTATGTTTGTGTATTAGGGTTGGTCACAAGGAATAATCAGTATTTTTCAACATTTTAGTAGGACCCACATTTCAACTTTAAACTTTCAACATTTCAACTTTCAACCAAAGAGATACACCCTTTATAATGTAGTAAGATTGTAGGTGTAAATTTGTGAATGTAGTGTGTGTATATTGTGAATGTAGTATGTGTATATATAGGAAAATAAATAAATTTTAAATTTTTTTTAAATATTACCGTTGCCAAACGGTTTAAAATTGAGTGGGGCCCAAAAATCTCTCTTTTTCTCTCGTTGAAGTCTAACGAATGGCTCACGGCGAAGGGGGGTCGGTGTCACGGCGAGCACCGGCCAGGGTGCCACCTCGGACCGACGAGGGCCCCTCGCCGTGACACCGTTTACTCTTACCATGAAACCAGAGTCAGTGATCAACAATAAATACCATGGCATACATACACTCTTAAAAGATCTAACATGATAAGCTGAAATTATATTTGCTCTAATAAACGTGTACACATACTCAAATAGTTCTACTTACCTTGCACATATCTCAACTCAAGTTTGTTAAACAACCTACCTTTTTTTATTAAACTTACAATAATATAAGGCTTGGCAACTGATAGTTATAGTTACTCTAATGAAGAAAACAAAAGCAAATATAAAAAGCAAATTTTTGGTTCATGGAGTTTGGTGGGAACAGGAAAAGTCGATAGATAGGCTATTCGAACAATTTTCATGGTATAAAAGGAATATTAGAATGAAAAATCTGAGAATTATTAAGATTCCTGATGAAGAAGTGAAGAATCATAGAGATACAAAAACTCAAAAAAGAAAATCTATGAAATTTAAAAAAAAAGGCACTTGTTTGATACCTGATGAAGAGGTAATAAAGTATAGTATTTGTGTAATTAAATTTGAAAAAGATTGTTCTTCCAATACGCCTCCCAAGATAACCAATAACAAAGGGTTTAGTAATCCAAGTAGCATGTAACTTTGAAAAGAGAAAAGTTACAGATGCATTGCACACATAATGCTAAAACTAATATGCATTGCACACATAATGCTAATACTAATTGAATTATGTAAAAGAAAAAAGGTTAATTAAAAAACCTTCCGGGGCCCGAATTAAAAAAGAAGCAGGAGTGGGGTTTACCCCCTAAGGAGAAGGTTCGAGGCTTGCATACTGCCATTTGGATCTCGCCGTTCAAAAAAAAGGTTAATTGAATTATGACATCACCATTTATATTTTTTTAATTAAAATAACCAATAGAAAATAACATCTCTTCAAAAGTGACATATGCGAAAATTTTCATCTAATAGAATAAACAGATGATCACAAAACTGGATCATAAAATCAGAAGTTAAATTAGGCACTGGTGTAGACCTATAATCATAAAACATGAAGTTAAACTCGTATCATGGGGGGACTAAAACAATTATAACCTGCGAAAAGAACAAATTTACATTCTTAAAAATAAATAAGAAACAAAGACACATACCGAGTAATTTGACCTATAAGTGCTATAACTCATTAGGTGAAACATCAGGCCCTCCAATTCTTGATGTTTCTTCTACCAATCCATACTACCTACGTAGATTTAATAAATATCAGTATACCACTATACATATGATATCAAAAGTTTCAAAAAAAATCCTAGAAATAAGATGCGCCAACTTCAGTATATAGTCCAATTAACGCTTCAGGCATTGCGAAAACCTACAAAAAATTAAACTTAAAAAATGTTACCCTGAATGTTGAATGTATTTATTGATATCCCGTCGCTTTCCATCATATCTAGAACACTATCCCTAAGCAAACTTGAACTCTCACATTCTTTTTAAAACTCGTGTAACCTTATAGTTTTTCATAATCATAAAGAAAGGGTAGTGATTTCCTTCGGTCTTACTTTTTTATGTACATAGTCATGAAAGATAATTGAAGGAAAGAAAAAGTATATAAATTCAAAGTTTGGCAAACTAATATGCATCCCAATAACTACGCCCAATAATACCCATTAGAAAAAGGCTAGCCAAATATAACCTATATATCGTCTAGGCCACAAAAATAATGTTCTGAAACTTTCCAGTACACCAAAATAAATGAACATTAAGCTAGACGAATCCAACAATCTAAACATCTAAGAAATAACAAATAAATGAATGGTCATGGCAACTTACCCAGCAATAAAAATAGTTGTGATGTCATACTAAAGACATGGAAACAACCCGACAATCATTCTAAAAGGGGGAGTTCTGCTGGGAGATTTTAACTCTTGTTTTAAACCATTCATTTAAGATCTTTAGATTTCATAATACATGATTTAATAAAACAACCTTAACACTTGTTATACTATTTGAATATCAAAGACCATAAGCAACAATTTTCATTCAAGCATTTCGACAAACACCTAATATGCATAGATAATGATTAGCAAGAAATGGAAAAAACATGATTGAAAAAATAATAGTCCAACCAACAAAACAAATAAGTAAAACTTACAACAATTATACATTTCCAAACATTGATATCATGTTTTCAGATCATGCATGTGAGAGAAAAACAAATAAAAAAAGACATATTAACCCAACGAAGAAGATACTCTGCTCCAAAAGGACTTAAACAAAGAAGACATTTACCTTCAGAATTAATGGGGAAATTAAACAGCCACATTTTTTGAAGAGAAGAATCTATGCATTTGAAAGTCGATAGAAATTAAGTTAATCTGAAGAAAGGTGAAGATGAAATATACACAATTGATTCAAAATATTGCTACTTTCAAAGCACCTCCTTAAAACACCAATCAGTGAATTTTATATTCCTGTTTCAGTACTTGGAAAAACTCAATTGACGAACAAGACTGTATGATGAATGAACTGATTTAATGATGGACTATTGGTTACATTGATGAACAACGTTTTAGTCATATTTAATGATGAACAACATGATTTACGAACATATATTATGATGATTGATGAACAAAAGTAAATAATGAACAAGAACTTTTATAAGTCAACAACTCTTTAAATTTATGCACAACATTTATTATTGATGAATACCATTTTTATTGATGAACACCATGTAGATTGTAGATAAATGTTGTATTATTCATCAGTTAATCTTATTCGATATATTAGTGTTATTCATTAGTAGTTAATATTGTTCATCAATTATTGTTATTCACACGTTCATCAATAAGCAAGCGTAATGAACTGCTGAACAAGGCTAAGTGATGAATACTTATGAAGAACATGTAAATTAATATTTTCTTGTTCATTAACATATTCATCAATTATTCTTGATGAAATGATAAACACAAATAAATAACATATAATGATGAACAACACTAACTGATGAAAAAGACTAATTAATTAACATGATAACAACATCTTTCGTGTCTGTTCATCAATTAAAAAATATTGTTCATTAATAATAAACGTTTTTATGAGTAAAAGGTGTTGTTCATCATATAATAGTTTTGTCCATCTGTTAGTCTTTGCTCATCAATTAGTATTCTTCATCAGTCAGTGTTATTCATGAGCCTAGATGCATGTTCATCATTTTTTAATCATAATTCATGTTTTTTATCATCAAATATGATTAAAATGTCATCTTTAACGTGTGATGCTTCACTCATATTACATTGGATATAATGATTCAAAAACGCGAGTAAAGGTTAACTTAAAATTATAACTTTTGTGGTTTTTAAATTTTATAGTTTGAATATAATATTGGTAAAATTTATGGTTAAAAACACAACAAAATACTATACGTACATTTTTTATAAATTTAAAAAATAAAAAGAAAATCACTTTTTGAAATCTTAGATCAATATGATGATTAGTGGTGCGTTGTGTTAAAAAAAGTCTATTAAACACAATTTAAATAGTAAAAAATTTAAGTTAGACATTTTATTAATCACTTTACGTGCAAGAAATATAACTAAAATGAAAAATTTAACGTATTATATCTCACATCGAATTTGAGTAATTCAAATTTCTAGGAAAAGAATGGCAAAAAAGTTACAACTTTTGTCTTTTAAGTTTTCTGTAATTTGGCTTCTAAGGTAGACAAAACTAGAGCCAAATATACTAAAATGTTCAAGAAAATCATAACCCACTTAAAAAGTAGAAAAAAAAAGTTTTGATTTATATATCAAAATGCATACCAATTAAGATTGATTAAATTTTAAGAATTATGATAAAATCAGTTTTTTCTAATGTTCTTCGTTTAGGAGTTATGTGTGTTTTAAGTTTGAAGGTGAATAATAAAAACGTGTAAAAATGATCATCTTGCCCCTGACTAAATAAGTAAATCCAGCTTACATTAAGCAAGTTTGGTATAGAATCAAAACACAAATTCAAAGAAAAGGGCCCAAGGTGACATAAATATAATCTACAATATACATAAAATAATACTCCTGCATCATTTAAGAAAACTAAATAAAATATACATATAAATATAATCTTCAGCAAAAATAAAATAATACTCCTGCATCATATATGCATTTCGAAACCTCTCAATCTCTTCCTTTAATGCTTCTTGATGCGCTGCAAAAGACAATTAGATATAGTTGATAGTTTGTAACTTAGATTAATTTATTTAATCGTGTTAGATCACAAAATTTAATTCATAAGACCCTCTTTTTGTTAAGAAGATCAAAACTTTTTGTTATGTGTATATGATTTTGGCTGGTTTATATACGAGTGGGACAAAAATGTATTTTACAACACCCAAATTTGTTCCTAAGAAAAGATCTACATATTACCACCTTTTTATTGGTACTAAGATGATATTTTATTCATTATGTTTTCTTTCTATAAAAATGTGTGTTAAGAAACTTGAGAGTGTCCCAAAACATAACAGATGTGTAAGCATATATTAGAACGCCGGATAACATTCTATTACGACGTCATTTTGGTCGCATACGCATAATTAATTAGTTTTAAAACTCCCGAGTTACTATAACGTTGATAAATGTCCTAAATATCTATTACAACCCTTATGAAACACTCTTATTTTTGTTTTATTAGGTTAAAGATCTTATAAACATAGTTTATAAGACACTAATACATCTTTTATAAAAACCCTTTTTTTATGAATGTTGTCAAATTCAGTAGAAACATTAAATCTATTTTATTATATAATAAAACAGAATATGTTACAACTCTTTAAAGCATAAGCATTAAATAGAAGAATTAAAATGCCTACCATAAATAAATTATGTATAAGACCTCAATGCTACAAATAATTTAATTCATTTCTAAAAATAACCCAATTAAGAAATATGTTGTTATTATTCATATAAGGTAAAGTTTTATTCATAAAAATTTTGAAACATTATTCCTTCCTTTAAGTATATTTTTGTATAATGTAAAGTTTTATTCATAATTTTTTTTTCTGTATATAAAAAACATTTTTGTAGGTTTGTTTTTTTACGTAAATTTATTTTGTGTGTATAGAAAAAATAAAGTATAAAAATCATGATAAACTCATTACTTTTTGTATTCGTTGTTTTACGTAAATTTATTTTGTATATAAAAAAACAATTTTATGTATGCGTATTTTATGTAAATTTGTATAATGTATATTACAAAAAAGTATTTGTAGCTTTGTTTTTTTTTTCGTAAATTCAGTTTCTGTATATCAAAATAAAATAAAGTAACATTTTTACTATAAAATGTATTTTGTGATATATAAACTTTTAATAATAACAAGCCTTTTAATTTGTACTTTCAAATTCAAATTTTAAAATAAACGCATTAAAATCTCAAAGGATGTTACGGTTTCTTTACTTTTCTAAAATATATTTTGCTAAAACTGATTTGGACCATTAGTGGGCTGCCGAATTTTGTATAAAGCCCAACCTTTTGGTTTGTAAATATGTACTAAACCTTCAACAAACAGTTTTTTAAAATCGTTTTAAAAAGTTTATGCTACGTTTTTTATTTTATGTAAATATATTTTTAGGATGAACCAAAAAAAAGAGTTTAATATTTTTTTCATGAAAAATATTTTGTTTATATAAAAAAATATTTTGTTTACCATAATTAACTTTATACAAAAAATCAAAAAAAAGTTGTACATTTCTTTATCACAGCGTGTTATGTTAATTTATATTTTCACATTGTGAATCGTTTATTTTAAAAACATTTTATTAAGCAAAACATTTTTGGGATTCAGATTTTTATGTTAATTTATTTTGTGTATATAAAAAATATAAAACTCATGAACAATTCACTACTATGTATACAAAGAAACCAAAAAGTCTTTTTATGTAAATTTATTTTTTTGGATTCGTATTTTTTCTGTATTCGTGGTGTTTATGTAAATTAAAAAACTCATTTAACAACATTTTATAAAAATTAAAAAGTCATTAACAACTTTTAAAGTCATTTACAATGTACAATTAATATTAATGTACAACTTCTTAGAGCAAGATATCATTAAAAACCATACCTTAAATAAATTTAAGAAAAATTATAGACATAACAAACTTATGTGTAAACCAGTGTTAAAACAAACACGGAGTGAGATATATATCAAAATTCTTTATCTTTATTTTTGTAAAGTAAAAAATCATCAATCATCTTCAATTCAAAAACCTTTGACCAAAAAATCTTCTCTTGTAAACTTGATCATTCATACAGACAAGTTAACAACTGGCGGTTTCAATGAGTTAAATGTCATTAAAACATTCTAAAAACAACTTCTAAATTCAAAAATCCATTATCATTATCACGGTGTGATTCTTCCTTTGTATGATTTAAAAACCCGCTTATAAATATCACTAGTTTCATCATCAATTCATATCATCAGCCAGTTTTATTCTGTCAAAAATATTGTTGGCGGCTTAGATCAAAACTATAAAAATCTCTTTTCTTAATCTCTTTTCTGCGAAAAATTTCTGGCAATAATCGGATGGCTACATTTGTTGCGGGGATATCAATCATCTAAGCGCCCCATGAGTTTCTATTCGTTCAATGAGTTGGTATTTCAATTGCCGCTGACAGATATGCTGGTAGGTCTTTTAATTGCCGCCGACAGCTATCTTCGATGCCACCGATCTATTCATTGTCGCCATTTATGGTGTGTGGCAATGGTGGTTGGTAGGTGACGTTTTTAGCTTAGGTGGGTGTTTTATTTTTTAGCCAGGATGATGATTGTGTTGGTGTTCTTCCATGCTTAATGACAAAAGGTATTGATATTTGTGCTTATTTTTGGTGGCTTTTTTGGGGCTTCATAAGCTCTAAGCAAAGAAGCAACCTTTTCTATTGTATCATTGATAGCGTATCTAATTTAATTTTTATAATCATGCAGTTCGAAAAATGGAGCCCCAAATGACACTGTTATGTGACACTAACCCAATTTGTTTAAAAGATAAATCGTTTATATATTCAGTTAGATATTTTTTTGTTTTTCATGTGTTCCAAGAGGTTAAAACTAATAGCAGTTTGTTTTTTAATTAAAACTAATACTATAGCATTGTCAAACTGGGTTCACGTGGTGCGTAAGTGGTCTTGATTTGTATTGTTTGTGATGTTTGAATATGGTTCCTTTTCTAAATCTTTTGAATCATTTTTAATGAACTTTGGTTGATAAATCAGGGGATACATATGAGGCATGGGAATTTCTACTCTTAAACACTTTGTTCCCAATTTTTGAATTTCTACTTGGTTTTACCCAATTTTAAAATACTAGAGTAATTGATTAGTCTTAATAACACCAGGGGACTAACATATTTCTGCACTGATCAATAATTTTCTACTTTTTTTGCAATCAAAACGCCCTGTAGTAACAAAAATACATGTATTAAAGCCAACTTGGCCTTTTTATTTAGCTTAACTACCTTTAGATGTTTATAGAAGGCTATTTTTAAAGGTTAAAATAAACAGATCTGGATGTCATTCTTAGATATTTTATTGGATTGGTCAACTTGCAAGCTTATTTGTATGTATTTGATATCACTATCCATCTATTTTTCTATGAAATTAAAAGACCAAGATTTTTCAAAGAAATCATTATTTTCCAAAATGGTTATTTTCGAGTTGCAGTTGTAGTTTGTGTCTCCAAACGAAAAGGCGATAAGTTTGTGTCTCCCTGATCGGATTTACGACTATCTGACTAATCAAATAATCACAATCAAAAATACTTTAGAGTTTAGACTACATGTAATCATTCCCTATTTAAACGTATTATTTTCACAACCTATCACCTCATACGCAACTCAAACGCTTGGTGTTCTGTTTTTTTAAATTGGGTAACTTTTTTATATAAGAATGTGCTTTATGGGTCAAAGTGGGTGCCTTAAAGACATAGATTATCCGAATGGTTTAAATGAATACGGATTAAGTGAAGTGGTTGTGGTGGTCTCCGACTTGAAACACTATTTTACGTTATCATTTAACCACAAGAAAGGAAGCATTGAAGTCTTGACACAAGTATATAATTTAGGATGTTTCAACATAAGGTAGTCTAAACATGTACAATAGCATAAATGTATAATAAATAAATGTATTTGATATTATCTGATATGTGGTTATGCTTGGTTTAATTGGATTTTCATCTTTGTTGACAAACTTAATCTTTGCTATTTGGATTGAAATGTGTCTTTTTAGTATGGTCTGGTTAAACCATAACACTATGTCCCAGTTTTTTGTTCTTCCATTATTTTATTTAATGAAATTTTATGATCGATTTGATACGTTCATGTCCCGTAATAAACTCATAATAGTATCCATGTTTTTTTCTCTCCTAGTTTGTATTCAAATGATATGAAGTATTACTTTTGTATTTTCTTTTATCAATTGATCATGTTTTAACCTGTATTTAAACAATTTTTTTCTTTGTAGTTCATCTCTCGAGTTACTGGTTTTTTGTTGTAGTTAAATCAAGCGGTTGAGCAGATTGAGACCAAGTTGATCCACTCTTACGCAAGGTATATTTTATATTTAGATGCTAGATACAATCTGAATATTAACATTTCCAAATTTTCTTTGCAAATCAGATTTATGAATATGGTTATGTGTAGACTTTAATGGTATGTAATTACATTATGTAGAAAAGGATGACAAACCTTTTGAGGTGTCATCACCAAATTTTACGTAGTTAAAAATGATGCTTATGTACTTAATTAGAGTCGATTAACTATCAAATAAGTGCTGCTAAATTAGTGTGTCAATATTTCACAGACATTTTGAGGTGTCCTCATAATCATTTTATTAAAAATGTTGTTAAATCAGTGTGTCAATGCTTATACACTTAATTTAGACACATGCATATCGGTTAGGTGGTTTGCACAAGTAATATGCATTCTTGACAAGAGTATTGTGTCGAGGATCTAAATTCTTGACATTTCCCAATTGAAATAGAATCTTTAACCTGTTTGTCATACGTACATTGATATTAGGGTAGAACCTAAAAGGCTAAGCTTTTTGCAACAATATAAACCGCTTGTGCAGATCATGTATATTATATAATACAAAACAGTATGCAACATATGTTCGTCTTGTACTTAGATACTCTGTTATAAAATATGACTTGTGAAGTAATGACACACTGATTTAGCAGACCTAATTATTATAGGCAAACTTAAATCTTTTAGACATGCTGGAAATAAATCATAAATACATAGTTATTGAAGTAAAATGGTAGAGATCACCTCATGTAATAAAATGGCTATAATTAGATGGAAACATCTCTGACCCATATAATGGCAATTGTAGTTGTAGTTTGGGAGACTAAGTTGTTATTGTTGGTTTTTTTGAATATTTTTGTCTGCAACTGATTGGTTTAAGGGTTTGAGCTATTTTAATGAGGATCGTTTTGATCTGCAACGGAGGTAGTTAAACAGTGTCGTTGGACTTTCCTTTGGACTTCTTCTTGATCATTTGTAATTAATCAGCGTAATTATTGTGTGTCCCAAAGGAATAGGTGCATTTTGTTGTCCATCATGTTGGTTACATACTTTTGTTCTCTTGATGTTGTAACTTGCAGGTTCTATATATCTAACTGGTGTTTGATATATGCTTGAACGATGGTGATGGGTGACACACTGGTGTTGTGTTAAATAATTTCGTCCGTTTTTTTCATTAAACTTGGGTGTTCATCTTTGGATATAGTGTGTGGACCAGCTTAGTATTACATACTTAGTATTATTTTCAAACTTGATTTCAAGGTTATCAAGAAGAGGAATGAAGACATGATCTCGCGCAAAATATATGGGAAGGGACAAGGAGAAGTTCAGATATTGGGCTTGATCTAAACTGCTTTTATTATCATTAGGACTGTTGGGATGAGTTAATTTTTATGTTTTCAGTTATTTAAATCCTGTTATGATACTTTGAATTTGTGAATGATATTTGTGAAGTGTTGCGAAGATTTTATGCTAAAAGTGTTTGAATCATGATCGTATAAATGTATTGTTCACTTTTTCCTTGAAATGGGTTACATGTGAAGAGTGTTATTGCAGGGTACATTGGCTTACAAACAGATGAACATGTAATGTATTTTAATGAATATTTTTAGATTTATTGCATTGTAACTTTAAAATTTTGATCTAAACATATTATGTTACCATGTCTATGTTATTCAAGCAATTAATTTAGAAGGTCAATTCAATTAGAAAAGAAAGTTTACAAGTGGTCAACCTGGCCCATTTCATTATTAAATCGAACTCAATGTTCTGAATAAAACGCTTATGTTACTTAATTTCACTATCATTCTTGATTATCTACTTATTTAAATAGAACTCAACAAAGGTTCATTTTGTAAACTTACAAAAAAACCTTTTCATAATTTTTTAATTTTTGTTAAAAAAACATTTCATTAATCTTTAAAAAACGTTTTATTATTTTTTATTTTTATAAACTTAGAAAAAAACGTTGTATATCTGTAAAAAGTCTTAAAGTTTCACAAAAACTTTAAATAGGTGTTCACGCATTGGAACTTGACTACTAACTTCACAGCTATGGCAAACATCATCTCATACTCGAAATCATCAACTTTTGAATTTAACAATGCATGAAAATGTCTATAGTGAGTGAAGAAAGAGTGGATGTTTTGTTTAACTTTTGCAAAATCATAGCATTAACGTGTAATGATACATGTTTACTTTCGATTTTTCTTTATTTTATATATTGATATATTAATACTGCATGCTTACATAATCCATTATGTATTTCTCTTATTTTACTTTCCCATAACACTTCTTATAAATTAATTTTTCTAAAATATCCCGTGATTCCACGGTTCTTTAAGCTAGTACTAGATATACATTAAAGCAAAAATAGTATAATTTTCTAAAAATATTATGAGGCTCCGAAGAAAAAAGAAAGTTTCTAAAAACACTATTAAAGTCGGTTAATCAAAATTAGGTAATTTTCATAAAACTCAATTTCATTCGTTAGATACAATCATACATCTAATCCAACGGTCTATATCAAAAAAAATCAAAGACTCCGGGTCTATATATAGCGCCATGCAATTATCATTCTTCGACATCCTCCTCGACTCCTCCTGTCGAACACCGGATAACATTCTATTACGCGGTCTATTACGACGTCAGTTTTGTCGCATAAACATTTTAATGATAACTAACATATCAAGTTATGTTACATCAATGGCTACTTTTTTACATGGGCGACTCATCTTTCATTTTTTCAGCAAAGACTACAATTTCAAGTGGACCAAAAGCAACACGAGCTCGGTGTCTCACAATTTCACGAGAAGTTAAGCTCCACAAAGCCTGTGGATTGCGCCGTGTGCTTGTCCAAGATAGAAGAAGATGACGAGATTAGCGTTTTGCGTTGTGATCATCTTTTCCATAAAGGATGTTTGGACCGTTGTGTCGAGTATGGGCACACAACATGCCCTTTGTGTCGGAATTTTCTAGCCGGGCCAAGGATGGTTTGCGAGCTTGGTCGTGAACTACTCGTGTTTAGTTTTTGTTCGAATAGTAATTCGAGTGATGATGATCATGGGAGATGGTGGATCCGGTAATATATGTACAAATTAAGGATACGATGATTAGAAGATGATCATGTACTTGATTTTGTTTGAGAATAGAGCATGTATCTATTAGTTTTTTTAAAAAAGATGTTTCAAAGTATAAAAGGCAGTAGGAGTAACAAGATACTACAATCAGTGAATCTTTTGACCTTAGCTCATTCCTAATGGCTTCTTCAGCAAGTTCTGCTTGTTGCATCAAATCCTCAAATGTTTTTAGGTTGGCTCTAACAATTCGATCACCTATTACACCATTTAGCCTAAATCTGACATTTTTGTTAAAAATCAATGTGTATTTTTTAACAGAGTTAGATGTTTGATGTTCACAATTTCGTTCCTCCTGTGTGCGTTTATGACTCTCCAAGATTAAGTTCTTCTATAAAAGTTCCTTAAATTGATCCTGCGACATACTCAACAATGTTTTCTTTCCACCCGACTCCTTTATAATGTTCCACCGGTATAACGCTTTTCCTCTTAGCATAAATGACGCATACAAAACCTTATGATCATCTGAACAATTGCATAAATCAAAGGTGTTTTCCAATTTCATAATCCAGTCAGATTACAAAATGGGATCGTCTGTCACCATGTAATTGAGGCCACCATGTAATTGAGGCGGGCTTGTCATCAAGAACATTTTATGGGTTTTCTGCAATTTGGTACGTACCTATCGTTACAAATTACACTACAACAATTACAATATAAACTATAGGATTCAAAGTTAAAGAACTACGTTTGGTATAATCTAATGGTAAACCAAACCGGTGCATCGCACAGGCCAAATTCTTTGTTAGAATATAACTAGTTTGAGAATACATTTCCCCAACAGTTGTGGCTTGCGAGGATATAAACACGTTCAAGCTCCTTCGTCTTCTCTTCATATTCCTCCAACCTTTGAAAGCGAATTCGAATCCAGCCACTTGAGAGCCTCGTCAATAGTATCCCTTATATGCTTCTTACCACTAGCACGAACCTTTGATGCCACTATCTCATCCTTAATCTTATTACTTATGTAGTAGGCATAATCCATAAGTGCATTCTTTGCCTCATTGTTTGTTTTGGGCTTCTTCTCGTATATGTCAATTTCCAGACCCGGTTTGTTAATAGACTCATTCGAGATTGGTTCAGCTCCTGGAACCAGCTCGATACTGAATTCCACTTCTCGTGCAGGTGGTATGCCCGGAAGTTCTGCTGGAAACACATCTTGGAATTCCGAAACTATTGGTTGATCCTGAATCGATGGAGATTCAGCATCCATGTCGTGAATCGTAGCTAGATAACCCTCGCAACCATGTGACAGGAGTGCACGCGCTTGCAGGGTGGATATGATTTGTACAGACCGTCCGGGTATGAACCTATTATGAATGTACTCTGGTGCATTGACATCACCGAAGATAACCCGATATGAATGGCAGTCTATGGTAGCATGATACTTGGATAGTCAATCCATGCCCAAAATCATGTCGAAGTCATTCATGTCCAGCGGAAGTGCGTCAACAGGTCGAACCTTATCATCAAATTCTAAGGGAAGACTCTTGTATACATGGGTGATTAATACAGAGTCCCTCAAAGGCGTGGAAATAGTAAGCCTATTTTCTAGTGGGAAGGGAGGCATCCTAAAGTTCTTAGCATAAGCAGTAGAAATAACCGAGTCTAGTAGCACCCGTATCGAAAAGAACACATGCAGCGCGACCATACATATACAAGATTCCAGTGATGGTACCAGTAGACTTGTTGGCCTGGTCTCGAGATGTCGTGTAGACACGCCCGGCAGTAGGAGGCGGCTTGGTATCAGCATGTCCCGATGTACCCTCCATCTCGCCCTTACGGCAATCCTTCATAATATGGCCAGGAAGACCACACTTGAAGCACGCATCAGTATTACGGCGACATGGTCCTGGGTGCCTACGGTAGCAAGTAGAGCAAAGAGGATGAGTGTATCCTCCAGCAGGTGCTCTGGCTGGCTGAGGACCTGATAAAACATTTTACATAAGACATGATAGTTGGGTACAAAGGACGAAGTGGATAATCGTAAGATTGAATACCAGTGATAGCTGGATGGCTAGGCTGCGAACCTCTCTGGTTCTGGTCCCTACCGTTTCCATGGTTCCTGGTAGAAGTTTGCTTAAAGTGTCAGAATATGAGTCATAACATAAAACATAAGGAATTTGGTAAGTATTAGGACCTGTTGTTGCTGGATTACCCGGCCTTGTTACGGTAATTGTCATTACCGCCACGCCTATCCGTAGCAGATCGGTCATTAGTCTGACCGTTTCCCTTGGGCTGATGAGGCTGCTGCTGAGTAGCCGGCTGAGACCGGTCCCCAGTTTTCTGCCTGGAAGATACACTTAAAGAGATGAATAATTGACATATGGAAGGTAAACGAATTAGTCACCGCTTGAATACGAAGTTTTACCTCTTGTCGGGTCTTTCAGCTTCCCCGAACTCATCCCTCTCCTGCAGCATCTCCAGTTTCCGTGCTACATCGGCCACTTGTGCTACAGTATTGAACGTAGCACACACCAGATTGTTTGCGACCGATGTGCGAAGAGCCCATCTGAAGTGATGTGCCTGCTCTTCAGGAGTACCTGCTGCCGCACCAAGGAAACCAGCCAAGCGAAGAAAGCGCTGCATAAACTCATTGCTATTCTCCCCAGCCCTCTGACGGATCCCATGGTACTCTCTCTTGAGTTTGTCCTGCTCAGCCTTGGGAAAGAACTGCTCCATCACCCTATCCTTGAACTGAGCCCAAGTCAAACCAGCAACCCACTCATCACCACCTTCAGATTGCATCAAAGCTAACCACCAGTTGAGTACATCGCCTTCGAACCGATAGCATGCCAACCTCGCCTTGTATGCGGGGTCATAGCCCATAGCGTTGAAGATCTTTTCGATGTGAGCCAACCAGCTTTCAGCATCGCTGGGGCTATCTGTCTTCTCAAAAGCTCGAGGGCGGAGCTTGTTGAATCTCTCCAGCCATACTGCTAATGTCACTGGAGGAGGAGGAGGAGGTGGCTGATTGTGCTGCTGCTGATTGTTGGCAGCTTGAACTTCAGCCCGGATGTCATTCCTTAGTTGAGGAAGCAAGGCTTGCATGGCAGCCTGAATTGCAGCATTGAGCTGCTCCTGTTCGCGTGTGAGAACCATCTGACAGTATAACATAAAACATATGATTAAACAGTTCAAAACATAAAATTTAAATATATACATGAAAAAAATTTATACTCAAAAATTTCACGAGAAAAATTTTATGCAAGAAAATTTTTGTATGAATGCATGATGCAGTTTTATGAAAACTTTGTATGCTCGAGAGTGAACGCCTCTGGTCAGTTCACTCAAAACAAAAGACATATCGAGGGGACGCCTATGGGTCGGTCCCAAATCTAAAAGTTTCGATAAAACACATGCGACTATATAGGGCCAATCCTGTACCAACCATTACTTAGTCAAAAACCCTGTAACAATGACATGTATATGTATGCTTAAAAATGATGAATGCATGAAAACAACTGTCAGTTCTAGGAAGACCGTAGTGACTACCCACTAATCACATGTCATATTTGAGAGCCTACAGGTCGAAGCCTTGGCTCTAATACCATAATTGTAACACCCCATTTTGGAAATGGAAATATCACAGTAATTATGGCGTGTCATCAAAGCATACAAGGTAAAATGTCTAAACATTACTTGACCATATAAAGGAAAATACTGGAATCAAACATCGGTAGTCCAAAAGTAAAGCTCATCACACACAAACATAGTATAGTAAGGAATAAGGACGAAACAATGTCCAAAGCATAAGTATCATAAAGAAAAGAAATGCATAATGTAAAGAAGGCTAGACAGCTTCCAGTCCATATGCATGTACTCTTAATGTCTACGAGCGTCCCTGAGTACCTGCCGTTTTGGGAACATAGGAAAGGAAAACGGCTGAGCAATACGCTCAGTGCACGGATGTACAATAAAGCATGAATATGATAAGCATATAACATAATAACAGCGGAAGAAACTAAGTCCCGAGTAACCTGGTTAAGTCTTAATAAACCTGGTTTTATAGTTTGAAAGTCTTATGTTTATCTTATAAAAACTGTTTGTCATATTTTACCATTAGCCAATATAGGTCATGAATATCCACCGTGCATGAATAATTGGAGGGGTGACCTCATCATGCAAATTAGAGGGGCTGCCTCTAATTTAATATACTGGTTTTATGGGTAGGAGGGATCAGCTCCTTGTGAAGGATGCAAGGCACATACCACATTCACCATGTAATCCTGAATAAAAACGTGTAACTAGGATGCACCCATACGCCCCACATGATAAATATAATTAAATGGCCAAAAGCTGAAGGGACGCCACGAGCAATCACTCCGCCGTGGTGAAGTCATAACATCAGTGCCTCTAATGTTATGGTTATGGTACCTCCATAACTAGGTGAAACTGGTCATGCATGTATATGGCTATAGGTAATCATATTTAAAACATAAGCAATCAAACTCATACTTATACTACGGGAAAACAGTTGGCTGCATACGGGGAAATCCTAATAAGGAAAGAATGTCCATACTGAAAGGACGGGAATCCGTACCTTATGTCCAGTGAACGAGAACGATGAACTGCGAGAATCCTACTTCCGAAACACTAGTGCTACATAAATACGTACATGAAATAAGTATCTGCTTACTACATACATAGCTGGTTTTATATCATGTCTTAGCTTATTTTATGTGTTCTTACTATTTACACTGTTTAAAGCCTTAAACTGTGTTAAATCTTATATCCTGTTCATTTTGATTAAGTATTTCTGATATTTCATGTGTTATTATACTTACTGTGTAATAATAAGTAACTTTCCAAAAATAGCATGTTTCCTTAAATAGAAAGTTACCAAAAATAGAAAGTTTCCAAAAATAAAAAGTTTCCAAAAATAGAAAGTTTCCAAAAATAGAAAGTTTCCAAAAATAGAAAGTTTCCAAAAATAGAAAGTTTCCAAAAATAGATTTACTGCTTAAAATAGATAAGTTTCTAAAAATAGAAAGTTTCTATCAATAGATTAGCTGCCTTAATTAAATAAGTTTCCATAAATAGATTAGCTGCCTTAAATAAATAAGTTTCTAAAAATAGCTGGTTTCCATAAATAAAATAGCTGCCTTATTTAATTAAGTTTCTAAAAATAGAAAGTTTCTATAATTAGAAATAAGCTGGTTAAATAAGCTAAGTAAATAAGCCTAAGTGTTTTCATGATTATTTCCTAAGTCATATGATATATTATATAGTTTAATAATTATTTCATGTAATTTAATTAAACCATAGGTTATAATATTTAATTAAAGTATGACATGTTTTTAATTAAATATATTAAATACTTAGGTTAAAATATGTATTATTAAATACTAATAATATAACCTAACTCATGTTTAATTAATTAATTATATCCATGGTTTTTAAAATAATTAATTAATTATAAGTCTTAACAATATAAATACTTAGGTTAAAGATAATTCATGTTTATTAATAATTAGTTAACCTAAGTCATGTTATTAAATTAATTACATCTTATTAATTTAATTCTTAACATAAGTTTATAACATAAACAACTAACATAATCATGATCCGGATCTAAGCCTAAAAACATGCACCGGATATGAAACAACACCGTACCCCGAACCAAATCGGGGTACCCCCTTGCTGCCCTGGGACCCACACGCACCAACCAAGACCAAAAAGGTCTTGGTGGTGGTCGGCTAAAACAAACCGAGCCCCCTTGGGGTCGGTTGTACCTTGCGGCCCAAAAACAAACACCCTTAGATCGACCCTTTGATTAATTAATGATCAAAACATGTTAGATCTATGATTAATTAATGTGTTTTTATGAAAAACATCACGTGTTCATAATTAAATAAAAGATTAATTAAAAGAAAAGGGTTTAAAAAGGTTTTACCGTATTCGTGGATCAAGAGGGTGAAGAACAAACACGAACAAACACTAATTTAACAAGATCCAGGATCAATGGAATCACCTTGTTGGTGATTGTAGGTGACGGCACAAAGAAGGAGGAGGAGGAAGGGTTTTAGGTTTTTCTTAAAATTCTTCTGTAAAGTGATTTAAGTAGTAAAAATTACTTAACCATTCTTTTAGTAAAAATTGGTAATGGGCTTGGCCCATTACCCTTGTTTGGCCGCGGGTAGGGACTCCCTTGTGGGGTTCCCGTACCTCGTTTCGTGTCTTGTAATTTCGTACACATTTATGTTTAATTATGTTCGTGTTTTAAATGTTCTCGTTACGTAAATACCATACACTTATATATTTAATTACGCTCGTATTAAATATATATACGTAATTAATAATAACTCGTGTTTTAATTACGCTCGTGATTCCGTGATCGTATGTTCGTGATTAATTATTGCTAAATAATTATTACGTGATCGTGTAAATAAAATATTTATCGTGTTCTAACACGTACGTAATACATAAACTCATAACACGTAATCGTAATCATGCTATATTAGGAAAGTTTTTAACTGTACGTACGATCCTAAGGGTACTATGTATGGTAAAAGCATGCGGGTTTTACATCACCACACGTGATCAACTTTCTTCGGTCTTTCTGTGAATCTTCGGTCATTTGATTCATCACTTCGTTCTTCAGCTATTATAGCTTCGGTCTAGACAACCCGCCGTTCAGGGTTATCTCTTCGGTCTAGTCTTTCTCAGGTGAGCCTTCGGTCTCTTGTCACCTGCTGTCGGTCTAGGTGTTGTCCGGTCTTTTGCAGCTCCTCGGTCTTTTCGGTCTCCTTTCTTCGGTCATCGGTCTTTCGGTTTTCGGCCTTTCGGTCTTCGGTCTTCGGTCTTCGGTCTTCGGTCATCGGTCTTTGATCAACAGTATCATTCGGTCATTGCTGCTGAAACTCGGTCTTCCTTATCTTTCTCGAGCAACCCACAATCACGGTCTCGGTCATGGTTGCCTCGGTCTCGGTCTCGGTCTCGGTCTCGACATAACCTGTCTCGATCTCACGGTCTTCTCAACGACATCGGTTCACTTTCTTTTTTTCTACTCTTGATTGCATGGGGTTTCAAACAGCCCCTTTCGGCTTCTGCCCTGCAGCCAAGGGGTACACCCTTTTCTTGATCCAACTCTCAAACCCGCCCTTTGATCGAACTCCGCACTGATACCAAATGTAGGAGCCAGCCTCCTTAACCGGACTCACACAACACAAACACCTATCAAAACAGCAGGATAGGTTTTCAACTGTTTATATATTAATGGAGACTGATACAACTTATTAGGTTACAACCTATTCTACTTATACTATAATACTAAACAAGCACCACTACTTACTAGTTTACAGGAAACAACCCATGTATCCCATAATACTTGGTCACAGCTTTTACAGTTTTACTAATTCCTAGACTACCAGATTATTAACTATAGACTTATTAAACAAACCCCTAACATATAACCGATTAAACCCAACATTTTTAGCGTCTCTTTTTCTATAATTGGCGTCATAGATCTCAATACATTAGTAGCACGTAGATCAACACCGCCCAAAATATCGCATTGATCTCTTACTCCAACCTTGCTTAAACGAAATACCACAAAACTCACACACTAAACTAAAACGCAACATTACTCAGAATCCCAAAACTCGCCCAAAACTAAAAGGCAACAATACAAAATCTAAAATCATAAAAACTGGAAGACCAAAAGTTAAGCAACAACTTAAACAATTTAAATTTATACAATGGTCTAAAAATTTATCAACACAATAATTATTAGATTTTACTAATGCAAAGAGCTAAAGCACAAATATACCGTTTATCATTTTCTAAAACTTACATACTTTATTATGCTGTTACTAGATGACTAGTTCTCTTCAGGGGAAGCATGCAAGAGTAGGTTACATACTTAACGCTGTCCAATAAGACCACCACAAATATCCTCGAAAACGATTTGCCACCTATCCTACCATCCACATCAGCAGGGTCACCGGCCTCCCTAGGGTCAAACAGGACAGAAACCACCATTGATGAAGCTGAGTTGTTTTTGTGGTGGTCTTTGTGTTCTGAGTCATGACCCGATAATACTTGTTCTTTTGTGATGTTGGTGGTGGAACCAGAAAGGGGAATTGGAAGACCATGGAGGACCCTTCTGTTCTTCACAGTTGTGATGTAGCTCGAATTGCGGGCGTTCTCTGCCGTGATATTTCCCACTGAGGTGGCAGGGACTATGGCTCCTGAAGCTGCAGCCGCTGATACATCAAACTGGAATACTTCGGTACACATGCCTGAAGTCAATATAGGTCCAGCAAGACCTTCACGAAACCACTGTTGCAGTTTACCATCAGCATGCTTTGACTTCAAATTCTCCCTGTCCGATGAAAGAAGAACCATCTGACGGTCACTCAAAGTCCTATACATATGCGGCTGCCTCCCACCACTCCTTATAGCAGGGACCAGATCTGAAGCAACCGCCTTCTCCGTCATCCCTTCTTCTTTCCTAGAAGCCATAGCTTTCTCACTCGCTAAAACCGAATGAATAATCAAATTCCCTTCAATTTTCACAAGCTTATCATTCCTCGGCACATACAAAGACGCAACAAGAGGCTCACTCCCGTTCCGCTCACTACCTATCCCTTTCCCATATTTAGTCCCATTAACAACCTCATTACCCATCAACACTCTTCCGCCCTCCTTACGCTCATATAACTTAAACTCCTTAACACCAACATCCCTACCTCCAAATCTCACATTCATAATCGGAACTAAAGCACCAAACAACAAAACAAACAACAACAACCCAAGAAAACTAATACTCGCAACTTTCTTAGTTTTCGTCTTCTTTTTAACATCAACCTTCTTAGTCTGCGGCTTCAACCGTGGAATAGGAACCAAAGGCACATTCGACCCCTGCGATTTCATGACATAAGGCGGAGGAGGATAATGCATCCATGGATTATACCCCATTGGGCCGACCACAGGTGGATAAACACCACCACCAACATTCGCGCTATTAGCATACATTTGCTGCTTCAAAGTAGCGTTTTCTGCAGCAAAAAACGTGATTCTGGCATTTAAATCCTGAATAGTTGAATGCATAAACCTAACTTTATCTTCTAGTTCCTCAACGTAATGTTTCTTCCTTTGCCTTGACAGCTGTGCACTTTCTCTGTTCCTGATCAACCTCGCCTTTTTCTTTTCGTCGCTTTTTTCATCCGAATTCTCGTCCGATTTTTGACACTTATTCGTCATCGACCCCAAATTCACATCACTCATCTCACTTTTCCTCTTGAGAACCTTCTGATCAATAACAGTATTTGTACCAGATTCCCGCGACGAAACTTTACTGACAGATCCTTGCGACGACACCGGTAAACATTCACCTAACTCTGCTGGCGAATTCTCTTCCGTTGGCGGAAAGCTTTGCATACCATTAACATCGGGAAAATTTAGCGACGCATTAGCGACGGTATCCGGATCAGAAACAACTTGGTTAGTATCAGGATCGTAATTTTTAAAACAATCGAAAACGTCAGAAGGGATATCCAATTCCTCAAGGTTGAAGTTGAAATTATCTACGTCAAGGTTGCGCACCAAATTGTCTAAGTCTTCGAACGGATCGTAATTTGTTAGCAAAGGATCGGCGACGGAGGTCATGATGGTGATTTAGGGTTTAGGTCGTCAGAATCAAAGAAATTTATTAAATTAAATTAAGGGAGATATGTTTATAATCTTATATTAAGGTAATTTTCACAAAACTCAATTATCATCCGTTAGATATAATCACACAAATCTTTTTCTTTTTCTTTATAAAGCTAAACTTAAATCAGAGATTTTTTTAAAAGATTATTTCCTTAATAGATAATAATCTTTTTATTTATTCCTTTAAAAAGTTTAATTGTTCCTTAATATGGAAAGAAAAATATAAATTTCGTTTTTATTTAATAAATTAAAAAAATCAAAGACAAAAATATAAGTGTCAAAAATGAAAAAAAAAACTTATAAAAAACGGGAAAATAATGAAAAACTTTAAGGTTGAAACTATCCTATTTAGAATGTTAAATCACTCACGATTGAAGAATCTAACTCTTTTATAAAAGAGATTGGTATCTATTTCTTATTAAATGCAAAAAAAGTTAAGAGCTACTACTACATATACATGTTGTACCTCATTTTAATGCACAAACCAAAACATTGTGTAAGGAATACAATTTTACAAGCTAAATGTACAATATGGTAAAATTAAATTTAAAATTGTAATTAATACTCTTAATAAAAAAACCCCATTACATAAATATACAATACCATATGCACATTGTACAAAACTAAAAAGCATCTATCTTATACTAATACAAACTATAATGTCAATTCTTGAGTGCCGAGAATGTGCTAAAATCAATATGCCGGGAATATAAAATGTAAGGACTTGGTTAACTCAACTAACTCAGCGGAGTTTAGCCTCAACCGAGTTAAATAAAAAAAGACCAGACGAAATGGCTCGACTTTATAACCTATCATCAGACCAGACTCAAAAAAGTAAAAGATCTCAGATTCAATTCGTGTCTAGACATGCAAGCCGAGATCGTAATAGAACATGTTTTTAGATGAAAACATTTGATTCAAAAATTATAATTAAAAAACACTAATTATAACACCGAAGAAAATTTAGTCACAGGGTACCCACCGCCGCATCGCGCGGGTACCCTGCTAGTTAGATTGAAGGATAATGTTAAAGTCAAAGTCAAAGTATCAATTCCTTATCCACACCACCAAAAAAAACTTGACTCGATCGCTATCCCCAACCCTAACATCCGACCACCGCCCGATCATCGCCAGTCAGTCTATGTGGATTGTTTAATTCTAATCAAAGGTATGTCTTTAGTTTAAACATTCAAATTATATCTATTTCTCATGTGTTTTGAAAGAAAAATTGACCATCTAAAAACATTCAATTGGACCAGGAAGAATGGTTTTTTTTCTTTTCTTATGATAAATTTGAAGAGGATCATTGAGCTCCATTTACAAAATCCTAATATCACTAACTAATTGTAATAAAATTAGTAAAAACATGATTGATTTTGTAAACAGAATGTTATATTTCTGAAGTTAAATGTAAATTTTATTAAAAAATATATACATAAGTTTATATATCCCACCCGAGGATGATAAGTGGATATATGGTTGTGTGTTTTAGGCCCCCTTATTTCACTGTTAAGATATCAGTAGCATGCTGCACAAAAGGCTAAAACATAATTCACTTAACCGGCATTTCAAAACTTACATCTTTGACTCTTACGATTTTGAAACATAAGCCCGTAATCATATAAGCGATAATTTGGCTATATAAACTGAAACACAAAGCCGGTATATATCTCTTCTTTTTCTGCTTATTATTACTTGATTGCGTTGCTTCGGCAAATTCAGTTATTGTACGCCAAGTTGGATGGTATCTTTGTGAAGTTCCCACAAGACTCTCTAGATGCTGCAGATGTTGATTCTTCAATTGTTGAGGTATGTGTGTTGAAACAGTATGTAGTATGTATATCTATACATGTCTAATGAGCTTATTTATTGGTTTATAGGAAACTTTTGGCGCTATAGCATTGCGTGATATTTTGCGCAATGCATGATATTTTGCGTGATATCTGCAGCTGGCCTTCAAAATAATTTACATTACGGAGTTGATCAAGTGGAAGCGATGAGAGAAGATTAGGTATATTGTTTGAACAGTGTAATGAGATGCATAATATCATAAACAACTGGAGTTATAAGTATCTCTCTAATAAGAAGCAACATAATGGATTTTGTAATCTTTTTAGTTGCATAAATAGTTTTCTTATTGACTTAGATACCAAAACTAGCAAATCTCAATATAGATGATGATGATGATGATGATGATGATGTCAGCAATATGTTTGTAAAATAAAAGTTACAAATATGAAGCCAATGGCTATAACGTTACATTTTCTAAACTTTTGCCATAGTGTTCGGATGAGCAGCATGCCATATACATGTTTCGAGGGTTGATCCAAAAAACGATGCATAAACAAGCAAAAGAGCCCGGCCGTCGGTTAAAGCGTTGGCCCCTAACGAATAACTCCGTCCGACATAAATTTACGTAAAATCTCGCGCGCTGCAGCGGATCATGGGTTATAAACCTCTTGGATAACATTAAGCAGGTTATAAACCGCGTGCATAACATAAAGTGGAAGAAGAGTCAGGTTTAAAAAATATGCTTGCTATTATGAATGTTCTTGAAATGATACTTATTTTTACCAAATTATGCATTGCGAGTATATATGAATTGTAGAATCAACAAAGAAAAAGAAAGCGACAATATTTGGTATATTATTTTTTGGTTGATGAATGCTTGGTTAATTGTTAAATGGTTTGCAATAAACATACACAAATTTAAAGTTTAGAGTTTTGAGTAAATAAATCAATTAATCAACAAGTTTAACATGTGTCGGCCAAAAGTGTACTTATCAACCTGATTAAATTATGTTAGAGACTACGAGTTTAAACTTCAAGTTATGCAATGATGGCAATTAGTTATTTATTTGTATTAAGTTTAAAGTAACCAGCTTATTCAAATGGCAACCTCAAGCCACGGTATTAAATTTTTAAACCGGTTTTTTAATTGACCAGTGGAAACCTCATACCATCGGCGTCAACTTATTAAACCGGTGTTATAATTGTCCAGTTTAGCCACTCAATCATGGTTAGTGAAAGATCGTGGATCAAGATTCTTTTAATGAACATGTCATAACCTGCATATGGATCATTAGGTTCTCATGCAAGTTTCAAAAAGACCAACTAAACAACTTTCGACAATATTTATATGAATTCAAAAAAATTACGAATATGTGTTCCACATAAAATACTGGTGTTAATAGCTAAAAAACATTAATAAAAAGTTAAAAAAACGTGTGTGCACAGGTATTATAACTACTTCAACTGTTTATATCAAAACCAAAAACAAGGACTCTGAGTCTTTATATAATGCCATGCAATTATCTAATATATTCTTTCCTATTAAAATTTATTCTCACTGAGTAAAAAGTATAGTTTAAAAAAATACATGTATTACATATTACTTTTTCTTACTTTTTGACATAATAACAGTGTTACTCTTACCTAACTACTACTAATTAACTTCTTTTTTAGACTATGTGTGTAACGACCCACTTTGACAAGAAGACCGGTACATGATAATTATGGCGTATTATCAAAGCATGTAAGAAAATATGTCTTAAAAACATAAATGACCATAAAGGAAAGCCGGAATCAAACATCGGCCCCCAAACATAAGCTCACACATGTATAAATTAAAGAGTGTAGAAAGGGACTAAACATTTTCCAACCAAGCATAAGTATGTGAAATACAGAGGGAAAAGAATTCAAAGATAACCTCCATCCTATGCACGTACTCTCAATAGCTTATGTATGTCCTTGGGTACCTGCCGTATGGGACATTGAAAGAAAATAAGGCTGAGCAATACGCTTAGTGAACGGATATAATGACATGAATAGAATTACTGAAATATAAGCAAAATACAAGAAATGCAGCGGAATATGTGTATGTCGTGGAAAACCTGGAACATGTTTTATAACCTGGTTTGTAATTGAAAAGTCTTATGTTTTAATACATGCAATATAGTTTAAATGTCAATGAGCTCATATAGGTCACAACAAGTATCAACGTGCATGAATACTTAGAGGGGTGACCTCGTCATTCAATTAGAGGGGTGACTCTAATAATATATGTTTGGGTGGACGGATCAACTCCAATGTGATGGATGTAGAGCGCACACCACAATCACCTTGTTAACCTACAAAACATGTACTAGGATGCACCCATACGCCCCACATGATAATAAAATTGAAGGCCAATGTAACTGAAGGGAGGTCGTGAGAAATAACTCCCGTTGCGGAAGAGTCATGACATCGGTGCCTTAAGTTTCATGGTTATGGTACCTCCATAACTAGGTGGTCATGGTCATGCATGTATATAGCTCAGGAAAATTTAAAATGATAGCATAGCTGTAACACCCCCAAATTACCACGCAGCGGAATACCACTTTGGGGCGCTACTCATAGCACATCGCACACAATCATAGACAACGACCTCAAAAGAGACGTTAAAATAATATACAACATTGTCTAAAAAGTTACTCATCCCAATATATATATATAAAATCAGAGTAGCGTTTGGTCCCAAAAACCGTTACCAATCACAACACATTAAGAACTTCAAAAGTCTTTTATTCAATTCAAAGGATGGAAAACAAATATAAAGTTTAGACAAGTAAGCACCAACTTCCTCCTCGCATGCTCCGCTGCTATCCATCTTGATTACCTGAAATACATGCGTAAAATCGTCAACACAAAGGTTGAGCAAGTCTATAGGTTTTACAAATCATCATTTGAACACAAGCAAAGATTATAAGTTTGTGGCATACTTGAAGGCAACAAGCATCGAATTTGCATCAACAATAATAATTGTATATAGCATAAATTGCATCAAGCTCATGGAACCGAGCCCTTAGACACTCCCTTATAGGTCTAATAAGACAGGAGATTTATTAATTGTCATTACCTCCAGATTATTGGTACATTGCTGTATACCTGACTTCTCAATACAATATGTTCAAACAGTGTGGAGTTCGGGCCTAAGCTTCTGTGACAAGTCCACACAAACTGAATCGGGGCGGCTTCCCCCATAGATCTATTAATTGTACTAGCGGTTAACCCATCATAGGTTAATTAACGATCCATAATTGAGGCTTTAACAAAGGCAATCACTTAATGAAATTTAAAGGCAACCACGGGTCCATTCATAGAGGGACAAGCATACCATAAAAGACTTGTGTTCCAAGTTTATAAAAACATGTATTCCCCCTCGCGGGTTTAAAACCATTTACAAGATAGTATATAAAAGCGAGGCCATAGACTTACCTTAAATAATACACAAAGCTAGTAGTAGTAGTGATCGCTGAAGTGAAGATGCCTCCCAAATATACACGTCAAAAGCCGCCACCTAACAAATAAGGTGCACGCTTAGCCACATACTTAAGTATTTCAAAATATACATAATATAATAAAATCAATGACTCAAAATAGTATGTACATAGACATGACCAATCAATGCAAGTGAATTCCTTCTAAACCCTACAACATGTACTAGCTTTCCAAAACTAGCACCTTCGTTATTGATCCATCTTAAGATGCCAAATCAACACGGCTTAAGTACCCAACACGGGTCTCTAATCTCAGAATATACACTCACACATAAGACTTATATCCTTTTAGAAATTTGAGAAGCTAATAGATTAGTCTCTCGCCTCAAACTATGACACGAGGTTAAGTACCTCCCAAAAAGTACTCAGCCGGTACTTACAAAAAGTACACGCTGTTTTCCCCTACCTAAACAACTCCGTTTTTGACGAAACTTGGTGACAAACTCACTTATAATCTGTATAAGACTCAGTTTAAATTTCATTCAATGATTCACATTTTAGACCCACCTGCTCGTCACATCTTTAGACCTTAAAAACCGGAATGTTTTACACACTTGACTCGTAAAACCATTTTGACCTTGTTAAACATTCCCGTTTACAACATCGCCACTTGACTTTGAAAATAGACTCCAAATGTTAAGCTTAGAATCTAACAACAGCCTTTGATCAGTTTTAAAACTCAACTTATAGTCCCCGAGATTCGATCCAAATATCGACAACAATTTCGTATTGTGTCAATACTAGTCTCCCGGTACACGAATAATCAAACTAGCATAACTTTTGACTCGTGGAGTTAAAATCTCTATCTTATATCGAAACGAGCGTCTCGACGACTACTACAACAATATCCTATAATACCAACACTTTCTCAAACTTTAACCCACGAAAATTTGCCTTAACTCACTGATGTAAATTAACACTTTAAAAATCACTTCAACACCCATTTTACCCACTTTTAACATCATCTACACTTCAAATAACCTATATAAATCATATACAACAACTCCTAATCCTTAGATTTACTTGCATGATCACATGCATCAAATAAAAATTAAAAACAAATGCATGCACTCAAAAATAAAGAATTGTTATAATAATAATAATAACATAAACAAGGAATTTTACAACAATCCAAATGGATCAAACCTCATGTTCATCTCAAAAATGATTTTGAAAATCAATGTTCTTGCATGTGGAAGATTTTTACACCAAAATGTTCTCCTTTTAATTTCCAACATGGGACTTCAATTAGTTTATAATGGATCATCCTAAATTTGGATGATCAAGGGGTGTTTGTTTGTTGCAGGTGGCGGCAAAAGAGGAAAGATGAAAGAGGGGAGAGATTTTGGTGGATAAAAACTTGTGTGTGTGTGTTTTATGAGGAGAATTTTCCTTTTATATGGTGGTTGGGGTAGAAGTTGTCATTTGTGTATTCTTGTGGATTAAAGTGTAAATATTAGTTAAAAAGCGGGAAATGACTACCAGTCAATTTTAAAAATATTTACGAGAGTCGGGTTTCATCCCGGGTTTATAAAAATATAAATCTTGTTTGTTAAATCGATCGTTTTAATAATTAAACACACACAAAACAAAATAATAAAGTTCGACTCTACTTAATACGTAATGAAATAAAAATTTCAGAAATATTAAATATCGAAATAATCGATACTAAAATATAATATTTGGGCATCCATTGGCATCGCGATCACTATTAGTACTCTTCAATCGTCACAAAAATTAATTATAGGCACACATTATCGGTTTCAACTAAAACCGTCAAATATAATAATAGTCATCATTACTTAGAAAATAAAAATCCGTTATATAATTAGGATAAAATAATGACGTTAAGCTTGGGTTATTACACTACCACATCCTTAAAGGAGCAACGTCCCGGCGCTCACCTCGCCTCATACTCGTATTGCGTACCACTAGGAAAGATAAGGGCACTTCCTCTAAAGAAGTCCTCACGATCCCACGTGAATCTCGATCCATGATATCTACTGGTTCTTCTTACAAAGCACAACTTGTCGTCAAGTTGTATCTCACCAAAGGGGATGAGTAATTCCTTATCCGTCGGGAACTTCTTCAAGCTCGACACACGAAAATTTATGAATTAAACGAAGCTCATTTGACGACAAGAACGGATGACAGGACTTTCGGGTAAGTCCAGGCAAAAGGAAGGTTGCAAATTAAAGGATATCCATTGGCCGGATAGCCATGGACGCATATAAAAAGAAATAGCAAGAAAATATTTTCGTCATCGGAGGGTGCTCACACGCGGATCCTTACTCAAAAGATAATACAAAGACACCATCTCACTTCCGCCCACGCGCATTAGAGTCTCAATAAACATCGTCGTTAGGAGTCAAAAAGATATTACATGGTACGTGTTGTCCATGATCGGACGTCAATGGACAATGCCGTCTCAAGTTCTCACAACTTACGATCATTCGGCTAGAGCACATGCCACATACGTATCTAAAAGCAAAAGTTCGAACATAAACATCAAATATAGATCTCCACCACTGATTATCGAGAAAACCTTGAACGAACCCTTGATAACAAAACTTGATCTCCAAAATCTTTCCACTTGCAGTGTCGGCTACAGCATACTCCTTGAGATGATAACGAATTTATTAATTCCAATCATTAAGAAATTCGGTCCATTGGCGAAGATTCGCAACATATCGGGCGTACCATTAACTTCTGCTCTAGTGTTCGATATACAAAAGCATCCCACTAACTTCTACTTCGGTGTTCATCATACAAAGGCGTCCCAATAATTTCTACTTCAATGCTCAAGGTGATGCATCATATTCTTCGTTTACTCGTCATATTAGCCCCACGGGTTCGTCTTCAAGAAAAGACTTCGGTGACCCTTCAATAGTAGCAATTAAAATCCCAAAATCCTTTATCCAAGACAAGTTGTCGGTGATACCTTGATCCTCAGTCAATCTACAAGTACATGCATAGATACTAGTGACTCTTAAACAAGTAGCCTATACTCGGAACAGTCAACGGTTCTTAACAATCTGCTTATAAAGCTCGCGATCATGGAGACACAATAGAAATGGTCCATCGAAATGAATCATAACTCGATAGAAGTCCAACGGGTTACTCCTACATATATGATAACCGACGATCATCATAATGACGACTGCACTGGATGATTCATATCGACGAAACAGGGTTCGAAGAAAGACGTACGCACACCAAACACTCACAAATCGAGCCAGACGTACTTAGGCCCACTCATTTATAACTCCTTGTCTACATCAAAAGGCGTCCCCTTTCATGTATACAAGATTTTATAAACTTACGGTTCGGAAACTAATAACTTTCTTATTCAAATGAAAAGGCGTCCCAATCCATTTTAACGAGACGATTATAAGTACTCCTACTCAAATATTACTATCTTTCAACACGATATCATATCAAAATACCATAGTAAATAAAAGGTGTCAATAAATTTATATCATGATTTCAGTATTCAAACGTCCCGTTCCATCTGAATAAGGAAAACACGACAATCTAAGGTCCAGTGGTTTAAAATTTTCTTATTCAAATGTCCCAATCCATTTAAATAAGACAACCTTAAACGACTCTTAGTTGGGCGAGTTAAAATCTATATATCCAAATGTCCCATTCCATTTAGATACATAGTATTAAGTCACTCAACCGAATGACTACTACGAGCATATCTTTGTTGTACCCAAACTATATATATTTGATTAGGATATATATATCTTAGGACCAACATTGGCATCCTCCTTTTTGCCAATAAAACGTAGTAATATAAAATCAAATCACACGTCGCATTACATAGAAGATGTCGACTCGGATAAATGATTCTTCAAAATCATAAGTAGTAACGAAAACACGAACATCACATTTATCAATTACGTTTCGAAAAAAGATGTCCATAAATGGCACATCACGATACAATGATAACAATCGAACTTAAACAAGTCGATATGCGACAGGTTACGAAACCATGTATACATACTCAAAGTATCAAACGAGTCTCACACTCGTATTCAGATAATACATAATTATCAAGATCGATGATTGGCGGTGATGCCAAATCCGATACAAAACCGTATTATAAAATATACGACAATCTTCCAAGGAACATTGCTTCGCATGCAATATCTTTAAATATCATAGTATATTCATACATATACATATTACCATTTCTACATACACATAGGTTCACATAATCACAATCAAGCATAAAGTAATACAAGAATAGCCTTACCGGAGCCATGCGGAGTAGTTGCGTGCTTAAAACTTTTTAGTACACATCAAAAGTTATAGTTTAGGTTTTTCAAAATCGACTTAGTTCTCTATAACTTGTGGCTCTGATACCAATCTGTAACACCCCCAAATTACCACGCAGTGGAATACCACTTTGGGGCACTACTCATAGCACATCCCACACAATCATAGACAACGACCTCAAAAGAGACGTTAAAATAATATACAACATTGTTTAAAAAGTTTCTCATCCCAATATATATAAAATCAGAGTAGCGTTTGGTCCCAAAAACCGTTACCAATCACAATACATTAAGGACTTCAAAAGTCTTTTATTAGATTAAAAGGATGGAAAACAAATATAAAGTTTAGACAAGTAAGCATCAACTTCCTCCTCGCATGATCCGCTGCTATCCATCTTGATTATCTGAAATACATGCGTAAAATCGTCAACACAAAGGTTGAGCAAGTCTATAGGTTTTACAAATCATCATTTGAACACAAGCAAAGATTATAAGTTCGTGGCATACTTGAAGGCAACAAGCATCGAATTTACATCAACAATAATAATTGTATATAGCATAAATTGCATCAAGCTCATGGAACCGAGCCCTTAGACACTCCCTTGTAGGTCTAATAAGACAAGAGATTTAATAATTGTCATTACCTCCAGATTATTGGTACATTGCCATATACCTGACTTCTCAATACAATATGTTCAAACAGTGTGGAGGTCGGGCCTAAGCTTCTATGACAAGTCCACACAAACTGAACCGGGGCGGCTTCCCCCATAGATCTATTAATTGTACTAGCGGTTAACCCATCATAAGTTAATTAACGGTCCATAATCGAGTCTTTAACAAAGGCAATCACTTAATGCAATTTAAAGGCAACCACGGGTCTATTCATAGAGGGACAAACATACCATAAAAGGCTTGTGTTCAAAGTTTATAAAAACATGTATTCCTCCTCGCGGGTTTAAAAACCATTTATAAGATAGTATAAAAGCGAGGCTATAGACTTTCCTTAAATAATACACAAAGCTAGTAGTAGTAGTGATCGCCGAAGTGAAGATGCCTCCCAAATATACACGTCAAAAGCCGCCACCTAACAAATAAGGTGCGCGCTTAGCCACATACTTAAGTATTTCAAAACATGCTTAATATAATAAAATCAGTGACTCAAATAGTATGTACATATACATGACCAATCAATGCAAGTGAATTCCTTCTAAACCCCACAACATGTACTAGTTTTCTAAAACTAGCACCTTCGTTATTGATCCATCTTAAAATGACAAATCAACACGGGTCAAGTACCCAACACGGGTCTCTAATCTCAAAATATACACTCACGCATAAGACTTATATCCTTTTAGAAATTTGAGAAGCTAATAGATTAGCCTCTCGCCTCAAACTATGACACGAGGTTAAGTACCTCCCAAAAAGTACTCAGTCGGTACTTACCAAAAGTACACGCTGTTTTCCCCTACCTAAACAACTCTGTT